>JANAVB010007399.1:10011680-10194180 GCA_029216955.1 Iris pallida | reverse complement strand
CACATGGAACTGCTATTGGTGTTTGTACTTGCTCATATCCTGACAGGATAATCTTTCGTTATTTTTCAGAGGACTTAGATGCAGATTGCCCGACCTTCTACGAGTTTGGCATATATGGAGTCTATGACCATGACCTGTATGTGGATCCGGTGTACGTAGAGGACGCACCGCCTGTAGTGACTTAGTTTAGCTAGATTTTGTCTGGATTATATTCCAGCTTGATACTTTGAGACTTGTAGTATTTATTTGGGATCTTGTGTTATGTCTTTAATTCTGAACTTATGTGTATGACTCTACATTTATTTCAGTCTATCTACTTCCATATTTATCTTTATCATTCGTGCTTATCTTCCTTAGATTTATGTGATTGAGTTGTGATTATATTCCTCCGTGCAGAGATGATAGGTAATATTATTGTGTCTTAGATACTATATATTCTAGATGACCCTTACTGCGTTTTACCGCCGATGCTGCAGCGTATAGGGGTGAGCATATAACGGTTGAAAACCGAAAACCGAACCGAACCGAAATATGACAAACGGTTCGGTTTTTCGGTTATCGGTTCGGTTTACGGTTTAAAATTTTAAAAATTTGAAATAACGGTTCGGTTTTCGGTTCTTCATCCAAAAAACCGAACCGAACCGAAAACCGATTTAGATTTAGTAATTTATCAAACTACCCACAATATACATATACTAATGTTTATTAATCCCTAACTGAGCGCACTCTCTTCTCCTATTCTATGTCGGTGCTTCTTTGAGCACTCTCTCTATGTACCCTCAATCTATATATACTAATATCTTTCACTCTATGTAATATAACAATTCATAAATACAATAATGTCATATATTTTTAAAAAAAATTATTTAAATAGGCTTATTTTGCTAAAAACCTGAAGGCCATGCACATTGGTCCATAAAATCGAACCGACCGAAAATCGAACCGAATTAATTCGGTTCGGTTTTGTTCGGTTTTTATAAAAACGGTTCGGTTTTCGGTTTTGAGAAATACGGTTTACGGTTATTTCGGTTTTCACATATTCGGTTCGGTTTGAACCGAACCGAACCGATGCTCACCCCTAGCAGCGTAGGCTGGACGTACCCACGTGCTCGTGCCCCTAAACAGGGTACGGGTCGTGACACATTTTTGTGGTGGCCCATGCAGGTCAGTGTCGTAAATAGTACGATTTCGTAATGGTACTCGACTTAAAGTACTAATTATGAGCCTGCTCTTAGGATATAGGTTTTAGGTTATAATAGGAGTTACTCAATCACATATTAGGAAAATTCCAATCTTTTGATTATCAAGACAACTCTTCTTGCATTTCAAAATAAATTATCCTTCCTTGACGATATCTTATCATGTGCCATATTGATCTCTTTGCTTAGGACTTTTGAGAGATTCCTGGGACGACCCTTGAGAATCTTATTTTGAACGTCAATTTGAAATCATTTCCTCTTGTTTCTGTTCACCCTTGCTCCTTGTTATTGAATTTGATTTTGATGGATCATCGTTGATTTTGATTTTCATATCGGGATAAATTTTATGGCCCAAGTTACGGTATCTTCTAATAACATATGTTGACAGAATAACAGGAAAGGTAAAACGTCTACTTAGTTATGGAACCTGGAGTTTATCGCAGCTATATTAGCCGACGTAGCGAAAACATAGAGACCTGACTTCGGATGTACATATCTTGGTTATGAGATTTGGAATTTCTCGCAGCTATACTAGTCGGCGTGACGAGGATTCCAGACGACATGATTATAGAGGTGCATACCCAGTTATGGAATCTACTGTTTATCGCAGCCCTGCTTACTGGCATGGCGAGGATTCTGAGTATCATGATTTTGGACAGACGCATATGATTATCAGATTGTATCTTGAGAAGGGTCATAACATATCGTCTCTATCATTTCACTTATATTATTATAGATTCTATTCCATCATAAATTAGCTTAGGAGTAGGGATACTTTCAGTTCTTTAGTCTAGGTCCTTGTAGAGTCTCATTTCATTATAGATTCTTCGTAGTATGCTGGCTTGGTGACTTGCAATTGGTCTGTGTCCTTGAGTAATTGTGTTAATAGTTTAGAGTATGGTTAGAAAGTATTGTATATGATTGTTGATAATTAAATATAGATGAGAACCCTTGAGTGATTAATAAGTGCTAAAGTAGGAGTTGCACCAGGTACCAGAATAGGAGGAGTACCCTAGTAGCTAGAGACGAAGTACCTCAAGTGTTATAGAAGTTTAGGCACCAACAGTTTAGTAGCTAGTTGGAGGAGAGACAGGAACAACCTAGTATAAGGGTACCATCCAAGTATCATATAGAGGAGTTAGTACCTTGTGTAGACGGTATCAAGACTTGGGTAGACACCCTAGGGAGAGTATTCTAGATAGACGAATCTTCTTTCCGTGACTTTGATTTCTGGAGCGTCAGAGATGTTAATCTCTGGAAACTCCCTTCATGAGCTTGTAGTAGACAAGATTATCTTCATTTTGATATATAATGTTCCACTCAAACTTGTTCCCATGTACTATCTTTGTATCATACAACTTTCGGATCAATTTAGGCCATTTGACATTCCCACTTTTATTTATGATTATTATATTCACATTACCATGACTTTTAATTTAGGAGCGCAAGACTAGTTATTTTCTCAAAACCAACATCACATGCATGATCTAGACAAGACACCCTACGCCCATTACCTCCGTGTCCCACTAAGGCACACCATCTTGTGCTTTATTTTTTATCGCATAACTTTTCTGACACAAGACCCATTCTTGATTCACCCTCCGAAGTCACTTTTATTTCTGACTCGAATTGGGGACACCATTTCGAACCAAACTTGTTGACCCAAAATATAGCCACGACCCACATTAAGCCGACTACCCATATGACACTTATGTCCCATTCAATCGAGCCCCGCATGCTACTTATTTAACCGCATTCTTTTTGAGGCAGACAATAGAAGGTAGATTGATCTGGCTAGATTAACGACTAGATTGATCAAGTAGTTCATATAAAGAAATTTTCCAGTTACAGGTGATCCCGTTATCCCGACCACACCTGTGTACTTGTAGCCTGTCGTCGAGTAGGGCACATTTTCAGCACACTGTCATGTGTTGCACTCCTTGTAAAACTAAAAGTTTATCCTAAATCTTGATAAACTCTTGTAGCCCCCGCCTGGATAACCAGGATATATAGTCTGTAGGGCTTGCGACTGCGGGAACATCTCAACTGCATCTTGTTAGTAACTATGCCTGTGATAACCATAGTTAGCTAATGATAGCAAGCCGTAGGACTTGATTGGTCGTGCCTGAATGATTGCCTCATGATTAACATGGGAATTATATTCCACCTCTTGTTTTCCTAATGCAAGCTAGTGTATTCTTCTAACTATGTCTTTCATGTTATTTAATTATGTTCTTTTATCAGTCCTTCTGTTCATTTTTATGCTGGTTTTAGTTCATAAGTGGAGCCTCCATTGTGACACTTGCTCTTTCTGGATTCTGACCCAGCTGGTTTTGTGTGGCCAGATTTTGGAGTAGCACCCGAGGATCTATATGCTTTTCTGCCAGATGGTGAACACTAGAAGTAGCCATGGCAATGAGTGAATTTTTTTATTTTGCTCTCACACTCTATTGTAAATTATTCTTTTAAGGCGTTTAGCCGTCGAGCAAGTGTTAGCTCGTGTTGAAACTTAATTTGTGTCTGCCTAAGGACTATTACATGATTGGCAAATCCTATGATTGATCATGTATGACTTAACTCTTGTTAGTCTTCGCATTTTGTATGACTAGCTTCATAATCATCCGAATATGTAATATTTGGGATGCCTTACTTTGTATGTCTGATGATCTAACATATTGTAACAATTATTTGCTTGTTTGAGAATGAGACACTAGGCTTGTTCTTGATCATAAGATACTGTTGGCTTGTAGATAAATCCTCATGCATCTAGACAGCCGTGACCGTATTATGAAGTGTGTTGTACTCCAATGTACGTAGTTGGCTGTGTCTGTCCTCCGCTCTCCAGTATTCTGGTTCTGGGGCGTGACAGGACCGGACGAGTTTAGTTCTGGAAATGAAGAGGGTTGGTTTAGTCTGGGCCGGAAGGAAGAAGAGGAAACTCAGCCAAATCCGTGGACCGGTAGGAGACGGGCCGGACCGAACCAGTCTGGGTCCGGACAGGCCCAGTTTATTTAAAAAAAGCATAAAATTTTGAGAAGAAAAAATATGAATAATTTTATAAATTTATTAAATTTAAAATTTTGTTATAACATTTATGTCTTTAAATGTTTTCAGTGACTATGTAACTCCTCTTCCCAGAATTTTGATAATATTTTTTATTTATTATTTTAATTAAATGATGATTAGAATTTTTATAAATAATTACTTAGTTAATTATTACGGTAGATGACTTTAAGCCATGGTGGAGTTTTGGAGTACAAGGTGACTGAAAATCGTGGCACGGATAGTGCAATGGAGTGCTTTGACTAGTGTATTAGCCGTGGCAGGGAAGGCCGAGCCATAGTGATGTCCTAACTAGGAAAACTAGGCCAAGTTGCGACTTAACCCTTACCGAAGATTTATTTATTTATTAATTATATTATTGAGTTTTAGGGAACCCGGTTGTACCGAACTAGTCCAGATTGGACCTAAAACAAGCCCATGTAGTCATGCGGTACGTCCAATGACATTCATGTTGATGTAATTTGGTATGAGTGTGTTGTATTCCGTTTTAATGATCTAATGAATATTTTCTAAGTATTCGTTAATTAAATATTTCAAATATCATTATTAGTTGATATTCAATGACATTTGTATAAAATAGATCCTTGTACATTTTGGGATTATTAGACTGTACATAATGGTATATACACCATTATTGATTTATTGAATTTCGTTATTATTATTATTATTTTATTTTTATTATCAATATTATTGAGGTTATTATTATATAATATTATTTTATTATTATTGGTTATATTATTTTTGTCAAATAAATGTTATATATATATATATATATATATATATATATATATATATATATATATATATATATATATATATATAGGCCCTATGCTAGGAATGGATAATATTGAGGTTTTATTTAGATTTTTGTGGAGAGTACTATATAAGTATATATATGAGTATATATATATATATATATATATATATATATATATATATATATATATATATATATATATATATATATATATATATATATATATATATTGAGAGAAAAAAAAAATATATATATATATATTGAGGTTTTATTTAGATTTTTGTGGAGAGTACTATATAAGTATATATATATATATATATATATATATATATATATATATATATATATATATATATATATATATATATATATATATATATATATATATATATATATATATATATATATATATATATTTGTTCCCTTGCGGGAACAGTACACGTGAAAAACGGACCCCCTCCCCTGTCGAATATACATATATATGTAAACCGATTGTTTCCTCAACAAAACCCTAAACTAGGATCGACCGCCGCCATCCCCAGGGCTTTCCCTATACTGGGCGACCACTCCGACACCTGCACGCCGGAGGATGACGACGGCGTTCGCTGGGAACCGTCGCCCGAACCCTGACCGCGCGCACAGCACAGCCACGCAGCCCCAACTTCACGGTATGATTTCGCCGTCTGTTGTTATTCGTTTTCCGATCCGTAAATTGTTTTAGGAAGCCAGTATAACCAAGTCTCGATCCCAATAGGTAGATGTCGATATAAACTAACACCCTATTTAGGAAATCGATGAGAAGATCATCGAAAACTTGTCCCAAAAATAGGACTGACAACAGTTGAACTAGCCTACTTTGCACTTAATTATCTTCCAAACCATGCATGATTTCAAAAATCTATTTGAAGGCAGTCCTAGACATCCTATAGGGCTCTGCAACCCAAGTTACGGAAGTCAATCTGGACGACTGTACGTCGAGAAATTGGATTCCCAATTGGACGCACTCATACCGATTTATATCAATACGGATGACATTGGACGTACCGCATGACTACATGGGCTTGGCCTCAGTTCGAGTCCAGTCCGAGCTAAAATGGTGTAACCGGTTTCCCCTAATACTCAATAATATAATTAATAAATAAATGAATCTTCGGTAATGGTTAAATCGCAACTTGGCCTAGTTTTCCTAGTTAGGACATCACTATGGCTCGGCCTTCCCTATCAGGGCTAATACCCTATTCAAAGCACGCCATTGCACTATCCGTGTCACGATTCCTAGTCGCCTTGTACTCCAAAACTCCACTATGGCTAAAATTATCTACCGTAAAAATTAACTAAATAATTATTTATAAAAAAATTCTAAAATCACATTTAATTTAAATAAATAAATAAAATATATTATAAAAATTGGGAAGAGGGGTTACAGATACATGGAAGACGTTGTGCACTCCCTCGAGCGTAGGCGGCAAGTCCAGTCGGTAGGCTACTGCACCGATCCTCTCTATGATGGTGAAAGGTCCGATGTAGCGCGGACTAAGCTTCCCACCTCTGCCAAAGCAAATCGTGCCACGTATCGGAGATATCCTCAGAAACACCATGTCACCAGCCTAGACATAAGACAAAACTCAGCACATAAACTAAACAAACAATCACAAACAAACATGACAGAAAACTGAAACTAACCTCGAACTCTAACGGTCTACGGTGACTATCGGCCCAATGCCGCTGCCTATCCTGAGCCACCCGAAGTCTGTCTCTAATCAACCTGACCTTCTCGGCCGCATCCACAACCATCTTCGGCCCAAGAAGCGCCCTCTCGCCGACATCGTCCCAAGACAAAGGAGTACGGCATCTCCGTCCATATAGAGCCTTGAATGGTGACATCTCTATACTAGCCTGGTAGCTGTTGTTGAAAGCAAACTCTACCAGGTGAAGATGGTCCTCCCAAGAACCCCCGAGATCTAACACACATGTGCGAAGCATATCCTCCAGCGTCTGAATGGTCCTCTCTGACTGTCCGTCTGTCTGGGGGTGATAAGCGGTACTAAACTTGAGCTTGGTACCCAAGCTAGTATGCAAACTCCTCCAAAAGTGGGAAGTTAAACGACTATCGCGATCAGAGACTATGCTCACCGGAACTCCGTGCAATCTCACGATCTGACGAACGTACAGCTCTGTCAGCCTCTCCGTAGACAAACCCACTTTGAAAGACAAAAAGTGGGCCGATTTGGTCAATCTATCAACGATGACGCAAACCGCATCCTTTCCTCCTGGCGATCGTGGAAGTCCAGATACAAAGTCCATGGTGATGTGCTCCCACTTTCACTCGGAAATGGGTAGCGGCTGTAGTAATCCACCTGGTCTCTGT
The DNA here is from genome assembly GCA_029216955.1 of Iris pallida. Taxonomy (NCBI): domain Eukaryota; kingdom Viridiplantae; phylum Streptophyta; class Magnoliopsida; order Asparagales; family Iridaceae; genus Iris; species Iris pallida. The sequence continues at coordinate 10,186,793 of JANAVB010007399.1, read as the reverse complement.
CTCTCGGCCTTCACCTGCTGACATACAAGGCAACGAGATACAAATTGAGCTACCTCGTGCTTCATGCCATACCACCATACGTGCTCTCTCAGGTCCCTATATATCCATCTTGTTGGCTCCAGGATGTATAGAATACTGAGAGCGATGCGCTTCCTGAAGAACCTCCTCCCGAAGCTCTTTATTCGGAACGCACAGCCTAGTACCGTGCCACAACGACCCATCTTCGGCTAAAGAGAAATCGTTGAGCAAATCCATCCGCACCTGCTCCCTGATGCTCCTCAGGGCAACATCATCATACTGTGCTGACCTGACTCTATCCATCAGCTCAGACTGAATCTGTAAACCCCATATCTCTACGTCCAGAACGATGACCTCGATACCCAAACTATCCAGGTCGGCCAAATGATGACGATCTGTCGTCAAGAACATAGCTACTGGATACCTGCTCAAGGCATCTGCAACTACGTTGGCCTTCCCCGGATGGTACTGCAGTGAGATATCGAAGTCCTTCATCAGCTCTAACCACCACCTCTACCGCATGTTCAGCTCCTTCTGAGTGAACATGTACTTAAAGCTCTTGTGATCTGTGAAGATCTCAATTCGCTCTCTGTACAGGTAATGCTTCCATAACTTCAAAAGCAAAAATAACCACGGCCAACTCCAGATCATGAGTATGATAGTTCTTGTCATAAGGACGTAACTGCCTAGATGCATAAGCAATCATCTTTCCGTAATGCTGAAGAACACAACCCAAGCCCTTCCCCAAAGCATCGCTGTAGATCGAGAAACCACCTGACCTAGATGGCAAAGTCAAGATCGGAGCTGAGGTCAACCTCTTTTTTAGCTCATCGAACGCAGCCTGACACTCATCAGTCCAAACGAACTCCACGTCCTTCCTGGTGAGTCTAGTCATCGGCTCTGCAATCCGCGAGAAGTCCTGGACGAACTTCAGATAATAGCCAACCAAACCCAGAAAGCTCCGAACCTCAACAACTGAACTGGGGGAAGACCAAGACTCAATTGCTGAAATCTTCTTCTGGTCCACTGAGATCCCGTGCTCGGTTACAACATGACCTAATAACTCGACCTGATCCAAGAAGAACTCGTACTTCGAAAGCTTCCCGTAGAGTTGCTCCCTCCTCAGAGTCTCTAACACAACTCTCAGATGCTCCTCGTGCTCCTCCTGCATCTTCGAATAGATCAAGATATCATCTATGAAGACCACCACGAACTTGTCAAGGTACTGATGGAATACCTTGTTCATCAAGTTTATGAACACCGCTGGAGCATTGGTCAACCCAAATGGCATCACTGTAGACTCATACTGGCCGTACCGAGTCCGAAATACCATTTTTGAAATGTTATCCCGCTTCACCTTTAGCTGGTGATACCCGGACCTCAAGTCTATCTTCGAAAATACCTTCGCCTCATTCAGCTGATCGAACAAATCGTCGATCCTCGACAAAGGGTATCTATTCTTGATAGTGAGATTGTTGAGCGCCCGATAATTAATACACATGCAGGCCGTATCATCCTTTTTTGGCACAAATAGGACTGGCACTCTCCACGACAAAAAATGGATATGATAAACCCATTGTCCTGCAGCTCGTCGACTTGCTTCTTCATCTCTATCAACTCGCTGTTGTTGACCCTATAGACGTGCTGTGAAATAGGCTCGGCGCCCGACACCAAGTCTATAGAGAACTCAACATCCCTGTCTGGCGGCATCCCCGGTAACTCCTCGGGAAAGACATCCGAGAACTCAGCTATCAACGGATGTGGCAAGTCCTGTCCCGCCAACAAAGCTCCACTGAATCCAGCCTCCGGCTCCGCTGCTCCTCGAGCAAACTCGATCTCTGGCTCTCCCGATGGCCTAAAAAGAACTCTACCTCCTCTACAATCTATACTAGCATGGTGCCTGCTCAACCAATCCATACCGAGTACCATATCGTACCTCGGAAGGGGCATTACGAGCAGACACACACTCAAGTTCCGGCCTCCCAGGGTAACTCTTCGCCCCTTGCAAATATTATTAACTAGGATAATGCCTCCCCCGGTCATAACCTTGCAAGTCCTACCCAAAGATTCAGCAATGATGTTGTGTCTAAGAGCAAAAGAAACAGACACAAAATTGTGTGTGGTACCAGAATCAAACAAGGCGAAAGCAGGAAAGGAAACGAGGAGAATATGACCTGCCACAACATCTGACTCGGGCTTAAACTCCTCCACTGCTAGTGCAAAGGCTCTGCCCTGGGGTGCCCTCTGATGCTGGACGAACTTCTGCTGCTGTGTCTGGAGTGGCTGACCCTTCGGCTGAACTGCCGGTCCCGTCAGTGCCTATCCTGGCCTCCCTTGGCTGCTCGAACAGGGCAGCCCTTCAGCCAGTGGTTGTTCCCTTCGCAAAATAGGAAAGCGCCTAACCTTCTCCTGCATACGTCTCTGCTGTGCCCCGACTTTCTGCAGAAAGCACACTGCTGGGTCTGCCTCTGGCCCTGACCCTGCTGCTGATGGACACGTGCTGGTGCCTGAGGCTACTGCTGAAATAGCATCTGCTGATACTGAATATGGGGGTGCTAGGCCGGTCCCGCACTGTAACTCGCCCCCATGGTATCACAGCTCCTCTTCGGCTTGAGGTCGAAGTCCTCCTCTGCAATCTGTACGTCCATCAATATCTGATCGAACGTCGCATCACGACGACCCGAGGTGCGGGTGCGCACTGCATGAATAAGTCCCCTACGGAACTTGTGAGCCTTCTGCCCCTCATCCTGGATCAGATCGGGAGCGAATCTGTTAAGGCGGAAGAACTCTGCTGCATACTCGTCCACCGACGAGTTCCCCTGCACTAGACCCACAAACTGGCCCTCCAACGGTGTGAGAGCCACGTCTGGGAAGAACTTCTCCTTGAAGAGCCTTCGAAAGTTCTTCCATGACAGCCCTCTCACCGACGCACGAGGATTCGTACGGTGCCATGTCAGCACAATATCAAAGAATCGGCTGGCTACGGCTGAAACCCAAAGTCCTCTCGGAAGCTCTGCCAGCTCCATACTTCGCTGCACGTCCTCTAGCCAATAGTCTGCATAAAAGATGCCCTCCGTGCCCGTGAAGTCCCTAGAGCTCATCTTCCTAAAATCTAATACTATCCCTGGCCTAGACTGCAGCTGGTACGGCTGCTGGCCGGTAGGACCCTGTATAGTACCCGGTGCCACTCTCCACGGTTGCCAGTATAAGCTGATGCGAGTTCTCCATGCTCTGCCTCAGCATCTCATTCTGGCAGTGTGATGCCTCCGTCTGGCGCTGCGACGCCTCTGTCTGGGCTCGCTGAGTCTCCATCATCTGCTGAAGGAGAAGGAACATATGGTGTGTATCCGTCGGTATCAGAGGTGGTGGCGGCAGCATCTCTGGAACGATGACCAAAACCCTCCGGGGTGGAGGTGGTAGACCTCCCTGCGCAACTGCCACGGCCTCCGAGATAGTAGAAACACTGGGGGCAGTCTCCTGAACTTCTTCCTCAGCCTGCTCGGATCTCTAGTGCAAGCTACTCGATCCAGTGGCCTGCGGGTGCGTCTTCGTCATCCTGGAGACGAATTGAAATAAAGAGATCAATATGGCACATGAGAAGATATTATCAAAGAAGGAAAGTAAATTTTAATACAAGGAGAGTCATCATGATAATCGAAAGATCAAAAAATTTCCTAGGTGTGATTGAGAAATTCTAGTAACTAGGACCAAATTTCTAATAGCAGGCTCGTAGCAGCACTCTAAGTTGAGCACCACTACGAAAAATTGTACTAGTTGCGACTCTAACTCGGAGATCTACATGGGCCACCACAAAAACGTGTCACGACCCGCACCCTGATTAGGGGCACGAGAAGCGGGTACGTCCAGCCTACGCCACAGAATCGACGGTAGAACGCTGTATAGGTCTCCTAGAAAGTATAGCATCTAGACACAATACATAAAGACATGTCATCTCCACACGGAGGTATATAATCTCAACTCAATCACAAGATAACTATGAAAGATAGGCACGAATATCAGATAGATATGGTGAATATAGAATGCAGAAATAAAACAAGGTCACAACCAGAAAAGAGTCGAAGACATAACATAAGGTCCCAAATAACATATGTATTAAAAGTCTAACATAAGCTGGATCGCAGTCCAGACAAACGTAGCTAATAGATCTAGCTAGAAGTACTGTCATCCACTGGCTTCGAGGGTGTCAGCTGGTCACAGTCTATGTCCTGACCATACCCATAGTGGGTAGAACAGTCCGCATCTATGTCATCTGGATATATCATAATGGTATCCTGTCAGGAAAATGAACGAGTACAACGCTGGCAATAGATTCCATAGTAATGATAAATGCTCTAACAGTCAATCATAATAGAGTACAAGATGAACATATCAAGATGTAAGTATAACAGGATATGTAAACTGGAAATCATGTCAAGGTGAATCATGCAGGGAAAGTAAGCTGAACTGTAATATGTGACTGATGTAATAAATATAAAATGTGCCTCGAATATTATAGCATAATGTGATCGGTAAGGGTCAAGATCAGGCTTCCAGTCGATCGACTACAAGTACGTGGACTCAGCCCGACCGGGATAGCAAGCTATGGAGCAAGTAGTAGCACAGGTCAGGCTATACCCATCGTGAGGTGAGGGTATAGCTATGATACAAGTAGTAACTCAAGATGGGCATTGATCACACTATCTATAAAATTTTCTATTCTTCGAATAGTATACGGATCCGGACATAGCACGTCATGGCACGGGATTCCCTAAGAGGGGAGCAAGTACTCTTCAGGAATCAGCGTCAATACAAGTACAAGAATCAAGGCCAAACAAGTACCAGTATCCCAAGAAATTCAGGAATGACATCTCATGACAAGAAATCCGACAATACTAGTCCGTGCACCAATGTGTCGAGAATCAAGTAAACATTATAACTGAGCTGGTAGAGAAGATATCAAGACAAGTAACAGCTATCAGAGAATGTACTCGCCTGCTGTCCTGAGCTGTAGGGTATATCAATGCTCAGAGTGGTAATCAGAGACCTAATGATGAGATATTGCATGTTAATTTAGGTTTAACAAAGTTATGAATGATTTTTAATGTATGATATAAAATCTAGGTCAAACTAGGTCACACTGAGTCACACTAAGTCATGTCAAGTCAATCTAAGTCAAACTAAGTCAACTCTAGGTCATACTAGTCTTAGCAAGTCAAAGCAAGTCAAACGGGGTCAAAATTTGACTTACAGTTGACTTTTAGTCAACTGGTCAACTCTGGTCAACTCTAGGTCAACCCTAGGTCAAACTGGTCAAATATTGACTAATAGTTGACTTTTGGTCAACTGGTCAACTCTAGTTTGGATTTGGACCATTTTAGACAAAGGGTTGACTCGGTGTTGACTTTTGGATAAAAAGTCAACTCTGGGTCAACCGAGTCAAAATTGGTTCAAATATGATATTTGTAGGGTGTACCTATCAAGACATCTAAGTTTCAAGTTAAACCGACAACCCGTATCCCGTATCTTGAATTTATCCGTTTACCCTTTATATAATATTTACCCTTTACCACTCTAACACTAAAGCCAAGTGGCTTTCCCTTAGGAGTTTCACTCCCGGCTTCCTAGGGTAGTAGGATACTAGCCTATACTAACATTACCTACCAAGTTTCCTAGGTAAGGTGGACATCCAGTCCATCTTACGACTCATGTTGTTAAACTACCCATTACCTTGAGTATCGTAAGATACTCAATGGCATCATGAGATACCATTCTCCCCACCTCAAACGCAACCCCGATTCTAACTTAGGAGTCTACCCACAAACTCTATTTCATATTAGCTAAGTCCTATTTCAATTTGGATACGTTACGACACTCGTATCTCATTTCACCCCTTCACTCGCCCTCACACAAAACACTCACTCACTCTCACACTCACACATAGGACTATTTAGGGGGGGGTTATTTAGAGGGTTATATGGGTATTTATATAGGGTATATAGGTATATATATAGAGGTATATATATGTATATATAGGGGGTTTTGTGGGGGTCAAAGGGGTCATAGGGGGGCTGCCACTGCTGCAAAAGCTGCTGCTGCTGCATACATGTTGCTGCTGCTGCTGCTGCTATTTGCAGGGGGAGGGCAGCAGCCCCTAATCCCCCCTACTGCTGCTGTCCTGCTCTTCTTTTCCTTCTCCTTCTCACCCTCTATTCTCCCCTCTATTCTAATCTCTTCCTCTCTAATCTTCTCATCTATCTCACTATATATATATATATATATATATATATATATATATATATATATATATATATATATATATATATAGACACACACACACACACACACACACACATATCTATTATACAAAACACAAAGGTTTTTGAATCCTAGGGCTGACTGTGCCAAGATAAAGAGTGGTTGGGATTTAATCTTGGTGAATCAACGGTTGTGGGATTTTATGGAGAAGAGTATTACTGGGAGTGGGGTTTTATGGGGAAGAGCATTATTGGGAGTGGGGTTTTATGGGGAATCCAAAGATGGGAATTTAATATTTTGATGGTTGGAATTTAATATTTTGATGGGGGCCTCATAATGGTTGTGGATGAGCATTATTGAGAGTGGGGTTTTATGGAGAATCCAAAGAAAATTCACATCCAGCAGTGGTTGGGATTTAATATTTTGATGGGGGCCTCAAAATTATTATTGTTTGTTTAAAATTGGGGGTCCAAAATTTTGAGGGGGAATACCTTAAATGAACCATGCCCTATGGGCACGGGTTATGACTAGTATATATATATATATATATATATATATATATATATATATATATATATATATATATATATATATATATATATATATAAACATATATAAAAATTCTCGGGATGAGGCAGAGAGATGGATCCCCTCTTCTAGCCTCTCCGCCCGCCGGTATTTTATGGATAGGCTGGCCGGTCGGCCTGCCGGGGCCGACGGCGCCTATCCACCTCTTCGTCCCCATCGGAGGTCCTCCACCATCCCCGGTTTGGCCGGACCAGGCCTGGCCCTCCCCATCGTGGGGCTTCCCCCCCACCGCCGGCGGCCAACCGAGGGGATTCCCTCATCCCCTCCCCTCCTTCCAACCACTTCGACGTCCTGGGCGACGCAGGCGCTCCCGGGCTAGGCGCGGCCCTCCGCTCGTCCCCACTGCTTCGTCGTCGTCCCCCGTCGTCCCCCCCGCTTCTCCGCCGCCTTCTTCCTCGGCTGCGCCATTCCAGTGGCCTCCCGCGCGCGCGGCGGTCTCCGCCCCCTCAGGCGGTCCCAGGCATGCAGCGCCTCCGGCGCTCCCTCCCCTGGCCGCCACCGCTGCGTCGCCGGCGTCCCTCTTCTCGGGGTCTCCTCCTTCCGCCGCCCCCCTTTCGTGGCCGACTCCTCCCATCGTGGCGGCGCCCAACGCGTTCCTCTCCCTCGCGTGGTCGTCTCCAGCTAATGCCCCGGCCCTCAGCCTCCCCGGCCCGGCCCCATCCTCCGCCTCTTCCTCTTCGGCGTTCTCTTCTTCGGCGTCGGCGGCCCCCAACCTGTGGGCCATGGTGGCCGCGATCCCCTCCGGTCAGGCCCCAGCTTCTCCGACGTCGGTAGTCCACACCCCGTGGGCCACGGTGGCAGCGCAGCGTCCTACAGCCTCCTCCCCTTCTCTGGCTCCCGCGAGGTGGACGTCGGCGTGCTCTGCCACCGCTCTGGCTCCCCCGACGTCGATCGGTGGTCCTTTTTCGGCGGCGGCGCCGCCACCGTCGCCCGCCCCCCGGTACGAGCTCAGGAGCTCCAGTAGCCGCCCGCCGGCTGACCGCTAATGTGCTCAGCCAGCGTCCCCCCGGTGGTCGCCCGCCCTTCTCCTCCTCCCCCGTTCCCTCCTCTCCGCCTGACGGCCGTCCGCCGCTCCCTCCCCCCCGGAGGTCGAGCACCCGCCTCTCCCTCCCTTCCGGCTGTGTCTCCCCCTCAGGCCCTCGCCGGAACTGGCACCGCAGCCTTCGCTCGCCTCGCCGGGCCACCCTCATTTTTGGCCGTGGCTCTCCCTTCGAGCCGGCGTCCCCCTCCGGCGCTGGTCCCCCTTTCGGCCAGCCCGCCGGCCGGTCGCCGCCCCGACAAAGGCTTCCCCCGTCCCTTGGGACGCGCGCCCCCGCTCGGGCTGCGCGCCCCCTCGCGCAGTGCGCGCCCTTGGATAGCGGGCCTCCCTCGGCGTGACATGCCTTCCAATTTTTGAAATTCGATTTTTTTCGAATTTCAGTTTTCCTTGTCTCATCCAAAAAAAAAATGAATTAGACTCCTCCTTTACTGATCACCCTCCAACGGTTCGCATTGGGCTGTGTGCCCATCCCCCCTTAGGGCCGAGCGTCCCCTCGGTTCATATTTCGAATTTCTTTTGAGATTTTGCTATTTAATTCTTAAATCTTTTTGTATTAGCTACTTAGCTTTCCAGGGCTCTTTTGTGTGTTTCGCCCCTGGCACCTGTACTGCTCGTTGTGAGCCACCCTTTCTATTCAATAAAATGCTGTTTAATATATATATATATATATATATATATATATATATATATATATATATATATATATATATATATATATATATATAAACACACTAATACAAATAACACTCCACATCCCATTTCCCCCATCTCTCTATATAATATCTAAAAGCCCACACACACATATATATACAAAATATGAAATTAAAGTGTCTAAAACACTTAGATACAAAACTAATATTCTTGGGGTGTCCAACTTGGGGAAAAAATACTAGGACACAAGCAAAAATCCTAACTCCTCCTAGGACACACCAAATGGACTCAAACTTGATACAAATAGGGACACAACCATAGGGATCAATCCTACTTGGTCAAAACTATTCTACATGATAAAGAAATAGAAATAGAGGATAGTTTGTACCTATTGGGGGATGGATCCCAATACAAAATCCTCCGACACGGCTTTGACACAAAGTTAATTGTTTAGGACACACCTCTTCTCATCTTGCTCCCAAAAGTTTGTAGAAGCACCATTTGACGTAGAGGGAGAGATTGATGGAAGAATATTAGGAAGGGAACCTTGATTTGGAGATGAATCCAAGGGATTTGCTCTTCTTTTCTTTGAAGAACACTTGGAGAAGAAGATGGAGAAAATTGGAAGTGTGAATGGGTGGAAAAGGAGGAAGGGGTGGCCGGCCATATAAATGGGGTTTTGTCCCCTTGTGTAATTACAAGTTTGCCCCTCTCTCTTTTCTTTATGAAGGTTTAATTTCTATTAGGATTTGGGGGTTAGAAAACACCAAATAAAAATCATATTTATTTCTAACCACTCATGTGGGATTAGACCAAGCTCCTAGACCTAAATGATGAGATTGGTGTGCCTTGGCTAATTAATGTGTTAAGCATAACTTAAGTCGAAATTCCCCGGAATCCCGAAACAAGTCGGAATGAGATGAAATTCGAACCCGACTCCTATAATCATTAAATATTAACATTCATGAAATAAAAAAACCAAAATATTCAAAAATGGAAAAGTACCATTTTACTCCTATCTTGGAAAAGTGAGGGTGACAACTTTACTTCCTGTACTTTCATTCCTGTACTTTTATGTTCATTTCCTGTATTTCATATTCATGTTCTCCTGTATTTATTTTCTATATCATGATGTTCTTGTTCATTACCTAGAACTGTACTTTGCTCCACTCCTGACTGAATATATTACAAGTATACTTGCAGGATATCACTCCACCTTATGGGCCAGAGCACGGGATTTTGGCTGAGCAGGATGGAGACATGATTTAGCTAGAGGCTTCAGGTTTAGACTATTTAGCTTTACTTCTAGATACTGTTTTTAGAGTTCATAGTATATTTCATTCCTGATGACTCTGGTACCTTTATGTTATACAGATTTGTGGATTATGGTGATCTTATCTTTCTGGGAATGTTATATAGATGCTGTGATTACGCACATTCATGTTATCTAGTTAGTTTTCCCTAGCTTGGTACAACTTACTTCGTCGTGTCTAACGATAAAGGTTGGGCGTGTCAGACTCATGTCCGATTATTCGAGAGCGGGTCGTGACAGCGTTCGTCGGAAACTGTCGCCCGAACCCTGACCGCGCGCACAGTACAGCCACGCAGCCCCAACTTCACGGTATGATTTCGCCGTCTGCGGTTATTCGTTTTTCGATCCGTAATTGTTTTAGAAAGCCAGTATAACCAAGTTTCGATCCCAATAGGTAGATGTCGATATAAACTAACACCCTGTTTAGGAAATTGATGAGAAGATCATCGAAAACCTGTCCCAAAAATAAGACTGACAACAGTTTAACTAGCCTACTTTGCACTTAATTATCTTCCAAACCATGCATGATTTCAAAAATCTATTTGAAAGAAGTCCTAGACAACCTATAGGCTCTGCAACCCAAGTTACGGAAGTCGATCTCGATGACTGTACGTCGAGAAATCGGATTCCCAATTGGGCGAAAAACCTGATTTCAAAATATTAAAAATATAGAAAATTCCTTCGATACGACATGCGTCCCACCAAACCGGGCGACGTGGTCGTAAACCAAAAGCATCGAAAGGTGCGTATCGACTTCGTGGACGTGTGGACTTTGACGGAATTCAAATTGGTTGCGTGTGTGCGACGAATTTGATGCGTATCCGTCAAAATTTACTGTATCGGCTTCTTTGCAAATTTTCTAATTACTTTGTGCACATTCGTCAGATCGAGACGAAACTTACGCCAATAGGACCATATCGTTTTTCTGGTCCTGTATACCAAGTTTGGTCCGATTCTGAGACAGTTGACCGGATCGTCGTTTTACGGGCCCCACGATCCGACTCAACGGACGATTTTGTGCACGGCCCGCCGGAATCAACTTTGGACATATGGTTGGGTTCGTATCATCAAAACGAATTTGTAGACATTTAGTTTGATGACTTTAGAGACCATTGACTCTGGCACGCTTTTCGGTGCAAAGCGGGTCCAACGGCGGACAACATTTTGACCCAAAATTACCGTTTTGCCCCTGTGTCCAGAATTGGACTTAAGGACAGGCAATTCTAGCTAATTTGACTATTCTAAGAACGTTGGTAATGTCTATTTCAGCATCTGAAGACTGTTGTACGAGTTTGACTGCTGTGGCACACTGAGTGGTTCGGATTATCGGTTTCACCAGTGAAGGACCACAGGCGAGTACAGTTTATTATTTATTTTCGATATTGAGCTTTACTATAACTCATTGTTAGTCAATAGATATATGATTTCTGTCTTTTATGTTTGTTACATTTTGTCGTGTCGGGGAGGTGAAGTACCAAGGATGTATGATCTGACCTTATACAGTGTATATCGTGTAGATCGTAATTTATTATTGCATTATACAGTGTAGACAGTGTTTCATTATTACTTTATACAGTGTAGACAGTATTTCATTATTGCTTTATACAGTGTACATTATACAGTGTAGATATCGTAGACCGTGTCGTGTAATTGTCCCGAGACCGATCACATATCAAAGGTACTTCAGTCAGTCGGTGAGTATTATCTTTGTATTTATTTACTGTTTTTCTTTGTTTAGTTTTATTTTGTCTTTCTATGTTTATTTTTTAAATCATATATTTAAAGGCTAACCTCTGTTGTATAGTCATTTCATTTATTGAAACTGTATTCAGTGAATTGTACTCGTTCCATTCCCGACTGGAAACCAATATTTTTCAGGTTAGCTGTGACTTCACTTAGCATTGGAAGATACGGGTGTACTTACAGACGAAAACCTAGAGATTAGCTAGATAGATGAGTTATAATCATTCAATATTTGTAAGAGTTTATATTTTTCTGCAAATGTAAAACTTGTAAATATTGTAAATTAAATTAATTTTGTGAATGAGCATTATTTGTGATTATGAGAATTGTGGCTATACAGCGTTCTACCGCCGATACTGCGGCGTAGGTTGGCTTGGACACGCATTCGTATCCCGGAAAGCGGGTGCGGGTTGTGACAGACTATCAATTAATTGTTCTATACTAAAAATGACCAATGACATGATTAGAATATTAAACGGATTTAATTGTCCAAAGTTTAATTGTCATATTATGAATTTGAATATTAAACGAATTTATACAATATATTAATTTTTATAAACGAATTTAATTGTCATATAATTTGAATAACTATAATTTATGCTTTGAATGTTTTGTATGTCTATTAATTAATTGTTAAATATTAAAAGTGACCACGGACATGATTTGAATATTAAACATGTTTAAGTGTCCAATGTTTAATTGTCATATTAAATGGATTTGAATATTAAACAAATTTATACAATATATTATTTTTTATATACGAGTTTAATTGCTATATACTATAAACGGAATTAATTGTCATAAATGTTTTTTTGCTATCAATTAATTATCATATATTAAAAATGACAATGACATGATTTGAATTTGAACGGATTAACTCCATAGTAACTTATGATATGAATAGCTATCAATTAGTTTTCATATAATAAAAATGACAATGACATGATAATTCAAGAAGTTCTTGCCACGTAAGTTTCTGTCTACTTCTTCAAGTTCTCTCCAAATATCAACATTTGGTAACCAATAACCTAATGTATATATCATTTTGAGACCGTGTCCCTGACCGGGTTGGAAGGGTGAACATGGTTCAGACCGGGATGGATCGAGCCTATAGGCCAAAAAATGGCAACCCAGTCCGAACCTGGGTCTCCTACAGGTCGAGTCGAGTCGACCCGTTAACCATACTTGGGTCGACCAAGATCAGCATTGACCATGCCGCACAGCCCATTACACACCTTGACAAAGACTTCAAACCAAGTATCAAAACTCTTTTTGTCATTCTTTTTCTTTCTCGAGATATCATAGGCACGAAATCCATCCATGCCTAAAGTACAAGTTCTACTGGTACAAATCTACAATTGTGTTCCAATGATGCTTTTAGAAAATTTCATATGGGGGGAGAACTTTTAAGACAATTAACAGTGGGGAGAAAGAGTTTCAATATTTTGAAGTAGAAAGGATGGGACACCAACTCCACAAGCACCTGGGAGTGAGGCGCCAACACCACTAGGCTTGGAAGTGGGGTAAAGTGGGACACCAACTCCAATAGCGTATCCAATTTTGTTTAAGGTCATATTTATTACCTTTGAGATCCATTTTAATATCTAACGTTTATTTGGCATATATAAATGATGGAGGAAACTCTTTCACATAAAATAACCGTTAGATATTCGTTGATCTCATCGGTAATAAATGTCACATCCCGATTCGACAAACCGTTCGTCCTCGCATCGATTGTGTCGAATCGATCGTCCTTGCTAGGGCGAGATGTCGTACGAGTCTGGAGTTGCACTCGTACAAGGCAAGAACATTGCATTTGATACATCCTTTGAAACATCAAGTTGAAACTTCACAAATCACAGAGTAATTGAACACGCAGTTTAGGAAGATAGAAATATGCTTTCATTGATAACTTACAACTAAGTACAATTCATATTATATTGGATATGCCGTTATGGCTACATTGATTGAAACAAAAGGAAATACTCGACAAGCTGCCTGAACTAATACTTGTCGTTCCATATATTCACCCTTTTATCCATTGAAATCCTTCGATGAATTGGCTTCAAAATACTTCAGAATATGAAGAGCTTCAAAATGCCTCTCAAACTTCAGCTTTGGCTTAGCACCGTGCACCCCCAGAGTTCTCGTCACCTGTGGGTTTGGAGGATTAGTACACTTGGAAATGCACTAGTGAGCGGGACAAACCCACTCATTTAAACTGACTCTGATTATTAAGGTAGGCATGCATTGGAGTTTTCTTTCTATTTAGAACTAAATGAACTCATTTCATGTTGATAGGCTTCTCTGAAACAGTAAAAACATACAGTAAAATATAGCGGTTTATCTTAATTCTTACCACGACCGTGCTTATCCTGCATAAAACGAAGATTATAATTTCTACCTACATAAGATAATAGGTGAGCATGCTACTATCTTATATGTGTGGTCATTGATGCTATGCACCACGAGGGACTTTTATATGTCATTGCGACATGCCCTATCAGCTTGGATTGCAAGCCCTGCTGGAGGTCCCGTAATGCCTCGTGCCGGACCATGATTTTACATTCCCCCTAGGTCGATTCGGTTTCGATGCTTCGGATACCGTTTCGAGGAAAGATAAACTTGTACATAAGTTGCCATTTACCATGCCAATGCGTGAACAGTTTAATATATGAAACATTTGCATAGTAGACAGTATTGAGCATCATTATTATTTTTCAACTCATGCACAATTTATTTTCCTCAAAGCCGTACTTCTGATTTGGCGTCTCGTAGGCACCATATGCCGCAACCAACGTTTCATTTTATTTTGTAGATCATGAAATAGTCTATCTCTTTTTTAGAACCTTAACTTTTCTCTTTTTGGTGTAAAACTTATGTTTTAGAGTAAATTATTCTAAATTGATACAGTTATCCCGAGTCTTGATCTTACTGATTTGACATGCATTTAACTTGCCATCGTCGATTTGAATAATTTCGAGGAAAAAAAATTTTGTTTACGGAAAGGAGTAGAAAAAAATGGGCCGAACCACCCACCAAGTATTTGATTGTGCCAAAAGTCAAAGCGCTTTACAACGTTCAAGCTTCAGTTACGCGAGCTCATGTAATGGTACCAACATTTTATCAGAATTCCTTCTTTAATCCTTCATTTCGAAATTCGTAGAATGAATGCAGAAATTGACGCAAAAATACATTCATCAAAAGCAAGCTACAAAAACTCAAGAAAACCATACAACAGTCCGGTCCCGTCGAAGGGACTCTTATATAGAGCTCACTCGCTGAGACGCAACCTGTTACATCTAGGACATATTCTAGCAGAAACTGTTCCATTAGTTGGATGATTCTCGTAACATTCGTCCAAACCGATTTATTCGATACCACAAAGTGTTATCATAAGCCAAGCTCAACGATCGAGTCAGACTAGCCATCTAAGTTCCCGATCGAGTCTAACTCGCCGTAAGCATATTACATAGTCTGTCGCCTATCGGGACGGGACGCTACATAATATACCATTAAGAAAAAGTTTTGTCACGAAACTTAAGAACAAGGGTCCGACCTTAAATTAGGCTAACAACGAAGGATACTTCTCCTTCATCTCTGCCTTTATCTTCCATGTCGATTCTTCAATTGAATAGTTCCGCCAAAGCACGCGAACCAAAGATATCGACCGATTTTACAAGGCCTTTTTCTTTCGGTCCAAAATTTGAATAGGCTCCTCCAAATAAGATAAGTCTGCACGTAGCTCCAACTGATCGAAGCTAACCACATGACTTGGATCGTGCACGTATTTTCGAAGTTATAAAACATGGAAAACATCGTGCACTTCAGCCAAGGCAGGAGGTAGTGCGATCCGATAAGCAACAGTCGTAACCCACTCGAGGATCTCGAAAGGGCCTACATATTTCGAGCTCAATTTACCTTTAACACCGAAACGCATCACGCCACGCATGTGCATTACTTTTAAGAACACATGGTCCCCGACCAGAAATTCTAGCGGTCGTCGACGAAGATCTGAGTAGCTTTTTTGTCGACTTTGCGCGATGAAAAGTCTATCCCGAATCAAGCTGACCTTTTCGACGGCCTGCTCCACTAGTTTTGGACTGAGCACTTGTCGCTCTCCGACTTCATCCTAGCATATTGGAGATCGATTCTTTCATCCGTAGAGCACTTCGTACTGTGCCATCTGAATGCTCGACTGATAACTGTTGTTATACGCAAACTCTGTAAGTGACAAATGCGTATCCCAACTAGTCTTTAGATCGATCGTACACAGACGCAACGTGTCTTCCAAGATCTGATTTACCCTTTCGTCTGACCGTCCGTCTGGGAAGGTATATAGTACTAAACTTTAGGGTCCCCATCGCAACTTGCAAGCTCATCCATAAATGCGATAGGAATCGCCCGTCTCTGTCCAAAATTATTGTGGTCGGTATCCCGTGCAGTCGAACAATCTCATCGATGTAGATTTGTGCTAACCGATCGACGCTCTATGCTGCTTTGATTGTGATGAAGTGAGCCGACTTGGTTAATCTATCAACAATGACCCAAATCACATCATTCTCTCGCGACGTCTTCGAAAATCCTATGATAAAATCCATCAAAATATTGTTCCACTTCTATTCAAAAATGACGAGGTTCTGGAGCTCCCCGCCTAGCCTTTGATGTTCTGCCTTCACTTGCTAACAAGCCATTCACTGCGATACAAAGGTAGCGACATTTTTCTTCATGCCGTGCACCAAAAGTTTGTGCGCAAGTGCTTATACATCTTGGTGCTCCTAGGATATAACGAGTACTTTGCATAATGTGCCTCCGTCAGAATTTCTTTTCTGAGTTCGGCATTTTCAGGAATGCAGAGCCTTCCTTTTAGTCGCATCGTCCTGCCTTCGTCTTCCACAAAGTCGATCGCCCTTTCTATTGAAATCAACTCGCACATCTTCTTCAGGAATAGATTATCCTTTTGTGCGGTCTTTATTTTGCCAAACAGGCTCGACCCAAGCTTCAACTGAGCCAGGTGTAGATATCGATACTCAATTTCGAGTCGATACCCATCGATTCTAAGTCCCAACGTATATCATTATTTAGGGCTAGTGATCCCATGAACATTCTGCTCAGCGCGTCTGCGACGACGTTTCTCTTGCCCGGAGTATACTCGATCGTTAGCTCGTAGTCTTTTATTAGTTCGAGCCAATGTTGCTACCTCAAGTCGAGTTCTCGTTGAGTGAATAAGTATTTTAGGCTATTGTGATCCGTATAGATCCTACAACCCACACCATAGAGGTAGTGTCGTCAGAGTTTCAACGCGAACACGATTGCCGATAATTCTAAATCATGCGTCGGATAGTTCTTCTCGTGCTGCTTCAACTGCCTTGAAACAAAGGTGATAACTTTGTCTTTCTGCATGAGCACGCCCCCTAGGCCAGTCTCTGATGCGTCGCAGAATATTTGAAAGCCTTCTGGACCATCTGGAAGTACAAGGATTGGAGCTGAGACGAGTCGTTACTTCAACTCTTGAAAGCTGGTTTTACATTCGTCACCCCATTCGAATACGACTCCCTTCTGGGTGAGGCGAGTCAGAGGCGACGCTAATTTGGAAAAACTTCGTACAAATCTTTGGTAGTAGCTCGCCAAGTCCAGGAAACTCCGAATGTCGCTAGCTGAGGGAGGTCGTTTCCAATCTACCACCGCTTCAATTTTCTTTGGGTCCACTGCGATGCCTTCGGCAGAGATTACATATCCAAGAAACGTAACGCTACTCATCCAGAACTCGTATTTACTCCGCTTGGCATATAATTTGTTTTTATGTAGAGTCTGCAGTATCGTCGTCAAGTACTCTGCGTACTCTTCTTGATCTTTCGAGTAGATAAGGATATTGTCGATGAACACGACTATAAATTTGTTGATTTTGGGTCGGAAGACTCGGTTCATCAAATCCATAAAAGCAGCTGGAGCATTCGTCAAACCAAACGGCATGCCTAGGAATTCATAATGACCATATCAAGTGCGAAAGGCAGACTTTGATACGTCATCGAGCTTGATCTTCAACTGGTGGTCGCCTGAAAGAAAATTGATTTTTGAAAATATTGACGCACCTTGCAGTTGGTCAAACAAGTCTTCAATTCATAGCAGTGGATACTTATTTCGTACGGTAGCCTTATTGAGTTCTCGATAGTTGATGCATAGCTGCATCGATCCGTCTTTCTTTTTTATGAACAATACGGGAGCTCCCCACAGAGAGACGCTTGGACGAATAAATTTGCGGTCTAGCAACTCTTGTAATTACACTTTCAGCTCCTTCAGTTCTGCTGGAGCCATTCGGTAAGACGCTTTTGATATCGGTCGTGTAACCGGGAAGGTGTCGATGCTGAATTCTATTTTTCGATCCGATGGCATCCCGAACATCTTGTCTGGAAAAACGTCAAAAAAATCTGCCACAACATCAGTATGCACCGTCTTTGCATTATCCTTCCTCGTATCTCGAACTGATGCCAAGTATCCCTCACAGCCGGAATGCAACATACGCCTTGCCGATTGCCGATACCACCATCGCCGTCTTTGATACTTCACTGCACGAATATGAGAACTCTTTCTCGTCAGAAAGACGAAACACAACTCTCTTCTCCGTGCACTCAATCGTTGCATGGCAGGCGCCCAACCAATCCATGCCCAGTATTATTTCATACTCTTTGATGTCTAGTACGATGACTTTCAGGGATAGATTTCTGCTCCCGATACAAATGTCGCCGTTTCTACAAATAAAGTTTACAGGCATATCAACTCCCGATGGAGTGCTAACGCTAATATTCATATCTAGTGATTGCATGGAAAATTTATTTTCTTTAGCATAGTCAGAAGATATAAAGCTATGTGTTGCACCCGAATCAAATAGTACTCGAGCATGTATATTTTTTATAGAGTAATATACCTGTTACAATAGTATCGAACTCGAACGCCTCATCCAGAGTCCGTGCATAGACTCGGCCTTGCGCCCCATGGCGTTGATTATGCGGGTTCACTGGCACCGCATTTGCGCCTTGCAGTGGAAGCGCTCTATACTGATTTGGAGTGTTCATTGGAGGGTTTGGAAAATTCTTTGGTGGGTTTGGAACATTTCTTGGACAATTTAGCGGTGTACGGCCTCTCCCGCCACACTCATGACATTTCCTAAAGAAACAATCGGTCGAGTGATGCCCATGCTTGTCGCAGTTATTGCAATGTAATCTGGAATGGGAACGCTGATTCTCAAACGTGTTTGGATGCTTTGACACTCCCGATCCTCCGGTATTGTTAGGACGTTTGTTGAAATTATTACGGACGACTGGCACAGCTCGTTGCGACATACGGCCAAAGATTCGCTCGCTATCAAGGACGACATAGTAGGATTCGCGGTAGGTTCCGCACTTTTGATTCATGATGTCCCTTCACAGTTCGTCATTTAGATATTGTTGAAAACGTTCGCACCAGTCTTCCTTGTTGGACAAAAAGGCACCGGCAAACTTTGCTAGTTTTGAGAAGTTTGAATCATAATCGTCGAC
The DNA here is from genome assembly GCA_029216955.1 of Iris pallida. Taxonomy (NCBI): domain Eukaryota; kingdom Viridiplantae; phylum Streptophyta; class Magnoliopsida; order Asparagales; family Iridaceae; genus Iris; species Iris pallida. Next base: position 10,167,652 of record JANAVB010007399.1, on the reverse strand, counting down.
TGACAAATTCCCCTGTCTCAACATCATGAACTCGTCTTCTTTTTGACGATGGACGGCGCGAGGATCATATTGCTCAAGAAAGACTTTCTTGAATATTTTCCAAGAAATCTTGGTGTTGGGATCGGTTTCGTAGATTTTCTATTTCTTCACTGTCCACCAATTGTAGGCCCTTAGTTGCAGTTGTACGGCCGCACATGCTACCCTCTGGGACCCCTTCGATGCAAAGAAGATTAAATAAGTCCTCAATCTCCGTGAGCCATCCCACGATCACGTCAAGCTCCACTCGACCATTGAAGTTAGGCGGATTCATCTTGCGAAACTCCTTGCTTTGAACAAGGAAAAAGAGTTCATCGTTTGTGGTTGAACTTCTTCCTCGACTTCTTCTTGAACATCTTTCCTCTTCGGATGCCACGACCGTTGCGTTGGTGTTGGCCACCATATTGCTTACGATCTGCGTCAAAGCGTCCATTTGCTTCTGTAGCACACCAATTTGGACATATTTGCATCTGAAGTTGTTGCTACTGCAGCTCCATAAAGAGCAGCATTTTCTCCATTGTAGTCTCACTATGGCTAGCACCCTTCAAAATAGACGAACTATCCATAGCGTTGGTGTCACGTCCCAGAACCAGAATACGGGAGAACGGGGGACAGACACAGCCAGCTACGTATATAGAAGTGTAATCCACCTCGATATACGATCATGGCTGTCTAAAAGTATGAGGGTTTATCTATAAGCCATCAGTCTCTTATGGTCAAGAACAAGCCTAGTGTCTCAATCTCAAGCAAGTAATAATAGTTACAAGATGTTAGACCATCAGATATTCAATAGTAAAGCGTCTCATATATTTTATATACAGATGATCATGAAGCTAGTTGTACAAAATGCGAGGACTAGCAAGAGTTTCAGTCATACATGATCAACCCTAGGATCTGTCAATCATGTTACAACCCTTAGGCAGACAAGAAATATAAGTATTCAACACGAGCTAACACTTGTTCGGTGGCTTAAAGCCTCAAAAGAATAATTTTACAATAGAGCGGGAGAGCAAAATAAAAATCCACTCGTTGCCAGGGTTTCTTGTAGTGTTCACCATCTGGCTGGAAGGCTGGAAGATCCTCGGATGCTGCTCCGAAATCTGGCCATCCAAAACCAGCTGGGTCAGACCCAGAAAGAGCAAGTGCCATAAGGGAGGCTTCACTTAAAAATTAAAACCAGCATGTCAAAACATAAACAAGAATAATAACAAAAAAACATGAAATGTAAATAAGGCAACAAATGACGAAGAACTATTCCAGAAGCCAGGTTACAATCCTTAAACCAAATAAGGACCAGGGTTGTAATCCTTCGCCTGAACAGAACCGGGTCTCTAGCCATTTATTGCTAAGAGTAAAGCGTAAGCAAGCATGTCCTGAGATAGCCATGTACTGGATCTAGACAAGACTAGACATGATTGGACTCCATCCAATATTCACGGCCAAGCAAAGAATATGGCTTGATACTTTAACTAACTAGGGTTATCATAAGTCTAGTTACTAGCAAGATACAATGAGATGTTCCTGCAGTCACAAGCCCTGCAGCTATCCAGGTTATCCAGGCGAGGTTCATGTCAAGAGTTATCAAGAATTATTAGGTGACATGGAGAGCAACACATGACAGTGTGCATATTACTTGTTACATGAAGTGCCCCACATGACAGTGGGCTGGAAATGTGTCATACTCGTCGGCAGGCTACAAGTCCATCAGGTGTGGCCGGAATAACGGGATCGCCTGTAATCGAAAACATCTCTCTATATGAGCTACTTTTATCAATCTAGTCATTAACCTAGTCAGATTCAGTATGGATTCTTGACCGTGGTAACCAGGGATGCAAGTCCTAGATATGATGCGAGACGAGACTGGTAGCTTATACAAGCACATTCAAGAACAATCACCCATGGTGTCAAGACAGGTTATTACTCAGCATGTCAAGATAGCCGTCGCAACATCATTCAAGATTACATGTCAAGTTTACTTGTCAAGAGTCCGCCACGATGGGCCACTATCATGCCATTATCATGCCAATGTTGCTTGTCAAGAGTGCGCCATGACGGGCCACTATCAAGTTAGAGTTACTTATTACTGGTTAAGAGTGCGCCACGATGGGCCACTATCATGTTAAGTCACATTATCAAGTCATGTTCATGGCTAAGTTAAGACAAGTTATGCCAAAGATTCACAATCATCAAATTAGGTAGCCACAAGTTAGGCTGAGTACAAGATGTAAGCAATTCAAAACATAAAACAATATAATAATAAAAGAACATGCAAGGGGCAAGAGCATAGGGGCCAAGGAAGCATGCGGCCAAGGCATGCGGTCCGCAGGGCCAAGGTGGCCAAGAGATCATGCAGTCTGCGGGATTCATGCGGTCCGCAGGGCCAAGGCGACCAAGCGATCATGTGGTCTGCGGGACTCATGCGGTCCGCAGGGCCAAGGCGGCCAAGAGATCATGCGGTCTGCGGGACTCATGCGGTCCGCAGGACCAAGGCGGTCTGCAGGGCCAAGGCGGCTAAGAGATCATACGGTCTGCGGGACTCATGCGGTCTGCAGGACCAAGGCGGTCCGCAGGGCCAAGGCGGCCAAGAGATCATGCGGCCAGACTGCTCATCTTCTCCAAAAATTCGAGAATGATGGCCATGGAACTCATGAACTTCAAACTTGCATAACTCGACCAAAACAAAACGAAATCTAACTTTTCAAAGGTCGAATTTGGGTAAAATAAAATTCTCTACCACATGGAACAACTAGATTTTGAAAACAAGCAAGTTTGATATATCAAAACCAAGAAAAACCGAAAATAACATAAACTTAGATCTACAAGAAAATATTCACCAAATTAAAAATGCCAAGTTCTAAAGTGTCATAGAATCATGTAAGAAAGACAATGGAACAAATAGAATTAGGTTCCTCCATGAAGCAAGTTGCACTTGCCTAGGGTTTCTTGTTAGGTGGAAAGAGTTATGAGGAAGAAGAAGCAAATGAAGAAGAGTAATGAAGAGAGAGAAAGTAGTTGGGGGTTTATAAAGAGAGGGGATGGTTCAACATGTTGAACCAACCATTAAAATAAACAAAACCAAGCCATCCATTACAAGTCAAGTTGGACCAAACCAACCCAAGGTCAACCCTAGACAAGATACATCAAGGCAAGCCATAAAGAAATATGGAAATACAGTAAATAAAATATGGGTCAAAATCCGTATACGTATACTGGAAATACATATAACGGAAAACGGGAGTGACAGTTGGTTGTTGTGGCAGGATTATTTTATTTTTCTTATTCATTCATACAAAATAAAGTAAATCTATTAGTATTTTCAAATATCTACGAGCTTACCTGTATGAAACTTTTATTTCACGCAGCATGTCTACAAGAAATTCAATCGAACAATTACAACGAACACTCCAAAATGAAATATTTTTCGAAAATTCGAAGAAACTTAACTGTGCTCTGATAACAATTTGTTACGCCCCGATTCGACAAACCATTCTTCCTTGCATCAATTATGCTGAATCGATCGTCCTTGCTAGGGCTTGATGTCGTACGAGTCTGGAGTTGCACTCGTACAAGGCAAAAATATTACATTTGATACATCTTTTGAAACATTAAGTTAAAACTTCACAAATCACAGAGTAATTGAACACGCAGTTTAGGAAGATAGAAATATGGTTTCATTGATAACTTGCAACTAAGTGCAATTCATATTATATTGGATATGTCGTTGCGGCTACATTGATTGAAACAAAAGAAAATACTCGACAAGCTGCCTGAACTAACACTTGCCGTTCCATACATTCACCCTTTTATACATTGAAAGCCTTCGATGAATTGGCTTCAAAATACTTCATAATAGGAAGAGCTTCAAAACGCCTCTCCAAACTTCAGCTTTGGTTCATACCGTGCACCCCCAGAGTTCTCGTCACCTGTGGGTTTGGGGGATTAGTACACTTAGGAATGCACTAGTGAGCGAGACGAACCCACTCGTCTAAACCGATTCTGATTATTAAGATAGGCATGTATTGGAGTTTTCTTTCTATTTAGAACTAAATGAATTCAGTTCATGTTGATAGGCTTCTATGAAGCAGTAAAACATAACAGTTTATCTCAATTCTTACCACGGCCATGCTCATCCCTGCATAAAACAGAGATTATAATTTCTACCTGCATAAGATAATAGGTGAGCATGCTACTATCTTATATGTGTGGTCATTGGTGCCATGCACCATAGGGACTTTTATGTGTCATTACGACGTGCCTTATCAGCTTGGGTTGTAAGCCCTGTTGGAGGTCCCGCAATGCCTGTTACGACCCGCTCCCGGATAACCGAGTACGAGTTTATGTCCAAGCCCAGCCTACGCCACGGTATCGGAGGTAGTACGCTGTCTAGCCCACAATAAACAAGTGCTCATAAATGCTAATTGCTCATTCACAACAACTAAATCAACTTTACAAAATATAGAAGTTTTACATTTAAAAAAGAATGTAATCTTTTACATTTATAGAAAACTACCACACAACTAACTAGTCTTCTATGGTTTGGCCTTCGAGTCTCTATCTCCCCCTCGTATGGTCCATAGCGCAAGAGTAGGCACGTCAACCTCACCTATAACAATGATCCAGTCAGGAAAGGAGTAGAGTACAACCATATTGCAATTAATATTGTTAGTCCAAAATAAGTTAGAACAACAAAAAACCATGATGGCAAAGAGTATATAAAGAACTAGCAAGAGATGAACTAACAAGATATGAACTAGCACTAGCAAGACATGAACTAACGAGATATGAATTGACAAGATGTAAACTAGCAAGATGTGATCTAATAAGATATGAACTGGCAAGATGTGAACTAGCAAGATGTGAACTAACAAGATAATGGACTAGATAAAGAAAAAGTTGTAACAACTATGTGTGTGTGAAATACCTTTTAATACGTGAACGACTGGGCTAATACAGCACATCATATGATGGCTATCCACAATAAAAGGGTACGACTAACTCATACGTGGGTGTACGACTTAGCTATCCACAATCAAAATGTTTGGATTTGTTCACGTACTTACTGAGTATTTCTCCTCCCGACTCTCTAACAATCAATAACGGTCAATGATATACTAAGAAGGATACGATAACTACGGTATCACAGTCGTGTTTCAATGGAATATCAAGCAATGACTCAATGGGATATCAAACAAAAAACTATAGAGTAAACGTTATAATGAACAAAAACATAAATGCAATACTGTACTTGCCTGAATCCTTGCACAAACCATAGTCACAAGTAGAGGATACGGGAAATGCCGATCTAGAAACTTTCAACCTATAACACATATCGCACCACGAACCGTGCACGAAAACTACAAGTCAATTCTAATATTCTAGTTCTAAATTCATGGAATAGTGGCTAGCTGGGTTACTAATCTAATAATAGTTAATTCTGGAATAAATTACTTAAAAAAATCATTTAACCTAATAATAATCTAAATATGCAAGTTTGGCCATCAAAAGTCATGTTTCCAATTTTGGAAACCATGGCACGCGAATCGAGGCGTGCCGTTGACTATCTAGTCAAACGCTGTGAACTCTACGAATTTTACAGAAATTAAGAATTAGGTTTGATGAAAATAAATTACATATTTAGGAATTTTACCTCGAGACAAATTCGATAAAAAAACGGCACACGAATCCGAGGTCGGGGCTCTCTTCAATCGTCTCGGAAAGTTGAGGAATCACCAAGATCAAACCACAAAGGAGAAGGGTATAATTAATTAGGGTTTGTGAATATACATGCATATATATAGGAGAGAGAGAGGCAGTTACTGTAGCGGGCGCCGAAGGTGGGCCCCCCGTGGGTGGATAACTGGGTAATTATTTATTTAATTCAAAAAATTATTTAAAAATTATTTTAAGTCCAAATAAATCAAAATAAATTGCAGAAAAATCCAGAAAAATTCTACAAAAATTCTAGAAAATATTTCTAAGTGTCTGGAATCTAAATAAAATATTTTAGCACAAAATATCATCGTGTGACCTCACAGTAAATTCCCAAAGCCTATAAAATATAATTTATATAGGTTTTAATTATATAAAAATTTCCAAAAATTCTAAAAATATCCAGAAAAATTCTAAAATATTCTAGAAAATATTTTTAGTCATTTAGAGCCCAAATAAAAATATTTAATCTAGAAACACCCCTGTATGACCTTACAGTAAATCCTGAAAGTTCTTAAAAATAATAAAACCTTAAATATTAAATACCTAAAAATATCCAAAAATTGTAGAAAAATATAAAATAGTTAAATAATACATATATAAGCTTTCTAAAGGTCATATGACCTTAATATGGTCATAGTCCACCTACAAACTTTGGCATGACTCTCAATGACCATAAAATTAACCAAAAATAAATAAATTAAAAAAATTAAATATTTGGGAAGTGGGCTTACAAATCTACCCACTTTAGAAAAATTTCGTCCTTAAAATTTCAAAATATACAAATAGGCACAACCAAGAATATCATCAAAATATGACATGCCAATCGATATGAATAAGCACGACAAAGAATATAATCAAGAAAATAATGTGATGAATGATCAAAATTGATCAGGCGTATAGAATCAAAATCTAAATACGTTTTAGAAATATAATGGAAGGAAATCAAAATAGGTTTAAAAGATGACGATTCGAAAATAGAAAAATATATGAGAAATAAAGAACTACTAGTTGTAGAGAAGGTGGTAACAAGAAATAAGACATCAAATAAATTTGAAAAAAAAAATTTAATAGTCGTATGCCAATAAAAGATATAGTCGCTATGATATTCAAAAATCATAAGTATATCCGAAGTCATTTAACCGAGAATCCATGCCTTGCCACTGTACATCTGGCTGCCGTGTACCCTTGGTTTCATGACTCAAGTATAATATGTTATCGAACACTTTATCAACTCTACCCAATATTGACATAATAAATCAAAAGATCAATAATACAACTAGGATATAGTTTTAGTAATATTTGACAACCTACGCATACTTAAAATTATTTCAACTTAGGGATCATGCCATGCCAGTGCGCTGCTGACTGCAGTGAATCCGCGGTCTCCATAATTCAAATAAATGGGGACAGTGCACATCTGCCTTACCATTGTATGTCACCAAAAATTATTTTAACTATATCCATAAGAATTTCAAAGGAACTTCAATAAATTCAAATAAGTCGATCATGATAAGAAAATATAAGTATCTGTCTTTGAGTAAAAGTATCACTTTTGAAAACAAAACGATCACAAAATGAACGAAGACGACTTGAATTAATATATAGATAATTGAACCAAGATTAGGAATTGTAAATAAAATGATCGTAAAATAGTTTTGAAAATAAAACGAGGTTTAGAGAAGGCAGAAGATAAAATGGCACAAATGATCTAAATTAGGAATTGAATTCTATGAAGGCCTAACTTACCAAACGTATATTCTACCCACCCTGGATCCTACCAACATGTCAAAACAAAATAACATATTCTCTTAGAAAAATTCTTCGATTTATCCATGCCTAAACTTTAATAAATCATTGGCTAAATCACATGTCCTATTTAACAATCTTAACTATCCAAGGGTCAAATTGAATAAGGGACTCCTAGTCCTATTCATTCTCATAAAATCAAATCAAACCTAATTATGAATGAGCATCCTAGTCGCAGGCTTGCAGTAGTACGACTAACTTAAGTAATACCATAAGTTCGCAATCTTTTGCAAAAATAGACCTGCATGGACCACCATAAAAACTTGTCACGACCCGCTCCCAGATAACCGAGTACGAGTTTGTGTCCAAGTCCAGCCTACGTCACGGTATCGGCGGTAGTACGCTGTCTAGCCCGCAATAAATAAGTGCTCATAAATGCTAATTGCTCATTCACAACAACTAAATCAACTTTACAAAATATAGAAGTTTTACATTTGAAGAAGAATGTAAGCTTTTACATTTATAGAAAACTACCACACAACTAACTAGTCTTCTATGGTTTGGCCTTCGAGTCTCTATCTCCCCCTCGTATGGTCCATAGCGCAAGAGTAGGCACGTCAACCTTACCTATAACAACGATCCAGTCAGGAAAGGAGCAGAGTACAACCATATTGCAATTAATATTGTTAGTCCAAAATAAGTTAGAATAATAAAAAACCATGATGGCAAAGAGTATATAAAGAACTAGCAAGAGATGAACTAACAGGATATGCACTAGCACTAGCAAGACATGAACTAACGAGATATGAATTGGCAAGATGTAAACTAGAAAGATGTGATCTAATAAGATATGAACTGACAAGATGTAAACCATCAAGATGTGAACTAACAAGATAATTGACTAGATAAAGGAAAAGTAGTAACAACTATGTGTGTGTGAAATACCTTTTAATACGTGAACGGCTGGGCTAATACGGCACATCATACGATGGCTATCCATAATAAAAGGGTACAACTAACTCATACGTGGGTGTACGACTTAGCTATCCACAATCAAAATGTTTAGATTTGTTCACGTACTTACTGAGTATTTTCCCTCTCGACTCTCTAACAATCAATAATGGTCAATGATATACTAAGAAGGATACGATGTCACAATCGTGTCTCAATGGAATATCAAGCAATGACTCAACGGGATATCAAACAAGAAAACTATAGAGTAAACGTTATAATGAACTAAAACATAAATGCAATACTGTACTTGCCTGAATTCTTGCACAAACCGTAGTCACAAGTAGAGGATGAGGGGAATGACGATCTAGAAGCTGTCAACCTATAACACATATCGTACAACGAATCGTGCACGAAAATTATAAGTCAATTCTAATGTTCTAGTTCTAAATTCATAGAATAGTGGCTAGATGGGTTACTAATCTAATAATAGTTAATTCTAGAATAAATTACTTAAAAACATCATTTAACCTAATAATAATAAAATATAATCTAAATATGCAAGTTTGGCCATCAAAAGTCATGTTTCCAATTTTGGAAACCATGACACGCGAATCGAGGCGTGCCGTTGACTATCTAGTCAAACGCTGTGAACTCTAGATTTTGAAAGTGCACCTTGGTAGATTTCAGCGCCAGTGCGCTGGAATCAACCGTGCCGTAAAATCACGATTTGGTCAAAAGATATCGCCGTTATAGCTAATCGTGACCAAAATGGTGATCAACCGATCAATTATGAGTTCAACAGAATAACTAAAATAATAGATGAATGAAATAATTTCTGAGAAAAATATGCATCGTAGTGCTCTGTGTTAGATTTCCGAAACTTCAAACGTTTCATGATTTTGATTTCTGGTTCTCCCGAAATCTCGAAAACATTAAAACCGTGTCAAGTTTCGGGCAACTAATATTCTACAAATTTTACAGAAATTAAGATTTAGGTTTGATGAAAATAAATTACATATTCAGGAAGTTTACCTCGAGATGAATCCGATAAAAAAATGATGCGCGAATCCAAGGTCGGGGCTCTCTGCAATCGTCTCGGAAAGTTGAGGAATCACCAAGATCAAACCACAAAGGAGAAGGCTATAATTAATTAGGGTTTGTGAATATACATGCATATATATAGGAGAGAGAGAGAGAGAGGCGGTTACTGTAGCGGGCGCTGACAGGTGGGCCCCCCTGGTTGGATGACTGGGTAATTATTTATTTAATTCAGAAAATCATTTAAAAATCATTTTAAGTCCAAATAAATCAAAATAAATTGCAGAAAAATCCAGAAAAATTCTAAAAAAATTCTAGAAAATATTTTTAAGTGTCTAGAATCTAAATAAAATATTTTAGCACAAAATATCATCGTATGACCTCACAGTAAATTCCCAAAGCCTATAAAATATAATTTCTATAGGTTTTAATTATATAAAAATTCCCAAAAATTCTAAAAAAAATCCAAAAAAATTCTAAAATATTCTAGAAAATATTTTTAGTCATTTAGAGCCCAAATAAAAATATTTGGTCCAGAAATACCCCTGTATGACCTTACAGTAAATCCTGAAAGTTCTTAAAAAAATAAAACCTTAAATATTAAATACCTAAAAATATCCAAAAATTGTAGAAAAATATAAAATAGCTAAATAATACATATATATGCTATCTAGAGGTCATATGACCTTAATATGGTCATAGTTCACCTACAAGCTTTGGCGTGACTCTCAATGACCAAAAAATTAATCATAAACAAATAAATTTAAAAATTTAAAAATTTGGGAAGTAGGCTTACAATGCCTCGTGCTGAAGCACGATTTTAAATTCTTCCTAGGTCGATTTGGTTCCGATGCTCCAGATACCGTTTCTAGGAAAGATAAACTTGTGCACAAGTTGTCCATGACCAGGCCAATGCGTGAACAATTTAATATATGAAACATATTGCATAGCGAGCAGCATTATCATTTTTTTCAACTCATACAACGATTCATTTCCCCCAAAGTCGTACTTCTGATTTGGCGTCCCGAAGGCACCAATTTTTTGAGGCACCATATGTCGCAACCAACGTTTCATTTTATTTTGTAGATCTTGAAATAGTCTCTCTCTTTTCTAGAACCTTAATTTTTTTCTTTTTGGTGTGAAACTTATATTTTCAGAGTAAATTACTCTAAATTGATACAGTTATCCTGAGTCTTGATCTTATTGATTTGGCATGCATTTTACTTGGCATCGTCGATTTGAATAATTTGGAGGCAAAAGATTTTCGTTTACGGGAAGGAGTAGAAAAGAAGGGGCCGAACCACCCACCAAGTATTTGATCGTGCCGAGAGTCGAAGCGCTTCGCAACGTTCAAGCTTCAGTTACGCGAACTCCTACAATGGCACCAAAATTTTATCAGAATCCCTTTGTCACTCCCACTTTTCATAAATAGGGGTAAAATGGTCATTTTGCATTTTTAGGAATTTTAGAAATTTTTATTTAATTATAATGTTATTTGGGGATTATTTAAGTCGGGTTCAAATTTCAGCTCATTCCGACTTGTATCGGGAACCCGGGTAGCTTAGACCCTGATTGGGACCCAAACTTAAGTTAGACATGATCCATAAATTCCACTAATTAGTCTAGTACTTTTAGACAAATCCCTCATGACTTAATCGGTCAATTTGTAGATTTTAATTTGGCCCGTTTAAACCCGATTTATCACGTAAGTCAATTTTGACCTAAAGGAGGCTTGGAGGGCATTTTGGACATTTGCCAAAAGCCCCCAAACCCCCTTACATGGCCGGCCACCCCTCCCCTTTGTTTTCATTCCAAAATTTTCATACATAGCCTCCTTTCTTCCTATTTGGGTGTTCTTCCCCAAACCTAACCTAAACTTTTGATTTCATCTCCTTAATCCTTCCATTTCCCCTCCTTTCCACTCAATCCTTCAAGGAGAGGGTGCTAGCTTGGAGTAGGGAGCAAGCAAGAGGAAGGAGAGTCCAATTTCTAGGGATTCTCGTGTCCGATTCGAGTCCTCTTGGGTTTAACCTTGGGATCTAACTTCCAAGAGGTAATTCCTTCTCTAACCTTCTCATTTCACTTGTTTTTAGCATTTTTGGAACCCATAGGACCACCCCCTTGCATGAACCCATTTTGGGATGTTGTAGAGGCTCTTGGGAGACCCATTCATGAGTTGAACTTGTTATTTTGTGTCTTTTTCCATTTTGGACTGATTTGGAGAAATTAGTAGATGTATATATGTATATACCCATGTGTGTGTGTCTACACATATATATATATATATATTCATATATTTTTTTCTACAGATATATATATATATATTCATATGTGTGTGTGTGTGTATATATATATATATATATATATGTATATATATATATATATATATATATATATATATATATATATATATATATATATATATATATATATATATATATATATATATATATATATATATATATATATATATATATATATATATAAAATATATATATATATATATATATATATATATATATATATCTTATATAAAAAATATATATATATATCTTATACAAAACACAAAGGTTTTTGAATCCTAGGGCTGACTGTGCCAAGATAAAGAGTGGTTGGGATTTAATCTTGGTGAATCAACGGTTGTGGATGAGCATTATTGAGAGTGGGATTTTATGGGAAATCCAAAGAGTGGGGTTTGCACTCATAATGGTTGTGGATGAGCATTATTGAGAGTGGGGTTTTATGGAGAATGAGCATTATTGAGAGTGGGGTTTTATGGGGAATCCAAAGAGTGGGGTTTGCACTCATAATGGTTGTGGATGAGCATTATTGAGAGTGGAGTTTTATGGGGAATCCAAAGAAAATTCACATCCAGCAGTGGTTGGGATTTAATATTTTGATGGGGGCCTCATAATTATTATTGTTTGTTTAAAATTGGGGGTCCAAGATTTTGAAGGGGAATACGTTAAATGAACCATGCCCTATGGGCACGGGTTATATATATATATATATATATATATATATATATATATATATATATATATATATATATATATATATATATATATATATATATACCCATGTGTGTGTGTGTCTATATATATATATATATATATATATATATATATATATATATATATATATATATATATATATATATATATATATATATATATATATATTTTATATAGTCTACATATATATATATATATATATATATATATATATATATATATATATATATATATATATATATATATCTATGTAGACTATATATATATATATATATATATATATATATATATATATATATATAAAATATATATATATATATATATATACCCATGTGTGTGTGTGTCTACATAGATACACACACACATATATATATATATCTATGTAGACACACACACATGGGTATATATATATATATATATATATATATATATATATATATATATATATATATATATATATATATATATATATATATATATATATATATATATATATATACATTCTAAGTATTTCTCCACTCTCTAATATGGTATTTAAACCCTCTCCTAGAATCTCGATACCGTATCGCGGTATCTTGATATCTAAAAGCCAAAAAAGGTAAAATCTCATTACCTTAAGGTAATGGAGATTCATGAGATACCAATTTGGTATCTCATGGATACCACATAAATCTAAACTCTAACCCTTAACTAATCTAGCTAAACTCTATCTAGAACTCTCTCACTAACTTATAACACCATCAACTCTACCCTCTAACTCACTATCCGACTATTTCCTAACTTATCTCAATAGCTAACCTCTAACCCACAAATTCTAACTCACTCTAATCTCACTCCACATACCCACTTGTAGGCCATTCTAGGGGGTATATGGGTATATATTGGTATATATATGGATATATATTGGTATATATATGGGTATATATTGGTATATATATGGGTATATATATAGGGGTAAATGGGGGTTAATGCGGGCTGATTTGTGGCTGCTACTGCTGCTATTTGATGTTGTTACTGCTGCTATTTGCTGCTGTTTTTTTTTGGGGGGGGGGGCAGCAACCCTTAATCCCCCCTCCTAGCTGCTGTGGTTGCTCTCCTTCTCTCCCTCTCTAACTCCCTCTCCTATATTCTCTTTCTCTCTAATTCACTCTCTATATTCTCTCCTCTCATTATATATATATATATATATATATATATATATATATATATATATATATATATATATATAAATATATATATATATATATATATATTTTTTTTTTGTTTTTTTGAAAAACCGTTACCTTTATTGAAAAGAGGGTAATGAGTACATCCGACCTCATGGTAACAAAAATAAAGAAAGGAAATACAAGAAAAATACTACTCTAAAGCCCAATGCGGAATAGACGGAAGATGATGACATCCCGATAGCGACTTCCGAAACTGTCGTTTCACCTCCCGAACCAAGAAATCAGATCCAGCACTACGCCCCTCGTATCGATGCTTATTCTGGTTCTTCCAAAGCACCCAAATGATCGCACCGGCCAATGATCTCCGATGGTGACTGCCCTGACCCCGCCACCACCTTTGAAGAAAGACTAGAAAATCGCTATGCATCCGTGCCTTGAAGAAACCCCGGAAGATAGACCAAACCGTCATAGCAAGATCCCCGTGGAAGAAAATATGCTGAAGGGTCTCCACATGCCCAGCCTGACAGCAATGACACCTGGAAGCCATATGGAAGCCAATCTTTTGAATATTGTCATCAGTGGGTAACCGGTTATGACAGACCCGCCACATCAGAATGCTCCACTTTGCTGGAATACACTTGCCCCATATATTAGAAAATAAAGATGATGTAGGATGGAAGATCCGACAACACCTCCATCCAGCAGCCAGCGAGAAAGAACCTTTCTGCTCACCCCAGACCAATGAGTCAGGAGCCGAAGTACAAGTCAGATTTGCCACTCTGAGCCGTCTCGCTGCCTCTACCCCAAACTGCTCCAAAAACAGAGACAAATCCCATCCAGTGTCTGTCCAAAACGATCGGATGATCGGACCTCCATTGTCAGAGTTCCTCGCCCTAGAATCTCGGATCTTCCTTCCTCTATCCGATAGAGCCCTCACAGTCAACGGACGATTGGGAAGAAACACCCCCCTCCCTGCCAATCTGGCCGACCTCCGAAGCTTCCCGGTGCCACCATCCAGCGGAACCCGCCCCGAGGGGAGCACCAGACGCTGCGAAGCCGTCGAATCAGCACTCTCTCCCCCAACTCGGTCCCCCATGCTGGCCAAAAAATGACCCGCCTGGCCGAAGGCAGCAGGCTCCATCTCCTGTGTTCGCCTCCGCACCCGAGTCCGTCTCCCCGATCCGTGCCTGGTCCCAGAAGCCACTCCCTCATCCGTCGGAATAGCAACGCTACCCAACCGAGGACCCCCCGAAATCCATGCTTCACACCTCGCTGAGCCCTCACCATGCCCAAGTCTGAAAGAAATATACGGTTCCGCCAATTTCCTTCCCCTCAAAATTCGTCGCCAAATATAGGAGCACTTGGAAGTCATAAACGCATCGCATGGATGACGCTTACGAAAATATTTCAATTTAAGGAGCTCCACCCAAAGGCCCTTCCCATGCCGCAACTTCCACCATAACTTCATAGAAAAGGCATCCATAATATCATTCAGGCACTTGATCCCGAGGCCTCCTTCGGACTTAGTCCGAGTAACGAACCGCCACGCCAGCCAACTCCTCTTAGCAACCCCATCCTTGCTGCCCCAGAAGAAAGCCGCAAACATCCTCTCAATCGCCCTGAGAACGGCCCGGGGTGGACAGCATGCTGCCAATGTATACATAGGGATAGATGAAAGAACATTCTTAATAAGGACCAACTTACCCCCAGGAGAAAGTATCTTGTTCTGCCAACCCGTCAGCTTCGACCTGATTTTATCCAGCAAATAGCAAAACATCCCCGCATTCTGCCTTCCGCACGTTAACGGGCAGCCCAAATAAGAAAATGGCAAAGTACCGGTACAAAATCCAAAAAGAGTAGAAATAGTCCGAGCACGATCCACAGCCAATGGTATCGCAGTATAAAAGGCAGATTTGGAATAATTAATCTTCTGTCCAGATACAGCCTCATAACGATGCAATACCTGCTGGAGAGCACGCAATCCAGCAATATCCCCCGAAGTAAATATAAGAACATCATCCGCATATGCCAAGTGCGAGATACGCGGTCCCCCAATTGGAGTGTGAAATGAAGATCTCCTATTTGATTCTTGAAGAAGCTTGAGGTTCCGAGAAAGCACCTCCGCAGCAATAATGAAGAGAGCCGGGGAGAGAGGGTCTCCCTGACGGATCCCTCTAGACGCCGAGAAAAAATTAGTAGGAGCGCCATTGAGAAGAACCGCATACCGAGTGTCCGTCAGAAGACTATAAATAAGATCACAGAAAACCTCATTAAAGCCAATCTCCGTAGAACCCGCAGGAGGAAATGCCAATTGACTCTGTCATAGGCCTTCTGCATGTCCAACTTTATTGCAACATTTCCACCATGATTGGATTCCCTCATAGAGGTCACCATGTCCTGAGCAATTATGATATTGTCAACTATCTCTCTCCCCTTAACAAAAGCACTTTGCTCCGGAGAAGTAATTTTGGGAAGAAATTCCCGCAGCCTGCAAGCAATAATCTTAGAAATTATCTTGTTACAGAAATTACAAAGACTAATAGGACGAAAATCAGAAAGATTCCTCGGGTGCTCGACTTTGGGGATAAGAAATAAGAAGGTATCCGAAATAGAAACCGGAAGTCGTGCACCCAAGAAAAATGAACCAATGGCTTCCTCCACGTCAGCAGCGATAATATCCCAACAATAAGAGAAGAATCTCCTAGAAAATCCATCCGGTCCGGAGCCACTAGCCGGGTCCATCCCCCGAACAATCTCCAACAACTCCGCTCTATCCGGACAACGAACAAGAATAGAATTGTCCTCCATAGAGATAATGCTAGGGATGACATCAAGGAAGGCGTCCTCATCTGAAATAGGCTCAGCCCTGAACAGCTTAGAGAAGAATAAAGAAGCCTCCGTCGCCACCTCCTCAATAGAACCAGTTTCTGATCCATCAGCCCGAATAATTTTCTGAATACCCGCCTTTCTTTGCCTGCTCCTGGTGCACTCATGGAAAAAACGAGTATTCTTATCCCCTTCCAGGTCCCATCTCAATCTAGCTTTTTGTTTCCAGAAAGACTCCTAAACTTGGACCTTTTGCTCCAATCTGGCTACGGCCTCCAACCAGGAAGCCCTCCCCCTCTCCGAAGGATGAAGCTCATAATCCTGCTCCGCCGCTAAGGCAGCATCCTCGGCCTGACGGACCTCCTGAAAAATGTCTCCGAAAGTAGCTCTGCTCCATCCATCCAGAACATGCCCCGTCGTCCGCAAACGCATGCCCAACCGCTCAAGCGCATCATAATGCCCGCATGAATTCCACGCCCGAGCAACAACAGTAAGAAAATTCGGATGAGACGTCCAAAAGTCGAGAAACCGGAAGCCTCGACGCTGAGGGAAGGAAACTGGCTGGCATGATATCAATAGAGGAGAGTGATCAGATTCTGCCCGATTAAGATGCTCGCAAGAGACCTGGACACCATCCAGCCAACTATCCGTCGTGAGTACCCTATCAAGGCGGGATCCCTGCCGATCAACCCCCGACTGCCCATTCACCCAAGTATAGATGCTACCTCTGAAACCAACATCGGAGAGCCCGACAGCCAACTGAAAGTCGAGGAAGTCCGTAATGGCCCTCGTGTCAGGAGGTCGACCTCCAAATTTCTCATCCGGAGAAGCAATAATATTGAAGTCCCCACCCACCGCCCAGGGCAAGCCAATGTCCCTGGCTTGGACGTCCAGAAGGTGCTCCACATACTCCTCCTCCCCTGTCGTGTCCCTGCACCATGAACAATCGACAACCGCACCGGATCCGAAAAACAGCTCAGAGAAAGCTGTACCGAGATAGCCTGATCACAAGAATCAATACAATTGATCCCAAGACCCGACTTACAAAGAAACCAAATATTGCCCTTATCATTGCAAAAGCTAGCATCAAAACCCAACCTCAGTTGATAAGAAAGAAGCTTAGAGGATATCACCTTGGGTTCAATAATAGCAAGAACCTGAATAGAGTTGGTCCGACACAAGGACCTGAGACGGCATAAAGTAGATCTGTTCGCCGTCCCCCGAACATTCCAAATAAGGAATTTAATCATGGACCCTCTGGGGGTCCCGCCTAACCCGGGAAGCATGTGATCGAAGAAGTCGATCCGACTGAGGTGCCATCGACTTTCTCCGCCTACCAGCCGTCTTCTTGAATGGGACCATCTGCCAGCCATCTTCACGTCCCTCAGAAAATGAAGTGGAAGGTCTAGCCTCAGACAATGAAAGCATATCATCTCCCGGAGATGGGTCATTACCCCAGTCGGATAAAGAACCGTGGCCGGGCTCCTCCCACACCACCAAGCTGCGATCTTCAGTGTCAGAATCAGCCGCTATAACTCCCTGTCCCAGCTGGCTATAAATAATGATAGGAAGATCCGATAACACAATAGGGCCAATACCCCTCTCAGGCCCCATCTGCCCATCCAAACTAGATCCCGGAACGGTGTGTCCCTCCTGCATGGGTCGCCCGTCATCCGACCATAAAGCCAGCTGGCCCGAAGATGACTCCCCCACGTGCCAGGATGGCGGAACAGAACTCGCGCGATTGCCTTCACTCCTCCGCAATCCGGACTGCGAGGGCTCACTACTAACATCACGCCCCTGGATGCGCCTCCAAACCTACCGAATTCCTTTCCCCTTCTCATGCCTGGATCGACGTCGCCGACGGCCCCTGCTGGCGCCACGTCCTCCCACCATGCCACTTTCCTCAACCGTAACGCCAGAGGAAGTAGCGTCAATGACGGGTGGTCTTTCTGCCACGTCCACTGCCGGCGTCACCACCCGGGGTCGACCACAATCACTCTCAACATGGCCATGTAAGCCACAAGCAACACAGTATTGTGGAGTCCGCTCATACACTACCGGCTGCGAACGGACTCCATCAGGAAGTTGGAAGAAAACCTCATGTTGTAATGGTTTACTAACGTCCACTTCAACCAAAACCCTAGCCACACCCGGCCTGGAAAATAAAGCTGTTGCTCGGTCCGTATATAGCAGAGTACCAAGACCAGAAGCGATGGAGAGAACCGCATTAGTATCAAACATACAATGTGGGAGCCCGGGGAAGGCAACCCATATCGGAACACGCGGATCCTCTCTTATCGGCGAAAAGTCCACCGAAGACCTGAATAGCACCATCAGAACCCGACCAACGAACCAGCAGTCCTTGGATCTAAGCCGAAGAAAATGGCACTCCTTATGAGGACGGATGAGGACGTGACGATCGTCAATGGCCATGACTTCAATCAAACCCCTGAATCCCCTCGAAGCAAAGTCCTTCTTAATGGCCTCAGTCGGGAGTCTCCGCCGAGCAAACTTCCCGATAAGGTCCAAACCACATGGCGCTGTGAGAGCCTCCATAGCCGACGGAGAGAAAATGACCACCTTTCGACCGTCAACAGCAATAGCTGGACG
Source organism: Iris pallida (assembly GCA_029216955.1). Classification (NCBI taxonomy): domain Eukaryota; kingdom Viridiplantae; phylum Streptophyta; class Magnoliopsida; order Asparagales; family Iridaceae; genus Iris; species Iris pallida. The sequence continues at coordinate 10,148,544 of JANAVB010007399.1, read as the reverse complement.
ATATGATACCCTCGACGAACCGGCCGCCAAACCCGTCGCTGATCGCCCCGCCACCGCTGCAGCATAACTAACCGTGCCATTCTTCCTACCGTCTGCCCCCGTCGCATGAGTCAACGCGACCGAGGGAACCGTCGACGGCCTCACCTTCGCGTCAATACCAGCGGATCCCCCCCTGCAACCCCACCTCCCCCACGTACGGGCGCCGGAATCGGCAGCGCTCGGGGGCCAAAGGGGGCGGAGCCCCCCGCCGTAGCATCCGTCGCAGACGACGGCCTCACCACCGCGTCCGAACCAGAGGAGGGCCCGCAAAGAGGAGCGGAACCTCCCCTCCCCCGCAACCCGACCTCCCCTACTGGCCGGCGCCTGAGCCACCATCGGCAGCGCCAGGGGGCCAAGGGGGGCGGAGCCCCCCGCCGTAGCATCCGTTGCAGACGACGGCCTCACCACCGCGTCCGAACCAGAGGATGGCCCGCAAAGAGGAGCGAAACCCCCACCCCCCTCCCCCCCGCAACCCGACCTCCCCCACTGGCCGGCGCCTGAGCCACCCTCGGCAGCACTAGGGGTCCAAGGGGGCGGAGCCCCCCGACGATGCTGTCATCCGCCGATCGCACGAGTCGCCCTAAAATTGCCTGGGACAGAGCTCCGTAATCCGCACTTTTCCCATATATATATATATATATATATATATATATATATATATATATATATCACACTCACACGCACATACATATATATATATATATATATATATATATATATATATATATATATATATATATATATATATATATATATATATTACATATATATATATATATTTTTTTTTCTTTTTTTTTTACATATATATATATATATATATATATATATATATATATATATATATATATATATATATAGAATGAGAGGAGAGAATATAGAGAGTGAATTAGAGAGGAAGAGAATATAGGAGAGGGAGTTAGAGAGGGAGAGAAGGAGAGCAACCACAGCAGCTAGGAGGGGGGATTAAGGGTTGCTGCCCCCCCCCCCCCCCAAAAAAAAATAGCAGCAAATAAAAGCAGTAACAACAACAAATAGCAGCAGTAGCAGCAGCAAATAGCAGCAGTAGCAGCCACAAATCAGCCCCCATTAACCCCCATTTACCCCTATATATATACCCATATATATACCAATATATACCCATATATATACCAATATATACCCATATACCCCCTAGAATGGCCTACAAGTAGGTATGTGGAGTGAGATTAGAGTGAGTTAGAATTTGTGGGTTAGAGGTTAGCTATTGAGATAAGTTAGGAAATAGTTGGATAGTGAGTTAGAGGGTAGAGTTGATGGTGTTATAAGTTAGTGAGAGAGTTCTAGATAGAGTTTAGCTAGATTAGTTAAGGGTTAGAGTTTAGATTTATGTGGTATCCATGAGATACCAAATTGGTATCTCATGAATCTCCATTACCTTAAGGTAATGAGATTTTACCTTTTTTGGCTTTTAGATATCAAGATACCGCGATACGGTATCGAGATTCTAGAAGAGGGTTTAAATACCATATTAGAGAGTGGAGAAATACTTAGAATGAGGGTAGGGAGGTCTAGAGTCGAAGTTAGAGGCTAAGGATCGGGTTTACCTTAGAAAGGATAAACGGGACATGTTAGGATAATACCCATTTCATAACATATGGATTTAATACCTTAAGATATAGTTATAATTAGGATTTTATGGTTGGTAATGGTTAGAAATAGTGGACTTAGACTAGCCTTGACCTTGTTTGACCATGGTTGACTATTTTTGACCCAAAGTCAACCGAAAGTCAACCGTAGCCTAAAATTGACTAGAACTTGACCGAACTTGACCAGTTGACCCAAAGTCAACTTTTAGTCAACGTTATGACCTAGAGTTGACCTAGAGTTGACCCAGGGTTGACCAGAGTTGACCAGTTGACCAAAAGTCAACTGTAAGTCAACCTTTGACTTAAATCGACCTAGTTTAACTTTGTTTGACTTGCATTGACCTAGTTTGACTTTGTTAGGCCTAATACGACTTAGATTGACCCTGTACAATCTAGTTTGACCTAGTTTGACTCAGTATGACTTAATTTCACTTCCAAACCATTATATTGATACAGTATTCCATCTATAGGTCCTCGAGGCACTGTTCTTGGACTCAGTCGACTTATCCATCACATCACAGGCGAGTACATTCTCTGATAACTTTTCTAATTTACGATGATTGTTATAATTCATGTAATTAGTGTAGATATGCTTGTTCTTGACACATTGGTCACACGGATTGGTAATCATGGATCCTGACATGAGATGTTATTTTTCGTTATCTTGGTATGTATTGTGCAAGCCCCCTTGTAGTTCTTGTGCAGTATATGGACATCGATTCCCGAGGAGACTTGCTCCCTTCTCGCAGAATCCCGTGTCGTAACGTGTCTTGTTTGGATCCACTCTACCAGTCGGGGGCAGGGAGTATTAGTGTAGATATATGGTCAAAGCCTATTGTGCACCCATTGTGCATCTATTGTGTAGCGCCCCAGTCCCAAAATACGTTGGACTAGGAACGTAGACATGCCAGTTGTATTCATACGAAGTATATGGGCCTCGTATGGATACATAAGCTGTAAATACAGTAAAACCAAGGCTAACTAATCTCATCCACAAAGTGAAAGAATAATAGATGTCATATAATCAACTAGGATTTGTCATTAGTACATGTAGTTGGGCGGAGACAAATCCACTACCAACTAGGAAAAGAAATACATAATAAAAGAAAGACTTTGGCGAGCGAAACGAAGACGATCTAAGTGCAATCACCCTCGAAAAATTTGGAGACGGTCATGGCTAGAGCTAGAACACCTGCGAGAAATAAGAGCACACACCTGGCGAGATAACCAGGTCCTCAGAGGGACATAACAAGACACATAATATCATGCTAATAACTGAATAAATAAAGCTCAACAGAAAAGTATATGTGACTACACAAATAAAGGTCCTTAACCATTCTATGTGAGAATGCATTTTGAAGACAACGTTCCACACAAGGGCTCTCGAGGCTAGAAATACGGCGCATTAGCATTTCAACCAAGGCACTAGTGGCGTCTAGAGAAAAGTAAATGCACGGCCCATTAGCACTCGAGTGAGAACTAAGAGGCATCTAGAGAAAAATAAATGTACGGTCACTAGCTCTTGGGTGAGTCACTAACGGCAGCTAGATGAAGGTAAATGCACGACACATTTATGTTTCAACCAAGGCACTAGTAGCATCTAGAGAAAAATAAATAAATGCACGGCCACTAGCTCTCGACTGAGTCACAAATGGCAGCTAGACGAAGGTAAATGTGTGAAAGCCCCTGCTCCTAATAACTGTCTTCACCCTCCCCATGCACTACTCGTGCTGAATCCACACCACGATATTCCTAATAACCGCTAAGTCTTCTTGGCAATTATATTAGCAGTTACATCCTAATGCTCGTCCTGTACGCACCGATGTACGGTCGGTACGTAAGTCCGAATCTATATGAGACACGTGACATCGTGGTACACAAGTGTCGGCCCATGAATGCGGCACAAACAAAGGTGGTCCCTTAACTCTAGGCCAAATGCATAAAGAAAACTAAAATATAATAATTTGCAACTACATATGGTTTTGAAAGAACAACAATTAAAACATGCATGATATTGAGCAAGAAATTAAACAGTGAAGGCAAGGTGTCTTGCCTGGTAGGACGCCTGGTGTGCTGCGATAATCATGGTGGCACGAACTGCAACTTCGGTGCAACAACTATGCAAGGTGTCCTCGGGTGGTGGCACGGACAGTTCTATTGGGTCCAGATGGGTCAAATTAGTTAGGGTGGACATAAGGTTGTCTAGAATTGACGGGAGATTAGGAAAAATGGGATTAGTCATGGACGGAAGGATAGTCGGAGGAAATTTAGAAAAAAAAACTATTTATAATACTTGATAAAATATTTTATGGTAAAACTAGCTTTGAGATAAATATATAAATTTATAAAGATTGCTTTTAGGTAAAACCCTAGATTTGTGAGATATACTCCTTAGATGGAAGCTACATTTTTATTGGTAAAACTAATATTTGATAAATTCATAAAAATATTGAAAAATCGATTTAGGCTAAAATACGTAAATAAGGTACTATAAAATATTATAAAAATATATTTAGAATTATCTCCATATCATGAGAACAAAACAACAATATAGGTCTTGGTAGATCCAATGAAATAATAATGAAAAATTACTATCCTTATTAATAACAGTAAATAATAAAATTTATATTTAACTTATATACATGTTTTAAAGTACTAATTTACAATCCAAAACATATACTCTTTTATCATACAATAAAATAATCATAAAATAATACTGTTGTACAAGGAGAAGAAAATAATAATAATAATAATAATAATACAATAATCATATAATATAATACAATAATAATGATAAAACCTATACTGCTAATCCCTTTTATTAATAATAATAATATTATTAGGGTTTAATAAGTAAACAAAAGAACACAAACAATCAAAACAACAAAACAAAAAAAATAAATAAATAAAACAAATAAACTAACTAACTAAACTTTTGCAACCTAGAGTAAGTACACAAATAATAATATATTCTGCTGTCTTCTCAAAACAAATAAAACAAATAGAGTAAACAAATAAAACAATAATATAAAATAAATCAACTAAAAAAAGAACTAAAATGCAGCAGTCAGTTGACTGCTGCTCCAAAAAATTTTAAAAGAAAGGGAAAGGAGATAGGAGAGAGAGAAAGTAGATTGAGAGAGAGAGGGAGATGGAAGCGGGGGGAAGCGGGTTTCGAGGGCGCGGCGGTCACGGCGGTTTAGCGTCGGCTACGGGCGGGGGTGCGGCGCACGCGGCTGTGCGTGACGCGGGCTCGAGGCGAGCGGCTGGGGGATGTGCACGCGTACGGCCAGGCGAGGGTTTCCTCGGTGCGGCGTAGCTCGCCGGCCGCGGCGGAGGGTCGACGACAGTGCGGCGGGGGCGGGGATCTCGAGGCCGACACGAAGATCTAGGGGCGGCCGGATCTAGGGGCGTCACTTTGGCACGGCGGCATGGGAGGAGCTCAGGGCGGCACTGGGATGACCGGCCGGCGGTGAGCCCTCCTTCCCTCTCTCACTCTTGGTTTACTCGGGTGCTTAGTTGGGGCATGGATTTTGGGGGTCGCCGGTCTTGGAGCCGAGGATGGGGGTTACGCCGGTGGATGGCAGGTGGCTGGTCGTAGACTGACGGCTCGGCGAAGATGGACCAGAGTGGTGGTGGCGGTCGAACTGGCGGTGACCGTATTTGGCCGGGGTGGCTGGCCGAATTTTGGGGCGACAGTGGTGGTGGTCCTTGGTGGTTTGGTAATTGTGTGTTGCCGAAGATGGCTACGGTGGTGACGGCGGAGGGTGTGCGGTGGGGCTGGCGGCGATGGCCGGGCTGTCGGTTGCAGTTGCGGTAATGGTGGTCCAGGTGGTGACGGCAGGACGGTAGAGACGGTGACGAGGCTGATGAAGGTGGTGATGTGGTTGCTAGATTGGGGCTGGGGTTTAGGAAGGCTGGGGAGGAGTCGGCCAATTAGGGTTAGGGTTAGATTTGGGATTAGGATTAGGGTTAGGGATTTGGGGGTTTGGGGGTTTGGATGTCGTGTCTTGTGCGACATCGAATTTGGAGGACGTGTCCGGGGCTGTCGGACATGGAAAGAAATTGTAAATGTAAAAAGAGAGAAAAATAGTGGAAGGGGATCGGGACACAGACACGATGCACCTTTTTTTTGGATGGAAAATTTGTGGATGTCAAAAATTTATGGAGGAGTACCTACCTATTTATAGGATGTGGGAATTCCCATTAAGATAAGGATTATGATTTAAATTCCCTATTTAGATAAATCACCTATTAATTTAAATCAATCCAATTCGAAATCAATTAAAAATCCAATTTAAATCAAATTTAAAATTTTATTTTAAAACCAATGGGATAAATAAAATTTCAAATATTTGACTATTTAAATAAATCCAAATTTTCAAATCAAGGTTTAAATTGCCACAATAATTTCGAAATATATTTTCCAAAAATACTAATAATAATAATTTCAAAAATTACATTATTATTTAAAATAAACCAATAAAATATTTATGAAATATATGTATGCACTAAGAATATTTTTTACATAAATATGCTTTTCAAAAAATTATTATTTATTATTAATAACTTTTTAGAAATGAAGTAAAAATAACAAACTTAGAATGATAGCAAAACTAATTATTATATCTATTATTTGTAACTATAAAAAAATAGAATAAAAATGTTTTTCTAAAATATGTACGCTCGCACATAATCGCACTCGTTGAGCAAATTCGAAAAATAAAATTTCGTGCGCGACGTACAATACGACTACGCGACGTATAATACAAAAATTTTAAATCAGTACCAAATTAAATTAAAAAAATAGTAAAAATTTAGGGGTTTATATATTGATTGTGAGTGTTGATCATACACCCCACGTATGGTTAGCCAGGCCTGTTACTATTGTGCAAGTTCCAAAACCGGCGACATATTGTAGCTAGTACTCACACACCTAGACAGGTTCTTCTTGATTCTTGTACATGTCATGATCAGTTTTACTTGCCTTGCTAGATTTACAGCTTACCTTGCCATGATACTTACATGTACATCTCATGATTTCTTGTATATACTATCTATTTACAGTCTTATAGCTTTTGTCATATTTTATGAACTGTTGCTCGTTCCATTCTGACTGAATATGTTTACAAAATATTATAGATGACGGTGAGGAGGATTGCTGTACCTACTACGGTCCGGTTAACGTAGTGGGCTTAGACTTGGAGACCTTGGTTCAACGGGGCTTAGCTCCGCCCGACGAGCCTCTAGCTTAGTTTAGTTAGAGTAGATTTTTGGACTGGACCTTGTCTCCAGCTTGCTACTTATGTTTATGATATTATATTTTAGGATTGTATAACTATATTACCTTGTGACTCTCTTTCTTGTTGTTGAGCTGGATATTGCACTGGTGGTTTATATCTATCTAGTTTTCGTGCCATGATTCTTCCTTCTAGATTGTGATTAAGTTTATCAGTATTTCATATTATATTCCTCCGTACGGAGATGACATGTTATTATATACTGTTTGTTAGCTAGTAGACCAACATCGTTCTACGCCATTTTTACGGTGTAGGCTGGGCGCTGTCACGCACTTGTGCCTCTACCTTGGGTGCGGGTCGCGACACATTTTTAGTGGTAGCCCATGCAGGTCAAGGGTCGCAATTAGTACGATGTCGTAATGGCGCTCGACTTAGAGTGCTGTTACGAGCCAGTGGTACGTATCTAGGATAGGCTATAGGCTAAGTTACTCAATCACAAAATAGAAAAAACTTCCACTTGCTGATCTTTTAACTGTCCTTTTGATATTGATTCTTGCTTTCTAACTGTACTCCTTGATATAATATTTCATGTGCCATATTGATTTCCTTCTTTTAATCTATCTTCAGGATGGTGCAGACCAGATCCCAGCACCCTGAGGCCGATCCAGACACTCCTGTCACAGTCGGAGTGTCGACAGCAGCAGCTCATAGGGGCGCTCCTTCACCTGTTTCGAGGACTGTCCCGGGGGTTGTTACGACAGTTTCTGCCGTAGCACCAGTGGGTCATATGGGCACTCTTTATCCTCCTGTACAGCGGATTCCTCCGTAAGTTGCAGATGTACTTCCACCTCTGCCTCCTCTGCCTACAGACATGGGGCAGATGCTTGCTTTTTTCCAGCAGATGATGGAGACTCAGAGAGCCCAGTCTAAGGCTCATCAGAGGCAGACAGACGTGATGCGTCAGGGCATGGAGGATGCCCATTAGTTGGCCTTAGCAGCCGTGGAGCAGAGGGCTCCACATCATGGGGTACGTCCGAGGTACGACGATATTCAGGACTTCAAGAAGCTAGGGCCCCATGAATTTAGCGGGACCGAGGGTATGGTCTATGCCGACGACTGGTTCGAGGATACTGAGCGGCAGATGAGGGCCTTCCGCCTCGCAGACGACCTGAAGGTCGAGGCGGTGGGTTTGCAGTTGTTAGATATTGCTCGCACCTGGTTCAGGAACGAGCCAGCCCTTTCTGGGGAGGGCCATACTTGGGCCAAGTTCAAGATTCTCTTCAAGGAGATGTTCTTCTCTCCTACAGACAAGATCGACCTGGTGAGGCAGTTCCAGAATCTGCAGCATGGCAGTTTGTCTGTGGAGGAGTACGCCGTAGAGTTTGGCCGTCTGAGCTGATATACGGAGTACATGGTTCGTGGCCCGGAGATCAGGGCAAGCCATTTCAGGGAGGGGTTGATATAGGATATCAAGATCCTCATTCCCTCTTTTTATGAGACTTATACCCAGATCTATGCGAAGGCCCGCAAGGTAGAGCGGGAGTGGGGCTTGAAGCCCAAGAGGGATCGCGATCTTTTCTCGAGGGCTACTAGCAGCGCGGGGGCTGCTAAACGCCCTCAGCTTCAGCATCGTTCTTTCCAGCATCACCAGCCGCAGGTTCAGGCTAGAGCACCGGTTCAGCAGGTGCAGCACACTCAGCAGAGACAGGCACAGAATGGGGCTCCTTGCAACTTCTACAAGAAGCCTGGTCACGTCTGGAAGGTTTGTCGAAAGAGGCTGGAAGTGTCACCCCCAGTTTTTCAAATTGGGGGTATTTTTGTCATTTTCAAATTTAATAATATTTTAGGAATTTTATTTGATTTTATATGATTTTTAGGAATTTATTTGAGTCGGTTTGAATTTTATCCAATTCGGACCCAATTTGGAGACCCGGGTAGCCTGGACCCTAGTGGGACCCCCATACTAGCTGGGCTTAGCCCATGTACCATCATAATTAGGTTAGAAATCTTAAACCCTACTTTCCATGAATTAATTAGTCATTTTAGAGGCTTAATTAGTCGTTTAGAATCAACCGAATCGAACCGAACCAACCCGATTTGAATTTAAACCCAAACTAAGGGTATTGGGTTGTGGGCTATTGGATCCCAACCCAATAGCCCACACTTGGAGTGGCCGGCCATGAAGAGAACCCCCCCCCCTTCTTTGTTACTTCACACAAAAGTCTCCTTCTTCTTCAAATTTCTTTCTTCTTCCTTCAAGCTCTCTCTCTATTAGGTATGATATTAAACCCTTCATTTAATTCCTCTCTTTATTTATGACCTTCACAATAAGTGTAGAGAATCTCATTCTCTACACTTTGCCCTATTTTATAGGATTTTCCTAGAATTCTAGTTTAAGTGGTTAATAGGAGGAATTATAGACAAAGGGTGTATATATATGTATATATATGTATATGTATATATATATATATAGATATATATATATATATGTGTTTGTATTAGATATATATATGGGAATATATATGTATGTATATATTTGTGTGGGTGTGTAGAGAGTGGTAGAGGAGAGGATGAGAGTGGTGGTGTGTGTGTGAGGTTGTGTGTGAGAGAGTGTGTTTAATTATATGTATATATAGATATATATATATGTATAGAGGAAGAGGTAGTAGTAGTAGTAGTAGTAGAAGTAGCCGCAGCAGCAGCTAATGCAGTGGCAGCAGCAGCAGCAGCTGGCACTTGCAGCAGCAGCAGCAGCAGCAGCTAGCAGCAGCAGCAGCAGCTTGCAGGCAGCAGCAGCAGCAGCAGCTAGCAGCCCCCCTTTTGACCCCCCTAGCACCAATGAACCCCCCCCATTAGTCTATAAGCAAGTGTATATATATAGATATATATATATGTTTATATGGAGAAGTTTAGAGAAGAAAATTAGAAGAAGAGAAATGAGGAAGGAGCTAGAATCTAGAAAGATTAGAAGAATAGAAAAGAGAAATTAGAGAGACAAGGGAATTGAAGAAGAATAGGAAGGAGGGAATAAGAAGAGGAATTAGAGAAGAAGAAGAAGGTTAGAAGAGTTGAGATGAAGGAGAATTAGAATCGAGAATCGAAAAGGGAAATTAGAACGAGAGCAAATAGAAAGGGTTTTGCTAGAAATCGAGTTAGAGGGCGAATTTGAGCCCGGAGCATCGGATCGCGATGAAACTTGACATGGACCTAGGTAATGTGATTTAGATTTTGCGGGTAAGCTCCCGGGTGGAAATCGGGGTCATAGGGCGCCGGTATCGCGCCGTATCAGTGCGTATCTCGAGATATTCGAGATTTCTGCAATGGGCCGTAAGGTGGACCAAACGTCCACTCTACTTAGGTATTTTGGTAGATAACGAACCTATAGGATAGTACCCTACTACCCTAGGGAGATCGGGTCAAAATAAGTAGCGTAGGTAGGCTATCTAGACTAGCGCCGAGGGTAGAATTTAACCCTTAAAAAGGCTAAATTAGGAAATTGGCCTACGGCCGAGAAATTGAGTTTGAAGTCCAAGATGGACTTCGACATAGGTTATATAGGTTGGTAATGAGTAGGATTAGCTATCTAAACCTAGTCTTGGACCCGGTTGACCACGGTTGACTTCTTGGACTAAAAGTCAACCATGGGTCAACACTTTACCCAATTTGGTCCCAAATTCCATCCAACTTGGACCATTGACTAAAAGTCAACTATTAGTCACCAGTGACCTAGTGTTGACCTAGTGTTGACCTCGAGTTGACCAAAATTGACCCGTTGACCAAAAGTCAACGGTAAGTCAGTTTTCGACCTAGATTGATCCGGTTGAACTTCTAATGTTCTCCCATGACCAAGATTGACCCGACTAGACATGTCTTGACCTAGAATGACTAAATAGGGTTTATTTTGATTTAACTTTACTTCCTAAACTTAGTATTGATACGTCTTGTTCTCTATAGGTCCTCGAGATACTACAGTTGCTCCAGTCGACGTATTTTATCATCTTACAGGCAAGTACATTCTCTGATACTTATTCCCAATTTATGAGAACTGCTATGATTCATGTACTTAGTGTTGATATGCTTATTCCCGACACATGGTTCTCACGGATTGGTATTCTTGGATCCCGACGAGAGATGTTTTCTCCTTCTTAGGTTGGGATATATTGTGCAAGCACCCTTGTAGCTCTTGCTCGATATATGGTCACTGATTCTAGAGAAGGCTAGCTACCTTCTCATTAGAATCCCGTGCAGTGACGTGTCCTGTTTGGATCCATTCTACCAGTTGGGGTAGGGGGAGTAGTAGCGTAGGCCTGTGATCATATCCCCTTGCTATCTTGAACAGTGTGAGTCATATACCGCACTTATGACTTGCCAGGCCGATTTTCGACAGGTTCCCAAGCCGATCACAAGCTGAAACTACTACTCACACACATTGGACATATGGCTTATCTTGACTTGTGTACATGCCTTGATTACAGTTCTACTTCTTGTTCTAGCTTAGCTCTACAGTTTACCATGCCATGATCTATATACATGTACACTCCATGATTCATTGTATATGCTCTATTTACAGTCTTATAGCTTTTATTCTATCTTGAGATCTGTTATGAGATATATGTACTCGTTCCATCCTGACTGGACTGTTGATAAAATATTACAGATTTCGACGAGGGAGATTGCAGTACCTACTACGGTCCGGACGACGTAGTGGGCCTAGACTTGGTCCCGCAGGGCGTAGCTCCGCCTGACGAGACCATACCACTTGTATAGTTTAGAGTAGGTCTTTGTACTGGACTTTGTCTCCAGTTACTTTTTGAGACTGTACTACTTTTTGAGACTGTATTATATTTGGACTGTACTTAGAGACTGGACTTTTATATTATTTGTTTCTGGACTTGACAGGTTATATTTTCTCGTCTTGTTGTCTTTATCTTTCAGTCTTTACTTTTCGTCTTAGAGTTGTGATTGAGCATTATATATATTCATTGCTTGTCCTCCGTTCGGAGTTGACTATATGCTCGACAGGTTTTGTTATATATATAAACTGTTGTCAGACTAGAAAATACACAGCGTTCCACGCCGTTTTTCCGGTGAGGGCTGGGCGTTGTCGCGTCACGTGCCCTCTTAGCGGGTGCGGGTCGTGACACGTTTTAGTGGTGGCCCACGCAGGTCCTGAAGTCGCAATTAGTGCGATGTCGTAGCGGCGCTCGTCTTAGAGTGTTGACTACGAGCCTGTGTTACCCATAAGAATAGTATGCTAGGAGTGCTCAATCACAGTAGGATCTCTCATTGCTTATCTTGCTTACCGTCTTTGATATTGATTTACTGCTTTCTAGCTGTCCTCCTTTGATATTGCCTTCATGTGCCATATTGATATCTTCTTCTTAATTTGTCTCCAGGATATTGATGACTCATTCTCCTGGCGAGGGGCTCGGGGAGACGGAGAGGTCTGCCACTTCTGGCGGACAGGCTCCGGTTACTTCCCCGGCTGATGGGACTTCTGTTGGGGCTCTTGGGGGTACTCCTCCAGCTACCTCTATGACCGTCCCTGGGGCCATTGCGGGTACTCTTCCCGTAGTGCCAGGGGCTACAGTGGGAGCTGCCGCGGGTATTCTTCCTCCTCAGCAGGGGACTCCTTCGGTGATGATGGGAGCTATTCCTCCATTGCCTCCTCTGCCCACAGATATGGGGCAGATGCTAGCGTTCTTCCACCAGGTGCTTGAGTCCCAGCGGGCTCAGCACGAGGCTCAGCACGAGGCTCAGTTGAGGCAGACAGAGGTCATACGCCAGGGCATGGAGGATGCGCACAGATTGGCTATGGCGGCAGTGGAGCGTCAGGCTCCACAGAGGGAGGTTCAGCAGCAGCAGCCGAAGATCGGGGATATCCATGCTTTCAAGAAGCTTGGGCCGAGGGATTTCAAGGGGACAGAGGGCATTATCTATGCTGATGATTGGCTCGAGGATATCGAGCGCCAGATGGGGGCCTGCCGCCTGGCAGCCGACCTGAGGGTCGAGGCGGTAGGGTTGCAGTTGTTAGATATTGCCCGGACATGGTTCCGGAATGAGCCGGCTCTTGCAGGAGAGGGCCATACTTGGGCAGAGTTTTGGGCCCTGTTTAGAGAGAAGTTCTTTTCCCCTACGGACAAGATTGGCCTGGTGCGGCAGTTCCAGAACCTGCAGCAGGGCAGCATGACCGTAGAGGAGTATGCGGCGGAGTTCGGCCGGCTGGGCCGATATGCCGAGTACATGGTGAGTGACCCGGTGATCCGAGCGGAGCGCTTCAGGGAGGGATTGGCTTGGGATATCAAGTTCCAGATCCCTTCTTTCTACGCGACATATGCGGAGGTTTACGCAGAGGCTCGGAAGGTAGAGAGGGACTTGGGCTTGAAGCCGAAGAGGGATCGAGATGTGTTTTCTGGGGCCAGTAGCAGTGCAGGGCCTGCTAAGCGCCCTCAGCTTCAGCACCAGTCGTTCCAGCATCACCAGCAGCAGGGGCAGGCCAGAGCGTCTGTCCAGAGGAGTCAGCAGCGTCCGGGGCAGGATGATCCACCGTGCAACTTCTGCAAGAAGCCCGGTCATCTCTTCGAGTTCTGTAGGAGGAGACTGGGGCTATGTCTCTTTTGTGGTGCCGCTGGGCATCAAATGCGGGAGTGTCCCAAGAACTCCCGTGCAGCAGGAGCAGCTCAGAGGGCACCCGTTCAGAGGGCACCAGCTAGTGTGCCGGTAGTTCAGCAGCGAGGTCCGCTCCCGACTCAGCAGCAGCAGTTCGTTCAGCACCGCCAGCAGAGGGGTGGTCAGGGTAGAGCCTTTACTCTTGCAGCCGAGGAGGTGGAGCCTATTGCGGATGTTGTCGCAGGTTCTATTCTGCTCGATTCTTTTCCAGCTTTGGCCTTATTTGATTCTGGTGCTACGCACAGTTTTGTGTCTGTTTCTTTTGCTCTTAGGCACAACATCATTGCTGAATATCTGGGTAGGACTTGCAAGATTATGACTGGGAATGGCATCATCCTAGTTAATAATATTTGCAAGGGGCGGAGAGTTTCCTTGAGAGGCCGGGAGCTGAGTGCGTGTTTGCTCGTAATGCCACTTCCGAGTTACGATGTGGTACTCGGTATGGATTGGTTGAGCACGCACCACGCTAGCATCGACTGCAGAGGGGGCAGGATTCTGTTTAGGCCGCCGGGGGAGCCGGAGTATGAGTTCACCAGGGGTGCTGTGGAGCAGGGAGATGGTTTCTGCGGAGCATTGTTGGCGGGGCCGGTGTTGCCACATCCACTTATTGCTGAGTACTTGGATGTCTTTCCGGAGGAGCTGCCCGGGATGCCGCCAGATCGTGATGTTGAGTTCTCTATAGATCTAGTGCCAGGCGCTGAGCCTATCTCCCAGCACGTCTATAGAGTCAACAATAGCGAGTTAGCGGAGCTGAAGAAGCAGGTCGACGAGCTGGAGGACAAGGGCTTTATTCGATCTAGTTCTTCACCTTGGGGTGTGCCAGTTCTTTTTGTCCCCAAGAAGGATGGTACGGTACGTCTGTGTATTGATTACAGGGCGCTCAACAACCTTACCATCAAGAACAAGTATCCTCTGCCGAGGATTGATGACTTGTTCGACCAGTTGAGCGGCGCGAGGGTGTTCTCGAAGATCGACTTGCGTACTGGGTACCATCAGCTGAAGGTGAAGCGGGATGACATTCCGAAGACTGCCTTTCGGACCCGCTATGGCCAGTATGAGTATACCGTCATGCCGTTTGGGTTGACCAACGCCCCGGCGGTATTCATGAACTTGATGAACAAGGTATTTCACCAGTACCTTGACAAGTTCGTGGTGGTCTTCATTGATGACATTCTCATCTATTCGAAGACACCAGAGGAGCACGAGGAGCACCTGAGGATTGTGTTGGACACTCTCAGGAGGGAGCAGCTGTACGGGAAGTTGTCCAAGTGCGAGTTCTTCTTGGATCGCGTGGAGTTCCTAGGCCATGTTGTCTCTGGCGAGGGGATTTCAGTGGATCCGAAGAAGATTTCTGCAGTGGAGTCCTGGTCGACGCCGAGCTCAGTAGCAGAGGTTCGGAGTTTTTTGGGTCTGGCAGGTTACTACCGGAGGTTCGTGCAGGACTTTTCCAGGATTGCCCAGCCGATGACCCGCCTTACCAGGAAGGACGAGGAGTTTGTTTGGTCCGATGAGTGCCAGGCCGCCTTCGAGGAGTTGAAGGCGAGGTTGACTACAGCTCCTATCTTGACGCTGCCATCTGGATCTGGTGGTTATACGATCTATAGTGATGCTTCAGGACGGGGTTTGGGTTGTGTGCTTCAGCAGCACGGGAAGGTAATTGCCTATGCATCCAGGCAGTTACGTCCTCATGAGAGGAATTACCCTACCCACGATCTTGAGCTGGCAGTGGTCATCTTTGCTTTGAAGCTGTGGAAACACTATCTGTACGGAGAGCGTGTGGAGATCTATACTGACCACAAGAGCTTGAAGTACGTGTTTACCCAGAAGGAGCTGAATATGAGGCAGAGGCGATGGTTAGAGCTGATGAAGGATTTTGATATATCCTTGCAGTACCATCCGGGGAAGGCCAACGTGGTCGCGGATGCTTTGAGCAGGTATCCCGTGGCTATGTGTTTGACGATGGATCGTCACCTTCTGGCAGATCTTGAGAGCTTGGGCATAGAGGTGATAGTTCCTGGTTCGAGGCGCAGATGTGGGGTCTGCAGGTACAGTCGGAGCTGATGGACAGAGTCAGGACAGCTCAGTTTGAGGATGAGGCTCTGAAGGTCATCAGGGAGCAGGTCCAGATGGGACTGTTGGAGGAGTTCTCTTTAGCAGGGGATGGGTCGTTGAGGCATGGTACCAGATTGTGCGTGCCGAGCGGAGGACTTCGGGAGGAGGTTCTTCAGGAGGCGCACCGTTCTCAGTACTCTATGCATCCCGGAGCCAACAAGATGTATAGAGACTTGAGACAGCATGTTTGGTGGTATGGCATGAAACGTGAGGTGGCTCAGTTCGTGTCGAGATGTTTGGTGTGCCAGCAGGTGAAGGCCGGGAGGCAGAGACCCGGTGGATTGCTCCAGCCACTCCCCATTCCTGAGTGGAAGTGGGAGCATATCACTATGGACTTTGTATCTGGGCTTCCGCGCTCTCCAGGAGGGAAGGATGCGATTTGGGTCATTGTTGATCGATTGACCAAATCGGCCCACTTTTTGCCTTTCAAAGTGGGTTTGTCGACGGAGAGGTTGGCCGAGATGTATGTGCGGCAGATAGTCCGATTACACGGGGTGCCAGTGAGTATAGTCTCGGATCGGGACAGCCGATTCACTTCCCACTTCTGGCGGAGTTTGTAGCTTAGCTTGGGCACATCGCTCAAGTTCAGTACAGTATATCATCCCCAGACAGACGGGCAGTCGGAGAGGACGATTCAGACCCTCGAGGATATGCTGCGTACCTGTGTCTTGGACTTCGGGGGATCTTGGAAGGACCACCTTCACTTGGTAGAGTTTGCTTACAACAACAGCTACCAAGCCAGTATAGAGATGTCACCTTTCGAGGCTCTATACGGACGGAGGTGCCGTACTCCCTTGTCTTGGGATGATGTCGGTGAGAGGGTTTTGCTTGGCCCTGAGATGGTGGTAGATGCTGCAGAGAAGGTCAGGGTTATCAGAGATAGACTTCGGGTGGCGCAGGATAGGCAGCGGCACTGGGCCGATAGCCACCGGAGACCATTGGAGTTTGAGGTATAAATTAGATTTTTCTAGTACTTGAGTCTGATTGTGATTGTTTTAGATAAAGCTCTAAGTCTTGTTTTGTTCTTAGGTGGATGATCTTGTCTTTCTGCGGATTTCTCCGACGCGTGGCACGATTCGTTTTGGTGGCGGCGGGAAGCTTAGTCCACGATACATCGGACCATTCCGTATCCTGGACAGGGTCGGTGCAGTGGCTTACCGACTGGAGTTACCGCCTGCACTAGAGGGAGTGCACAGTGTGTTCCACGTGTCGCAGCTGAGACGGTACGTGGCAGATCCCAGTCACGTCTTAGACCACTCAGAGATCGTAGTGGGACCGACACTCAGCTACCCAGAGAAGCCGGTCGAGATCTTGGACCGAAGAGAGAAGGTGCTCCGGAACCAGGTCATTCCCTTGGTTCGCGTTGCATGGAGACACCACTCTCCAGGTGAGTCCACCTGGGAGAGGGAGGACGACATGCGGGAGCGATTCCCATATTTCTTCGAGCCTTGAGGTAAATTTTTTCTTTTTCTTCCTTGTTCTGTTCATGATTGCTGTGTTAGTCCTCATTCAATTTCGAGGACGAAATTTTTTAAGGAGGGTAGATTTGTCACCCCCAGTTTTTCAAATTGGGGGTATTTTTGTCATTTTCAAATTTAATAATATTTTAGGAATTTTATTTGATTTTATATGATTTTTAGGAATTTATTTGAGTCGGTTTGAATTTTATCCAATTCGGACCCAATTTGGAGACCCGGGTAGCCTGGACCCTAGTGGGACCCCCATACTAGCTGGGCTTAGCCCATGTACCATCATAATTAGGTTAGAAATCTTAAACCCTACTTTCCATGAATTAATTAGTCATTTTAGAGGCTTAATTAGTCGTTTAGAATCAACCGAATCGAACCGAACCAACCCGATTTGAATTTAAACCCAAACTAAGGGTATTGGGTTGTGGGCTATTGGATCCCAACCCAATAGCCCACACTTGGAGTGGCCGGCCATGAAGAGAACCCCCCCCCTTCTTTGTTACTTCACACAAAAGTCTCCTTCTTCTTCAAATTTCTTTCTTCTTCCTTCAAGCTCTCTCTCTCTATTAGGTATGATATTAAACCCTTCATTTAATTCCTCTCTTTATTTATGACCTTCACAATAAGTGTAGAGAATCTCATTCTCTACACTTTGCCCTATTTTATAGGATTTTTCCTAGAATTCTAGTTTAAGTGGTTAATAGGAGGAATTATAGACAAAGGGTGTATATATATGTATATGTATATATATATATAGATATATATATGTGTGTGTTTGTATTAGATATATATATGGGAATATATATGTATGTATATATTTGTGTGGGTGTGTAGAGAGTGGTAGAGGAGAGGATGAGAGTGGTGGTGTGTGTGTGAGGTTGTGTGTGAGAGAGTGTGTTTAATTATATGTATATATAGATATATATATATGTATAGAGGAAGAGGTAGTAGTAGTAGTAGTAGAAGTAGCCGCAGCAGCAGCTAATGCAGTGGCAGCAGCAGCAGCAGCTGGCACTTGCAGCAGCAGCAGCAGCAGCAGCAGCTAGCAGCAGCAGCAGCAGCTTGCAGGCAGCAGCAGCAGCAGCTAGCAGCCCCCCTTTTGACCCCCCTAGCACCAATGAACCCCCCCCCCATTAGTCTATAAGCAAGTGTATATATATAGATATATATATATGTTTATATGGAGAAGTTTAGAGAAGAAAATTAGAAGAAGAGAAATGAGAAAGGAGCTAGAATCTAGAAAGATTAGAAGAATAGAAAAGAGAAATTAGAGAGACAAGGGAATTGAAGAAGAATAGGAAGGAGGGAATAAGAAGAGGAATTAGAGAAGAAGAAGAAGGTTAGAAGAGTTGAGATGAAGGAGAATTAGAATCGAGAATCGAAAAGGGAAATTAGAACGAGAGCAAATAGAAAGGGTTTTGCTAGAAATCGAGTTAGAGGGCGAATTTGAGCCCGGAGCATCGGATCGCGATGAAACTTGACATGGACCTAGGTAATGTGATTTAGATTTTGCGGGTAAGCTCCCGGGTGGAAATCGGGGTCATAGGGCGCCGGTATCGCGCCGTATCAGTGCGTATCTCGAGATATTCGAGATTTCTGCAATGGGCCGTAAGGTGGACCAAACGTCCACTCTACTTAGGTATTTTGGTAGATAACGAACCTATAGGATAGTACCCTACTACCCTAGGGAGATCGGGTCAAAATAAGTAGCGTAGGTAGGCTATCTAGACTAGCGCCGAGGGTAGAATTTAACCCTTAAAAAGGCTAAATTAGGAAATTGGCCTACGGCCGAGAAATTGAGTTTGAAGTCCAAGATGGACTTCGACATAGGTTATATAGGTTGGTAATGAGTAGGATTAGCTATCTAAACCTAGTCTTGGACCCGGTTGACCACGGTTGACTTCTTGGACTAAAAGTCAACCATGGGTCAACACTATACCCAATTTGGTCCCAAATTCCATCCAACTTGGACCATTGACTAAAAGTCAACTATTAGTCACCAGTGACCTAGTGTTGACCTAGTGTTGACCTCGAGTTGACCAAAATTGACCCATTGACCAAAAGTCAACGGTAAGTCAGTTTTCGACCTAGATTGATCCGGTTGAACTTCTAATGTTCTCCCATGACCAAGATTGACCCGACTAGATATGTCTTGACCTAGAATGACTAAATAGGGTTTATTTTGATTTAACTTTACTTCCTAAACTTAGTATTGATACGTCTTGTTCTCTATAGGTCCTCGAGATACTACAGTTGCTCCAGTCGACGTATTTTATCATCTTACAGGCGAGTACATTCTCTGATACTTATTCCCAATTTATGATAACTGCTATGATTTATGTACTTAGTGTTGATATGCTTATTCCCGACACATGGTTCTCACGGATTGGTATTCTTGGATCCCGACGAGAGATGTTTTCTCCTTCTTAGGTTGGGATATATTGTGCAAGCACCCTTGTAGCTCTTGCTCGATATATGGTCACTGATTCTAGAGAAGGCTAGCTACCTTCTCATTAGAATCCCGTGCAGTGACGTGTCCTGTTTGGATCCATTCTACCAGTTGGGGTAGGGGGAGTAGTAGCGTAGGCCTGTGATCATATCCCCTTGCTATCTTGAACAGTGTGAGTCATATACCGCACTTATGACTTGCCAGGCCGATTCTCGACAGGTTCCCAAGCCGATCACAAGCTGAAACTACTACTCACACACATTGGACATATGGCTTATCTTGACTTGTGTACATGCCTTGATTACAGTTCTACTTCTTGTTCTAGCTTAGCTCTACAGTTTACCATGCCATGATCTATATACATGTACACTCCATGATTCATTGTATATGCTCTATTTACAGTCTTATAGCTTTTATTCTATCTTGAGATCTGTTATGAGATATATGTACTCGTTCCATCCTGACTGGACTGTTGATAAAATATTACAGATTTCGACGAGGGAGATTGCAGTACCTACTACGGTCCGGACGACGTAGTGGGCCTAGACTTGGTCCCGCAGGGCGTAGCTCCGCCTGACGAGACCATACCACTTGTATAGTTTAGAGTAGGTCTTTGTACTGGACTTTGTCTCCAGTTACTTTTTGAGACTGTACTACTTTTTGAGACTGTATTATATTTGGACTGTACTTAGAGACTGGACTTTTATATTATTTGTTTCTGGACTTGACAGGTTATATTTTCTCGTCTTGTTGTCTTTATCTTTCAGTCTTTACTTTTCGTCTTAGAGTTGTGATTGAGCATTATATATATTCATTGCTTGTCCTCCGTTCGGAGTTGACTATATGCTCGACAGGTTTTGTTATATATATAAACTGTTGTCAGACTAGAAAATACACAGCGTTCCACGCCGTTTTTCCGGTGAGGGCTGGGCGTTGTCGCGTCACGTGCCCTCTTAGCGGGTGCGGGTCGTGACAGGAAGTGTGTCTCTTTTGCGGTGGCACATGCCATCAGTTGAGAGAGTGTCCAGTGAACCCTCGTATTACTGGTACAGCTCAGAGGGTACCAGCGAGAGTACCTGTAGCGCAGTCGAGGGTCCACTTTCGACCCAGCAGCAGTGGTTTGCTCAGCACCACCAGCCGCGGGGTGTTCAGGGCAGGGCTTTTGCTCTTACAGCCGAGGAGATCGAGCCAATTACAGATGTTGTGGCAGGTTTGGTTCTTCTTGATTCTTTTCCTGCTTTAGCATTGTTTGATTCAGGTGCTACACACAATTTTGTGTCAGTTTTTTTTTGCACTTAGACACAATATTATTGCTAAGTATCTGGATAGGACTTGCAAGATTATAACCGGAGGAGGTATTATCCTGGTTAATAATGTTTGCAAGGGACGGAGTGTCACTCTGGAAGGCCAGGATTTGAGCACGTGCTTGCTCGTAATGCCACTTTCGAGTTACGATGTGGTACTCGGTATGGATTGGTTGAACAGGCACCATGCTAGTATAGATTGTAGAGCAGGCAGAGTGTTGTTTAGTCCGCCAGGAGATCCATAGTTTCAGTTTGTCAGAGGAGCAGTGGAGCCGAAGATGGATTCTGTGGAGCCTTATTGGCGGGGCAGGAGTTGTCGCATCCATTTATTACAGAGTTCTTGGATGTCTTTTTTGAAGAATTGCCGGGGATGCCGCCGGACAGAGATGTTGAGTTCTCGATAGACTTGATGTCGGGCGATAAGCCTATTTCTCAGCATGTCTATCGAGTCAACAACAGCGAGTTGGCGGAGCTGAAGAAGCAAGTCGACAAGCTGCAGGACAAGGGCTTTATCAGATCCAGTTCTTCACCTTAGAGCGCGCCAGTCCTGTTTGTTCCGAAGAAGGACGGTACGATACGGATGTGTATCGACTACCGAGCGCTCAACAACCTCACTATCAAGAACAGATATCCTTTGCCCAGGATTGATGACTTGTTTGATCAGTTGAGCGGCACGAGGGTGTTCTCGAAGATAAACTTGCGATCTGGGTATCATCAGCTGAAGGTGAAACGGGATGACATTCCGAAGACTGTTTTTCGTACCCGTTATGGCCAATATGAGTTTACCGTCATGTCGTTTGGGTTGACTAATGCCCCGGTTGTATTCATGAACTTGATGAATAAGGTATTCCATCCATACCTTGACAAGTTCATGGTGGTCTTCATTGATGACATTTTCATCTATTCGAAGATGCCTGAGGAGCACGAGGAGCATCTACGGATTGTGCTGGAGACTCTGAGGAGGGAGCAGCTGTATGGGAAGCTGTCGAAGTGTGAGTTCTTCTTGGACCGAGTGGAGTTCCTGGGCTATATTGTATCTGGTGATGGGATTTCAGTAGATCAGAAGAAGATTGCAGCGGTGGAGTCTTGGTCGACACCCAGTTCAGTTGCCAAAATTCAGAGCTTTCTGGGTTTGGCAGGCTACTATAGGAAGTTCGTGCAGGAGAGCCGATGACTAGACTCACCAGGAAGGACGTGGAGTTCGTCCGGACTGATAAGTGTCAGGCTGCTTTCGAGGAGCTGAAGAAGAGGTTGACGTCGGCTCCTATTTTGACGTTGCCATCTGGGTCCGAGGATTCACGATCTACAGCGATGCTTCGGGAAAGGGTCTGGGTTACGTTCTTCAGCAGCATGGGAAGGTAATTGCTTATGCATCTAGGTAGTTACGGCCACATGAGAAGAACTACTCGACTCATGATTTGGAGTTGGCAGCTGTCATATTTGCCTTGAAGCTGTGGAAACACTATTTGTACGGAGAGCGTATGGAGATTTTCACTGACCACAAGAGCTTGAAGTACGTGTTTACCCAGAAGGAGCTGAACATGAGGCAGAGGCGATGGTTAGAGCTAATGAAGGATTTTGATATATCCTTACAGTACCATCTGGGGAAGGCCAACGTGGTTGCGGATGCTTTGAGCCGGTATCCAGTGGCCATGTGTTTGTCGATGGATCGTCACCTTCTGGCAGATCTGGAGAGCTTGAGCATTGAGGTGATAGTTCTTGGGTTTGAGAAACAGATGTGGGGTCTTCAGGTACAGTCAGAGCTGATGGACAGAGTCAGAGCAGCTCAGTTTGAGGATGAGGCTCTAAGGGTCATCAGGGAACAGGTCCGGGCAGGACTGTTGGATGAGTTCTCTATAGCGGGTGATGGATCGTTGAGGCATGGTACCAGATTGTGCGTGCCGAATGGAGGACTTAGGGAGGAGGTTCTTCAGGAGGCGCATCGTTCTCAATACTCTATGCATCTTGGTGCCAACAAAGATGTACAGAGACTTGAGACAGCATGTTTGGTGTTATGGCATGAAATACGAGGTGGCTCAGTTCGTTTCTAGATGCTTGGTGTGCCAGTAGGTAAAAGCCGAAAGGCAGAGACCAGCTGGTTTTCTCCAGCCACTACCCATTCCTGAGTGGAAGTGGGAGCATATCACTATGGACTTTGTGTCTGGACTTCCGCGTTCTCCAGGAGGGAAGGATGCAATTTGGATCATTGTTGATCGATTGACCAAATCGGCCTACTTTTTGCCTTTCAAGGTAGGTTTGTCTATGGAGAGGCTGGCCGAGATGTACGTGCGGCAGATAGTCCGATTGCACGGGGATCCAGTAAACATAGTCTCGGATCGGGATAGCCGGTTCACTTTCCACTTCTAGAGGAGTTTGTAGCTTAGCATGGGCATATCGCTCAAGTTCAGTACCGCATACCACCTCCAGACAGACGGGCAGTCTGAGAGGATGATTCAGACCCTCGAGGATATGCTTCGTACCTGTATCTTGGACTTCGGAGGATCTTGGGAGGACCACCTTCACTTGGTAGAGTTTGCTTACAACAACAGCTACCAAGCCAGTATAGAGATGTCATATTTCGAGGCTCTATACAGATGGAGGTGCCGTACTCCCTTGTCTTGGGATGATATCGATGAAAGGGTTTTGTTTGGCCCTGAGATGGTAGTGGATGCTGCAGAGAAGGTCAGGGTTATCAGAGATAGACTTTGGTTGGCGCAGGACAGGCAGCGGCATTGGGCCGATAGCCACCGGAGGTCGTTGGAGTTTGAGGTATAGTTTAGATTTTTTCTAGTATTTGAGTCTGATTGTGATTGTTTTAGATCAAGCTTTAAGTCTTGTGTTTTTGTTCTAGGTTGGTGATCTTGTGTTTCTACGAATTTCTTCGACGCATGGCACGATTCATTTTGGTGGAGGCGGGAAGCTTAGTCCACGATACATCGGACCTTTCCGTATCTTGGACAGGGTCGGTGCAGTGGCTTACCGACTAGAGTTACTGCACGCACTAGAGGGAGTGCATAACGTGTTCCATGTGTCGCAGCTGAGACGGTACGTGGCAGATCCCAGTTACGTTTTGGACCACTCCGAGATCGAAGTGGGACCGACTCTCAGTTATCCAGAGAAGTCGGTTGAGATCTTAGACCGAAGAGAGAAAGTGAGTCTACCTGGGAGAGAGAGGACGACATGCGAGAGCGATTTCCATATCTCTTCGAGCCTTGAGGTAAAAATTTTCTTTTTTCTTCCTTGTTCTATTTATGTTGCTGTGATAGTTTCGCCTTCAATTTCGAGGACGAATTTTTTTTTAAGGTGGGTAGACTTGTCACTCCTACTTTTCATAAATAGGGGTAAAATGATCATTTTGCATTTTTGGAAATTTTAGAAATTTTTATTTAATTATAATGTTATTTGGGGATTATTTAAGTCGGGTTCGAATTTCAGCTCATTCCGACTTGTATCGGGGACCCGGGTAGCTTAGACCCTGATTGGGACCCAAACTTAAGTTAGACATGATCCATAAATTCCACTAATTAGTCTAGTACTTTTAGACAAATCCCTCATGACTTAATCGGTCAATTTGTAGATTTTAATTTGGCCCGTTTAAACCCGATTTATCACGTAAGTCAATTTTGACCTAAAGGAGGCTTGGAGGGCATTTTGGACATTTGCCAAAAGCCCCCAAACCCCCTTATATGGCCGGCCACCCCTCCCCTTTGTTTTCATTCCAAAATTTTCATACATAGCCTTATTTCTTCCTATTTGGGTGTTCTTCCCCAAACCTAACCTAAACTTTTGATTCAACTCCTTAATCCTTCCATTTTTCCTCCTTTCCACTCAATCCTTCAAGGAGAGGGTGCTAGCTTGGAGTAGGGAGCAAGGAAGAAGGAGAAGAGTCCAATTTCTAGGGATTCTCGTGTCCGATTCGAGTCTTCTTGGGTTTAACCTTGGGATCTAACTTCCAAGAGGTAATTCCTTCTCTAACCTTCTCATTTCCCTTGTATTTTAGCATTTTTGGAACCCATAGGACCACCCCCTTGCATGAACCCATTTTGGGATGTTGTAGAGGCTCTTGGGAGACCCATTCATGAGTTGAACTTGTCATTTTGGGTCTTTTTCCATTTTGGACTGATTTGGAGAAATTAGTGTATATATGTATATACCCATGTGTGTGTGTCTATATATATATATATATATATATATATATATAGATATATATATATATATATTTTCATATGTGTGTGTGTCTATATATATATATACATATGAAAATATATATATATATATATATATATATATATATATATATATATATATATATATATATATATATATATATATATATATATATATATATATAGACACACACACACACACACACACACACACACACACACACACACACATATATATATATATTTTATATATATATATATATATATATATATATATATATATATATATATATATATATATATATATATATATATATATATATATATATCCATGAAAATAAAAAATATATATATATCCATGAGTGTGTGAAATATATAATATATATATATATATATATATATATATAATATATATATATATATATATATATATATATATATATATATATATATCCATGAGTGTGTGAAATATATATATATATATATATATATATATATATATATATATATATATATATCTATATATGAATGTGTGAGTGTGTGTCTAGTTATGTATATATACCCATGTGTGTGTGTGTCTACATTTTGTGTGTGTGTGTGTGTCTACATTGATATATATATATATATATATATATATATATATATATATATATATATATATATATATATATATATATAGAGAGAGAGAGAGAGAGAGAGATATTCATGTGTGTGTGTCTATATATATTCATGTGTGTGTGTGTGTGTGTGTGTGTCTATATATATATATATATATATATATATATATATATATATATATATATATATATATATATATATATATATATATATATATATATATATTATAGACACACACACACATGAATATATATATATATATATATATATATATATATATATATATATATATATATATATATATATATATATATATATATATATATATTTATGTATATATATATATATATATACATATATATATATAAAATATATATATATATATATATATATATATATATATATATATATAGAGAGTGAATTAGAGAGGAAGAGAATATAGGAGAGGGAGTTAGAGAGGGAGAGAAGGAGAGCAACCACAGCAGCTAGGAGGGGGGATTAAGGGCTGCTGCCCCCGCCCCTCCCCCCCCCCCCCCCCCCCCCCCCAAAAAAAAAAAAAAAACAGCAGCAAATAGCAGCAGTAGCAGCCACAAATCAGCCCCCATTAACCCCGCCCCCCCCCCCCCCCCCCCACCCCCCCTGTAACCCCCATTTACCCCTATATATATACCCATATATATACCAACATATACCCATATATATATACCTTTTTTTTTTTTTTTACCCATATATATACACCTATATATAACCATATATATACCCCCTAGAATGGCCTACAAGTGGGTATGTAGAGTGAGATTAGAGTGAGTTAGAATTTGTGGGTTAGAGGTTAGCTATTGAGATAAGTTAGGAAATAGTTGGATAGTGAGTTAGAGGGTAGAGTTGATGGTGTTAGAAGTTAGTGAGAGAGTTCTAGATAGAGTTTAGCTAGATTAGTTAAGGGTTAGAGTTTAGATTTATGTGGTATCCATGAGATACCAAATTGGTATCTCATGAATCTCCATTACCTTAAGGTAATGAGATTTTACCTTTTTTGGCTTTTAGATATCAAGATACCGCGATACGGTATCGAGATTCTAGGAGAGGGTTTAAATACCATATTAGAGAGTGGGGAAATACTTAGAATGAGGGTAGGGAGGTCTAGAGTCGGAGTTAGAGGCTAAGGATCGGGTTTACCTTAGAAAGGGTAAACGGGACATGTTAGGATAATACCCATTTCATAACATATGGGTTTAATACCTTAAGATATAGTTATAATTAGGATTTTATGGTTGGTACTGGTTAGGAATAGTGGACTTAGACTAGCCTTGACCTTGGTTGACCACGCTTGACTATTTTTGACCCAAAGTCAACCGAAAGTCAACCGTAGCCTAAAATTGACTAGAACTTGACCGAACTTGACTAGTTGACCCAAAGTTAACTGTTAGTCAACGTTAGTCAAGTTTGACCTAGAGTTGACCTAGAGTTGACCCAGGGTTGACCAGTTGACCAAAAGTCAACTGTAAGTCAATCTTTGACTTAAATCGACCTAGTTTAACTTTATTTGACTTGCATTGACCTAGTTTGACTTTGTTAGGCCTAATACGACTTAGATTGACCTTGTACAATCTAGTTTGACCTAGTTTAATGTGTCTTGACCTAGTTTGACTCAGTATGACTTAATTTTACTTCCAAACAATTATATTGATACAGTATTCCATCTATAGGTCCTCGAGGCACTGTTCTTGGACTCAGTCGACTTATCCATCACATCACAGACGAGTACATTCTCTGATAACTTTTTCAATTTACGATGATTGTTATAATTCATGTAATTAGTGTAGATATTCTTGTTCTTGACACATTGGTCACACGGATTGGTATTCATGGATCCTGACATGAGATGTTATTCCTCGTTATCTTGGTATGTATTGTGCAAGCCCCTTATAGTTCTTGTGCAGTATATGGACACCGATTCTCGAGGAGACTTGCTCCCTTCTCGCAGAATCCCGTGTCGTAACGTGTCTTGTTTGGATCCACTCTCCCAGTCGGGGACGGGGAATATTAGTGTAGATATGTGGTCAAAGCCTATTGTGCACCCATTGTGTATCTATTGATTGTGAGTGTTGATCATACACCCCACGTATGGTTAGCCAGGCCTGTTACTATTGTGCAAGTTTCCAAGCCGGCCACATATTGTAGCTAGTACTCACACACCTTGTCACCACCAGTTTTCAAATTAGGGGTTATTTTGTCATTTTTTAAGTTTTAAAATTTTTAGGATTTTTTATTTATTTTATGTGATTTTTTGGGATTTATTTGGGTTGGTTTGGATTTTATCCAATTCGGACTCAAATTGGAGACCCGGGTAGCCTGGACCCTAGTGGGACCCACATACTAGCTGGACTTGGCCCACATACCATCATAATTAGGTTAGAAATTATTAACCTAATTTCCATGACTTAATTAGTTATTTTAGAGGCTTAATTTGTATTTAAGATTGAACCGAACCAACCCGAATTCAAATAAACCCAAACCAAAACCAAGCTTAATGGGTTGGGGGCTATTGGATCCCAACCCAATAACCCCCCAATAGGTGGCCGGCCACAAAAGTCCCCCCCTTGTCTTCTCCATTAAGCTCTCTCTCTCTCTTTCAAAATTTCTTTTCTCTCCAAGCTCTCTCTCTCTCCAAACCACTCCAATTAGGTTTGTCATTTAATCTTCATTAATTACTCCTTTCTATTTACTTCCTTCACAATATAGGCAGAGAATTCAATTCACTACACTTTGTCCCCTATTTGTAGGTTTCTTCCTAGAAATTTGGTTAGTGTTAATTAAGGGTTTTTGTATGTTAATTGGTATATATATATATATATATATATATATATATATATATATATATATATATATATATATATATATATATATATATATATATATATATATATATATATATATATATATATATGGTATAGGTATATATATATGTATATATATATGAAAATATATGTATATATGTATTTGGGTGTGTGTGTGTAGAGAGTGATGGGAATGAGAATGAGAGTAGTGGTGTGGTTGTGTGTGTGGTTGTAGAGATATATATATAGATGTATATGTGTATTTATATATATATATGTATGTATATATATAATATGTATATGTGTATTTGTGGGAGGATGAGAGAATGAGAGATGGTGGTGGTGGTGTAGAGAGAGGTAGTGGTGGAGTTGTCATGAGTGTTGTGTGTGTGTGTATGTGTTTATATATAGATATATGTGTATGTGTTTCTATATATATATATATATATATATATATATATATATATGGTTGTGTGTATATATATGTATCTATATGTGTGTGTGTGTTTATATAGATATATGGAGATGTGTGTGTGTTATATATATATATAGATGGGAGGAGAGGATTAGACATAAGGATATATATATATATATAGATAAATAGATATAGAGATAGATATATATATATATATATATATATATGTATAGATATATATATAGAGAGAGTAGAGAAAGGAGTGAAGTAGGAGGAGAAGAAGGAGATGAAGGGAAGAGCAACAGCAGCTGCAGGAGCTGCAGCAGCAGCAGAGCTTAAGCAGCAGCAGCAGCAGGGTTAGCTGCAGCAGCAGCTAGAAGTAGCAATGGCAGCAGTAGGAGCTGCCATTGGCAGCTCCTTCCCCCCTGTTTTCACCCCCCTTTCACCCCATTAACCCCCCTTAGTATATATATAAGTAGATATAGATATGTATATATATCGTATTGTATAGATAGATAATTAGAAGGTTAGATAGAAGAAAGTTTAGGAGTTAGAAAGAAAGTTTAGGAATTAGAGGAAAGAGGAAAGGAGAAAAAGGAAAGAATTAGAATAGGAAGTTGAGAAGAAAATGAGAAGAAGTAGGAGAAGAGGTTTAAGAAGAATAAGAAGAATGAAGAGAGTAGAGTAGAGAATGAGAGAATAGGAAAATTAGAAGAAGAAATTAGATAGGAGTAGAATTTGAAGAAGAAGGGAAAGGATAAGAAGAATTAGAGGGTAAGGAAATTTAGAAGAAGTTAGAAGTAGAAGGGAATAGGAAGAAGGAAGGAAAGTAGAAAAGAATAAGAAGGGTTTTTAGGAGAATCGAGTTAGAAGGAGAAATTGAGCTAGGAGCATCGGATCATGATGAAACTTGACATAGGCCTAGGTTACGTGATTTAGATTTTGCGGGTAAGCTCCCGAGTGGAAATAGGAGTCATAGGGCGCCGGTATCGCGCCGTGTCAGCGCGTATCTTAAAATATTCAAGATATCTGCAACGGGCCGTAAGGTGGACTAGACGTCCATTTTATCTAGGTATTATGGTAGATAACGAACCTATAGGATAGTACCCTACTACCCTAGGGAGCACGGGTCAAAATATCAAGCGTAGGTAGGCTATCTAGATAATCGCCGAGGGTGGAATTTTACCCTTAAAAAGGGTAAAATAGAAAATTGGCCCATGGCCAAGAAATGAGTTCCGAAGTCCAAGATGGACTTGGATATGGATTGTATGGGTTGGTAATGGGTAGAAATAGCCGTCTAGACCTAGTCTTGACCCCGGTTGACCACGGTTGACTTTTTAGGCCAAAAGTCAACTATGGGTCAACACTTTACCCAATTTAGTCCCAAATTCCATTAGACATGTGCAGTTGACCGAAAGTCAACTATTAGTCACCAGTGACCTATAGTTGACCTAGGGTTGACCACAGTTGACCATGGTTGACCAGAGTTGACCGGTTGACCAAAAAGTCAACCGTTGACTCAAATTGACTAGATTAATTCCGTTTGACTTGCATTGACCCAGTATGACCTAGCTAGACCTAATATGACTTAGGTTAACCTCGTACAGTCTAGTTTGATATGTCTTGACCTAGAATGACTTAATAGGATTCAAATTGATTAGATTTTACTTCCTAAACATAGTATTGATATGTCTTGTTCTTTATAGGTCCTCGAGACGCTGCATCTGCTCCGGTTGACATACCATATCATATTTCAGGCGAGTACATTCTCTGACACTTTTCCAATTTATGCTGATTGATATAATCCATGTAATTAGTATAGATATGCTTGTTCTCGACACATTGGTCATACGGGTTGGTATTCATGGATCCCGACATGAGGTGTTATTCCTTGTTGTCTTGGTATGTCTTGTGCAAGCCCCCTTGTAGTTCTTGTGCAGTATATGGACGCCGATTCTCGAGGAGACTTGCTCCCTTCTCGTACAATCCTGCGTCGTGACGTGTCTTGTTTGGATCCACTCTACCAGTCGGGGACGGGGAGTATTAGTGTAGACATGTGGTCATTATCCACCTTGTTATTCTTGTAGACCTTGTGAGTGTTAATCATACACTCTACGTATGATTAACCAGGCCAGTAGACCTTGTGCAAGACCCAAGCCGGCCACATGTCGTAGCTAGTATTCACACACCTAGATATATGATTCTTGATTCTTGTACATGCCATGATCAGTTTACTTGCCTTGTTCTAGCTCTAGTTTTACAGCTTACCTTGCCATGATTCTCACATGTACATTCCATGATTTTCTTGTATATACTCTCTATTTACAGATTATAGCTTTTGTCATATCTTGTGAAATATTGTTAGTGGATTGTACTCGTTCCATCCTGACAGGATATGTTGAAAATATTACAGATGCAGATGAGGGAGACTACTGTACCTACTACGGTCTGGATGACGTAGTGGGCATAGACTTGGAGACTTTGGTCCAGCAGGGCTTAGCTCCGCCTGACGAGACCCTACCTATTACTTAGTTAGAGTAGGTCTTTTGTACTGGACATTCCAGCTACTTTTGAGACTGTTATTATTATGGACTGTATTAGAGACTTGGACTGTATATATTCTTGTGTTGGACTTGACAGGTTATATTTTATTTTATCGTCTTGTTGTCTTTTCATTTCAGTCTTTACTTTGTTATCTTAGAGTCGTGATTGAGTACTCGTATATATATTCATTGCTTGTCCTCCGTTCGGAGTTGACCATATTCTCGACAGGTTTTTGTTATATATATAAACTGTTTAGAAGTAGAAAAATCCACAGCGTTCCACGCCGATTTTTCGGTGAGGGCTGGGCGTTGTCGCGTCACGTGCCCTTTTAGCGGGTGCGGGTCGTGACACGTTTTAGTGGTGGCCCACGCAGGTCCTGAAGTCGCAATTAGTGCGATGTCGTAGTGGCGCTCGACTTAGAGTGCTATTACGAGCCTGCGGTACGTATCTAGGATAGGCTATAGGCTAGGGTACTCAATCACACTAGGATCTTTCCTTGCTTATCTTGCTTACCGTCTTTGATATCGATTTACTGCATTCTAGCTGTCCTCCTTTGATATTGCCTTCATGTGCCATATTGATATCTTCTTCTCAATTTGTCTCCAGGATATTGATGACTCATTCTCCTGGCGAGGAGCACGGGGAGACGGAGAGGTCTGCCACCTCTGGCGGGCAGGCTCCGGTCACTTCCCCGGCTGATGGGACTTCTGTTGGGGCTCTCGGAGGTACTCCTCCAACTACCTCGATGACCGTCCCTGGGGCCATTGCGGGTGCTCTTCCCGTAGTGCCAGGGGCTACAACGGGAGCTGCCGGGGGTATTCTTCTTCCTCAGCAGGGGACTCCTCCGGTGATGATGGGAGCTATTCCTCCATTGCCTTCTCTGCCCACAGACATGGGGCAGATGCTAGCGTTCTTTCACCAGGTGCTGGAGTCTCAGCGGGCCCAGCATGAGGCTCAGTTGAGGCAGACGGAGGCCATGCGTCAGGGCATGGAGGATGCACACAGGTTGGCTATGGCGGCAGTGGAGCGTGGGGCTCCACAGAGGGAGGTTCAGCAGCAGCAGCAGCCGAAGGTAGGGGATATCCAGGCTTTCAAGAAGCTTGGTCCGAGGGATTTCAAGGGGACAGAGGGCATTATTTATGCTGATGACTGGCTCGAGGATATCGAGCGCCAGATGAGGGCCTGCCGCCTGGCAGACGACCTGAAGTTCGAGGCAGTTGGGTTGCAGTTGTTAGATATTGCCCGGACGTGGTTCCGGAACGAGCCGACTCTTGCAGGAGAGGGCCATACTTGGGCTGAGTTTCGGGCCCTGTTCAGAGAGAAGTTCTTTTCTTCCACAGACAAGATCGGCCTCGTGCGGCAGTTCCAGAACCTGCAGCAGGGCAGTATGACCGTAGAGGAGTATGCGACGGAGTTCGGCTGGCTGAGCCGATACGCCGAGTACATGGTGAGTGACCCGGTGATCCGAGCGGAGCGCTTCCGGGAGGGATTGACATGGGATATCAAGATCCTGATCCCTTCCTTCTATGCGACATACGCAGAGGTTTACGCGGAGGCTCGGAAGGTGGAGAGGGAGTGGGGCTTGAAGCCGAAGAGGGATCAAGATTTGTTTTCGGGGGCCAGTAGCATCGCAGAGGCTGCTAAGCGCCCTCAGCTTCAGCATCAGCCTTTCCAGCATCAGACCAGAGCACCGGTTCAGCAGGTGCAGCACACTCAGCCGAGGCAGGCTCAGCATGGGGCTCCTTGCCACTTCTGCAGGAGACCTGGTCACGTCTGGGAGGTTTGCCGGAAGAGGTTGGGTTTGTGCCTCTACTGCGGGGAGGCTGGACATCAGTTGAGAGATTGTCCTGCGAACCCTCGCAGGGTAGCCCGTGGAGCGGTAGCAGCTCAGGGAGCACAGGGTAGGCCACCTATGGCACCGCATCACGCCCTCCACCAGCAGCAGGATATACCCCGCCAGGACAGGGTTTTTGCGATGGTAGTTGAGGATCCTGCACGCATTGGACTAGGAGGTAGGGTCTTGCTCTTTCTTTTACCTGTTCTCTCCGTCCATTGATTGATGATTGCTTTCTTAGTACCTTTAGTTTGCATATGTGATGATCATGCTTGATAAATAGAACACCCCATTGAAGACTGCAATAACACGATACTGTAGAGATTTAAAACCATGCATGTGTTCTGATTTCCTGGGTTACATGTTATATAACTTAGAATAAAATTTAGTAGACCTTGATTGTGGGGCGCTTGACCTAGAGAAGAGTACGACCGTTTGAATTTCGAGGACGAAATTTTTTTAAGGAGGGTAGATTTGTCACCCCCAGTTTTCAAATTAGGGGTATTTTTGTCATTTTTTAAGTTTTAAAATTTTTAGGAATTTTTATTTATTTTATGTGATTTTTTGGGATTTATTTGGGTTGGTTTGGATTTTATCCAATTCGGACTCAAATTGGAGACCCGGGTAGCCTGGACCCTAGTGGGACCCACATACTAGCTGGACTTGGCCCACATACCATCATAATTAGGTTAGAAATTATTAACCTAATTTTCATGACTTAATTAGTTATTTTAGAGGCTTAATTTGTATTTAAGATTGAACCGAACCAACCCGAATTCAAATAAACCCAAACCAAAACCAAGCTTAATGGGTTGGGGGCTATTGGATCCCAACCCAATAACCCCCCAATAGGTGGCCGGCCACAAAAGTC
Organism: Iris pallida; assembly: GCA_029216955.1. Taxonomy (NCBI): domain Eukaryota; kingdom Viridiplantae; phylum Streptophyta; class Magnoliopsida; order Asparagales; family Iridaceae; genus Iris; species Iris pallida. The sequence goes on along the minus strand of JANAVB010007399.1, from coordinate 10,114,352 downwards.
CCCCCCCCCCTTGTCTTCTCCATTAAGCTCTCTCTCTCTCTTTCAAAATTTCTTTTCTCTCCAAGCTCTCTCTCTCCAAACCACTCCAATTAGGTTTGTCATTTAATCTTCATTAATTACTCCTTTCTATTTACTTCCTTCACAATATAGGTAGAGAATTCAATTCTCTACACTTTGCCCCCTATTTGTAGGTTTCTCCCTAGAAATTTGGTTAGTGTTAATTAAGGGTTTTTGTATGTTAATTGGAATATATATATATATATATATATATATATATATATATATATATATATATATATGGTATATATATATATATATATATGGTATAGGTATATATATATGTATATATATATATGAAAATATATGTATATATGTATTTGGGTGTGTGTGTGTAGAGAGTGATGGGAATGAGAATGAGAGTAGTGGTGTGGTTGTGTGTGTGGTTGTAGAGATATATATATAGATGTATATGTGTATTTATATATATATATGTATGTATATATATATAATATGTATATGTGTATTTGTGGGAGGATGAGAGAATGAGAGATGGTGGTGGTGGTGTAGAGAGAGGTAGTGGTGGAGTTGTCATGAGTGTTGTGTGTGTGTGTGTATGTGTTTATATATAGATATATGTGTATGTGTTTCTATATATATATATATATGGTTGTGTGTATATATATGTATCTATATGTGTGTGTGTGTTTATATAGATATATGGAGATGTGTGTGTGTTATATATATATATATATATATAGATGGGAGGAGAGGATTAGACATAAGGATATATATATAGATAAATAGATATAGAGATAGATATATATATATGTATAGATATATATATATATAGAGAGAGAGTAGAGAAAGGAGTGAAGTAGGAGGAGAAGAAGGAGATGAAGGGAAGAGCAACAGCAGCTGCAGGAGCTGCAGCAGCAGCTCAAAGCAGCAGCAGCAGCAGAGCTTAAGCAGCAGCAGCAGCAGCAGGGTTAGCTGCAGCAGCAGCTAGCAGTAGCAATGACAGCAGTAGAAGCTGCCATTGGCAGCTCCTTCCCCCCTGTTTTCACCCCCCTTTCACCCCATTAACCCCCCTTAGTATATATATAAGTAGATATAGATATGTATATATATCGTATTGTATAGATAGATAATTAGAAGGTTAGATAGAAGAAAGTTTAGGAGTTAGAAAGAAAGTTTAGGAATTAGAGGAAAGAGGAAAGGAGAAAAAGGAAAGAATTAGAATAGGAAGTTGAGAAGAAAATGAGAAGAAGTAGGAGAAGAGGTTTAAGAAGAATAAGAAGAATGAAGAGAAGAGTAGAGTAGAGAATGAGAGAATAGGAAAATTAGAAGAAGAAATTAGATAGGAGTAGAATTTGAAGAAGAAGGGAAAGGATAAGAAGAATTAGAGGGTAAGGAAATTTAGAAGAAGTTAGAAGTAGAAGGGAATAGGAAGAAGGAAGGAAAGTAGAAAAGAATAAGAAGGGTTTTTTAGGAGAATCGAGTTAGAAGGGGAAATTGAGCCCGGAGCATCGGATCGCGATGAAACTTGACATAGGCCTAGGTTACGTGATTTAGATTTTGCGGGTAAGCTCCCGAGTGGAAATAGGAGTCATAGGGCGCCGGTATCGCGCCGTGTCAGCGCGTATCTTGAAATATTCAAGATATCTGCAACGGGCCGTAAGGTGGACTAGACGTCCATTTTATCTAGGTATTATGGTAGATAACGAACCTATAGGATAGTACCCTACTACCCTAGGGAGCACGGGTCAAAATATCAAGCGTAGGTAGGCTATCTAGATAATCGCCGCGGGTGAAATTTTACCCTTAAAAAGGGTAAAATAGGGAATTGGCCCATGGCCAAGAAATGAGTTCCGAAGTCCAAGATGGACTTGGATATGGATTGTATGGATTGGTAATGGGTAGAAATAGCCGTCTAGACCTAGTCTTGACCCCGGTTGACCACGGTTGACTTTTTAGGCCAAAAGTCAACTATGGGTCAACACTTTATCCAATTTAGTCCCAAATTCTATTAGACTTGTGCAGTTGACCGAAAGTCAACTGTTAGTCACCAGTGACCTATAGTTGACCTAGGGTTGACCACAGTTGACCACGGTTGACCAGAGTTGACCGGTTGACCAAAAAGTCAACCGTTGACTCAAATTGACCTAGATTAATTCCGTTTGACTTGCATTGACCCAGTATGACCTAGCTAGACCTAATATGACTTAGGTTAACCTCGTACAGTCTAGTTTGATATGTCTTGACCTAGAATGACTTAATAGGATTCAAATTGATTAGATTTTACTTCCTAAACATAGTATTGATATGTCTTGTTCTTTATAGGTCCTCGAGACGCTGCATCTGCTCCGGTTGACATACCATATCATATTTCAGGCGAGTACATTCTCTGACACTTTTCCAATTTATGCTGATTGATATAATCCATGTAATTAGTGTAGATATGCTTGTTCTCGACACATTGGTCACACGGGTTGGTATTCATGGATCCCGACATGAGGTATTATTCCTTGTTGTCTTGGTATGTCTTGTGCAAGCCCCCTTGTAGTTCTTGTGCAGTACATGGACGCCGATTCTCGAGGAGACTTGCTCCCTTCTCGTAGAATCTCGCGTCGTGACGTGTCTTGTTTGGATCCACTCTACCAGTCGGGGACGGGGAGTATTAGTGTAGACATGTGGTCATTATCCACCTTGTTATTCTTGTAGACCTTGTGAGTGTTAATCATACACTCCACGTATGATTAACCAGGCCAGTAGACCTTGTGTAAGACCCAAGCCGGCCACATGTCGTAGCTAGTATTCACACACCTAGATATATGATTCTTGATTCTTGTACATGCCATGATCAGTTTACTTGCCTTGTTTTAGCTCTAGTTTTACAGCTTACCTTGCCATGATTCTCACATGTACATTCCATGATTTTCTTGTATATACTCTCTATTTACAGATTATAGCTTTTGTCATATCTTGTGAAATGTTGTTAGTGGATTGTACTCGTTCCATCCTGACAGGATATGTTAAAAATATTACAGATGCAGATGAGGGAGACTACTGTACCTACTACGGTCCGGATGACGTAGTAGGCATAGACTTGGAGACTTTGGTCCAGCAGGGCTTAGCTCCGCCTGACGAGACCCTACCTATTACTTAGTTAGAGTAGGTCTTTTGTACTGGACATTGTCTCCAGCTACTTTTGAGACTGTTATTATTATGGACTGTATTAGAGACTTGGACTGTATATATTCTTGTGTTGGACTTGACAGGTTATATTTTATTTTATCGTCTTGTTGTCTTTTTATTTCAGTCTTTACTTTGTTATCTTAGAGTCGTGATTGAGTACTCGTATATATATTCATTGCTTGTCCTCCGTTCGGAGTTGACCATATTCTCGACAGGTTTTTGTTATATATATAAACTGTTTAGAAGTAGAAAAATCCACAGCGTTCCACGCCAATTTTTCGGTGAGGGCTGGGCGTTGTCGCGTTACGTGCCCTTTTAGCGGGTGCGGGTCTTGACACACCTAGACAGGTTTTTTTTGATTCTTGTACATGCCATGATCAGTTTACTTGCCTTGTTCTAGCTCTAGACTTACAGCTTACCTTGCCATGATACTTACATGTACATCTCATGATTTCTTGTATATACTCTCTATTTACAGTCTTATAGCTTTTGTCATATCTTGTGAACTGTTGTTAATTGATCGTGCTTGTTCTATCCTGACTGGATATGTTGACAAAATATTACAGATGACGGTAAGGAGGATTGCTGTACCTACTACGGTCTGGTTGACGTAGTGGGCTTAGACTTGGAGACCTTGGTTCAGCAGGGCTTAGCTCCGTCCGACGAGCCTCTAGCTTAGTTTCGTTAGAGTAGATTTTTGGACTGGACTTTGTCTTCATCTTGCTACTTATGTTTATGATATTATATTTTGGGATTGTATAACCATATTACCTTGTGACTCTCTTTCTCGTTGTTGAGCTGGATATTGCACTGGTGGTTTATATCTATCTAGTTTTCGTGCCATGATTCTTCCTTCTAGATTGTGATTGAGTTTATCAGTATTTTATATTATATTCCTCCATGCGGAGATGACATGTTATTATATATTATTTGTTAGCTAGCCGACCTACAGCGTTCTACGCCGTTTTTACGGTGTAGGCTGGGCACTGTCACGCACTTGTGCCCCTACCTTGGGTGCGGGTCGTGACACCCTTCTTTAATCCTTTGTTTCGAAATTCGTAGAATGAATGCAGAAATCGATACGAAAACACATTCATCAAAACCAAGCAGCAAAAATTCAAGAAAACCATACAACAATTCTGTCCCGTCGAAGGAACTTTCATATAGAGTTCACTCGCCGAGACGCAGTCTGCTTGATCTAGGACTTATTCTAACAGAAACCGTTCCATTAGTTGGATCGATTCTCGTAACATTCGTCCAAATTGATTTATTCGATGCCACAAAGTGTTATCGTAAGCCAAGCTCAGCGACTGAGTCAGACTAGCCATCTAAGTTTCCGACCGAGTCTGACTCGTCGCAAGCATATTACATAGTTTGCCGCCTATCGGGACGGGGGTGTTACAATAAATATGACCGTTTTAACAAAAAATAGAGGTGTAGAGTTGGCGCCCCCCTCCACCCCCTTCTCCCAGTCGCCAGTGGAGTTGACGCCATATCCTCCCTACTGCAAAATTTTGAAACTCCTCCGTACTGCTAATTGTCCTAAATTTTAACTCCCTATCTAGTTTCAAAATTTTGCAATAGGAAGGATGGGACACCAACTCCACATGCGCCTGGGAGTGAGGCGCCAACTCCACTAGTGCTTGGAAGTGGGGGTAAAGTGGGACGTCAACTCCAATAACGTCTCCAATTTTGTTTAAGGTCATATTTATTACCTTTGAGACCCATTTTGATATCTAACGACTATTTGGCATATATAGATGATGGAAAAAACTCTTTCACATAAATAACAGTTAGATATTCGTTGTTCTCACCGGCAATAAATATGACCATTTTAACAAAAAAATAGAGGTGCATAGTTGGCGCCCCACTTTCTTCCCTTACAGGCGCCAGTGGAGTTGACGCCACATCCTCCCTACTGCAAAATTCTGAAACTCCGCCCCCACCCACTGTCACGTCCCAAAACCAGAATACTGGAGAGCGGGGGACAGACACGTACATTGAAGTGCATCCCACCTCGCAATACGGTCACGACTGTCTAGATGTATGAGGGTTTATCTACAAGCCATCAGTCTCTTAAGGTCAAGAACAAGCCTAGTATCTCAATCTCAAGCAAGTAAATACATGTTACAAGATGGTAGATCATCAGACATACAAAGTAAGGCGTCTCATACATTACATATTCAAATGATCATGAAGCTAGTCATACAAAATACGAAGACTAGCAAGAGTTTAAGTCATACATGATCAACCCTAGGATTTGTCAATCATGTTACAGCCCATAGGAAGACAGAAAATATATGTTTTCAACACGAGCTAACACTGGCTCGGCGGCTAAACGCCTCAAAAAAATAATTTATAATAGAGTGGGAGAGCAAAATAAAACCCATTCGTTGCCAGGGTTGCGTCTAGTATCATATGGCTGGAAGACTGGAAGATCCTTGGGAGCTACTCCGAAATCTGGCCATACAAAACCAGCTGGGTCAGACCCCAGAAAGAGCAAGTGCCACAAGGGAGGCTTCACTTAGGAACTAAACCAGCATATTAGATCACAAGACATAAATAATAACAAGAAAACTGGAGTTAGAAAAAATAGGGTGATAAACGATAAGATAACTAAGAGACTATTCCGGTAACCAAGTTAAAACCCGTAAACCAAATAAGGACCGGGGTTGTAACTCTTCACCTGAATGGAACTTAGTCACTGATCTTTTATCATTAAAAGTAAAGCATAAACAGTAATGTACTGAAGTAATCATAACTGGTACTGTCTAGACAAGACTAGACTAGGCTCGATTTATAAGTTCACGGCCAAGCAATGAGTACGGCTTGATACTTTAACTAACTAGGGTTGTCATAAGCCTAATTACTAGCAAGATGTTATGAGATGTTCCAACAGTCACAAGCCCTGCAGACCATCCCTGTTATCCTGACGTAGGTTGAGAGAGTTGGTTAGGTGACTAGGAGGTGCAACACATGACAGTGTGCTGGAAATGCGCCCTACTTGATGGCAGGCTACAAGTCCACTTAAGGCGCTCAGATAACGGAATTGCCTGTGACTGAAAAATTTCCATATGAACTACTTGATCCATCTAGTCATTAACCTAGTCAGATTCAGTATGAATTTCTGACCGTGGTAATCAGGAATCCATGTCCTAGACATGATGCAAGACGAGACTTGTAGCTTGTACAGACACAATCATCCACATAGCCATCACAACACCCACCACCACCCCGTATATAAAATTTTCTCCAATACCAGGCACCAAAGTTGAGATCTTGCAAGTATATCCTTGTGATAGACTAACAGAGAAATTAAGCTAGCAGTTTTTAACAGAACAAAAAACACAGAAACTCCTGGTGAATCAAGCTTTGTGGTATAGTGTACTAGGGGTCTGGGACTATGGTCCAACATCAAAAGACTTGATCTAACTGAAACTATGAGATGAACTGAATCAATGTTGTATCTCCGCTCGTACAATGAGGAAGTAACACAAAGTTGAATTATAGACTGATAAAACTCTGAAGCAGCAAAGTGCAAATACACACGACCAACCTGCATCCATTGGCGATCATGAATCAAATCATTACAAGTTAGCTTGTCAAACATTTCCACGCAGAACATTCCAATTCCAGTCATTCAAATGGATTTTGAGTTTCTCAGTGTTTGTGTAACTTGAACATGGGAGGACCAATTCCAGAATTGAGTGACAAAGTTTGAGAAGCCCAAAACTCTCAACGAATTTGAACTAGATGGTGTACTGTGAGCGATGGATGCAAGGCCGGCCCTAGGGTAAGCCAGACAAGCCCGATGACTCCGCTAGTTAGGGCAACCCCACTCCTGGCCCCTCAGTCTCCAGTTTCGGCCAAGCCTTTGTAGTCCACCCCAACTCCTTCTTATCCGTTGAATTGGCAATCCCCCATGTTCATATTTTGAGATTCCACTGAAAAGGTCTCGAGTAGTTCAGGAGTCAGAATAGTAACTCGAAATTCGACTCCACGCTTTCGTCAGAACCAGAGACAAGTGGCTTCTTAGCATTTGTCAAAATCATTGGTGTTATTTTCTTCAGCCATGAGATTTATATCTTTCAGTTTGTTGTAATTTTTCTATATTTTTTCTGGAATCAAGGGGCAACCAAATTTAGCTCAGACTAGGACAACCCAACATGCTGGGCCGGCCCTGGATAGATGGCAAATGTTAGGATCTTCTATCCAAGCTCTAGTGTCCACTGCATTAAAGGGGAGTGATCCTGTGAAGAACCACCACAAGCTATGAAGTAGCAGTAATACTGATACGTAGTAGTATCAGAGAATAAAAGGAGGTAATACTGTATTTGCCAGCTGGCCATCCTAGTCATCAACTAACTAATACAGCTCACCTCAGGTTAGTTAGGCCACTTTTGCCTTAATCTAGTTTAGTGAATTAACAGTGTATTCTTCCTCAGTATATAAGAGGAACAGCAGAGGAGAGAGGCTATGGAAAAGGAGAATCACTTTATTTGTTCCTTTCATTATGCCATTTATCTTTTCTGTCTTTCTTTCCAAGTTATTTCAATAAAGCTGAAGAACCCTAGTTTCCAGTCTTATTTCTTGCCTGCATTTTTCATTGTTCTTGCTGTTATTTGTCAATAGCCATGCCTAATCATGCCAGAGGAGGAGCTGCGGCAGGCCAGTCCGGTCGGGCTCATATCAACTTGGTATCAGAGCCTCTCGACCCAGTGGGAGAGGCGATGGAAGATCACAGTTCGAGCTGCTACAGGTCACAGCATGGATCTCCCGTCGATCGGCCAGTGTCCCCCAATGAACGGAGATTCCAATCTATGGAAAGTAAATTCCAAATACTCAGTGACAAGTTCGATCGGGTTCTGGAGGAGTTTGCTAGATCTAGACGGGAACCTGAGACATTTCCCATTTCTGGAGTTCCCCCAAATCAAGTTTTCCAAAACCAGATCTCCCATGCCCAGATCCAGATCCCCAATATACAGATCCAAAATCCCCCTGCCCAAATTCACACGGCTGGGGCATCCTCATCCACACCCCTACCATCCCATAACCCATACCCTAATTTCCAAATACCTACATCCTAAATACCTACATCAGGAACACTACCACCGGCTCAATATCCATTCCCCAACACCACCATGACAGTAGCTTACGTTCCAAACACCAATGTGAGATCTGCTAATCGACCTCCCAATATTCCAATCCCAACACATATGATATTTAATTCCCCTCCAATCACCTCACCCACACATGGAGGCAATCACTGGGGAGCACCTAATTGGGCACCTACAGGGCCAGGTTGGGGCCAACCTACACTGAGACTCAAGATACCCGACTTTGATGGCAGTACAGAGGTGGAGGAGTGGCTCCTAAGAGTGACACATTACTTCAATTATTATAATGTGCCTGAAGGAGATAGGGTGAGAGTATGCTCGGTGCAGATGAAGGGAACGGCGGCATATTGGTTCGATTGGCTAATAAAGATGCGTGGAGGTCTCATGAGCTGGAAGGACTTCTGCCAGGCGATCAAATAGGAGTATGGCCCTTCTCAGTTCACCAATCATGTCATAGAATTGAAGCTCTTGAGACAGGGAGGGACAGTAGCAGAGTATGATACCGAATTTCAGAAATTATCTAAGAGGTTCCAAGGAGTTAGTGAAGCCAGTTTGATAAGCCAATACATGGAAGGCTTGAAAGAAGAGGTTAGATATGAAGTACAGATAGCCAACCCTACTACCCTACTTACTGCTATACAACTGGCTAGGTTGTATAAAGCCAAGATATTAGCACTCAAGAGAGTTTCCAAGGCAGGCAACTTTGTGATGAAGAGCAACTTCAATACCCACTTGCTTCCTGCCCAGAGCAATGAGATCACCAAGAAGACAGTACCTTCTTCGACAGCAGGAGCCCAGGCTACTTCCAACTTCAAACAGACGATATCCCCTAGTGAGATAGTCAGGAGAAAGAACCTAGGCTTGTGTTTTCTCTGTGATGATAAATGGTTTAAAGGCCATAAATATAAGGAGAAGAGGCTATTCTTGCTGACTGCTGATGAAAAAGAAGAAGAGAGTGTCCCTGATTGTAATGCCCCAGTCCCAAAATACTTAGGACTAGATACGTATCATGCCAGTTGTATACATACGAGTAAATATACGGCTCGTATGTATACATAAGTTGTAAATGTAGAAAGCCAAGAAACTAAATCTCATCCACGAAGATAAATAATGATATAAAAAGCAACTTTGAGTTTGTCATGTACACAATAGTTGGGCGGAGACAAATCCACTACCAACTAAATTAAATATGGAAAAATATACAAGAAAAGAATTTAGCAAGCGAGAGCAAGTGACGAGTCCCAGAGCAATCATCACGAAGGAAGGAATGGCCTTAGCTAGAGCACCTGCAAGAATCACGAAAATACACACCTGGAGAGATCACCAGGTCCTCAGAGGGACGTAACAAGACACATAATATCATGCTAATAAACTGAATAATAACGCTCAACAGAAAAGCATGCATGAGTAAAGGTTCCTAACCATTCTTATGTGATATACACTTTGAGGACAACGTTCTACGCAGGGGCTGTAGGATCAGCAGAGTAATAAAGAGTGGCCATCGGCCCGGGGCAATAAGTAGCGCTCATCCGAGTCACTATCGGCCCAAAATGTGTGTAAAAATAAATGTAGCCCCTACGCTAATAATTGTCCTCTCCCCCCAATGATACTATACAAACGTCGTCTCTACGACACTGTTTAATCCTTAATAACTGCCAAGTCTTCTACACAAATCTATTAGCAGTTATATCCTAACGCACGGCCTGTACGCACCAATGATCAGTCAGCACGCAAGTCCGCATCTATATGCAACTCATAACTCACACACAATTCGTGGCACATCGTGACAGTTTATGAGATACACTAAACATACGGTGGTCCCTTAACTCTAAGCTAATTGCATAAAATATAGTAATTTGCATCTATATATAGTTTTGAAAGAACAACTTGATAAGAAATAAAACATGCATATATTGAGCAATAAAATAAACAGTAAAGGCAAGGTGTCTTGCCTGGTGTACCGCCTGGTGTGGTGATCTGACAGGTCCCAATTAGTCCAATAGCCATGTTCCATGTGTAGAGGTCCGAAGTCCATGAGTAAATAGGAAGGCACGATTTAGTCATGATCGATGATAATAATCGAAAAGAGTTTGGAGTACAGGAATCCTTATATAATTATAGAAGTAATCATAATACTTGAAAACTAGCTTTTTATTAATTAAAAAATCATTTCTCAGAAAAAAATCGTTTTACACTAAGATGCTCTAGTTTGTAAAAATATTGTAAAAATAGAATATTTTAGGTAAGAGGCTTATGCGTATTAGTCAAAATATGCTTTTTAGGAAGATACATTAAAATTCGTTTTAGGCTAAGTTTTGTAAAAAAAAATTTATTGGTGAAACTACACTTTATAAACGAAAATATATTAAATAAATATTTGACAATATTAATAACTCCTTTAAGCCAAAATTATACTTTTGTCAAATACATATATATCTAGAGGAAAAAGATAACTTTTGTAACAATAAATTTTAGGTAGGAAGCTGTCTTTCTATAAAAATGAATATTTGTGAATATATTTCATTGATTGAAATTATTTTAGGTAAATACTCGAATACTACTAGGAATATTATTTAAATTAAAACTATAATTAAGTTGGTCATAAATTTTACCAAAATATGTACATGTATAATGACATTATAAATTAATTATACCAATAATAATACTAATAATAATAATAATAATAATAATAATAATAATAATAATAATAATAATAATAATAATAACAGTATTAAAACATATTGATACTAATAATAATATTAATAATAGAAATAATAATTATAATAATAATTATTATTATATTAATAAAAACTTTTTATACACAGTACTCTTCCTAATTTCTTACACACACACACACACACACACACAGAGAGAGAGAAAGAGATGGGAAGAGGAAAGGGGGAAAAAGAGGGGTGTGCTCACCGGCGGAGAGGAAGTCGGAGGGGGTGGTGAACGCGGTGGCGCGGCGCGTACTGTGGCGTCCACGAGCGGAGGCACGGAGATGGCTCACCGGAGAAGAAGCGGAGAGGCGGCGGTCCAGATCTGGCGAAGATGCGCGGAGGATCGACGGGCGGACGGCGGTATCCCCTAGTGAGATAGTCAGGAGAAAGAACCTAGGCTTGTGTTTTCTCTGTGATGATAAATGGTTTAAAGGCCATAAATGTAAGGAGAAGAGGCTATTCTTGCTGACTGCTGATGAAGAAGAAGAAGAGAGTGTCCCTGATCCTCCAGAAAAGCTTGAGAATATGTAGGCTACACCACCCCCATTATCCTATGCTGCCATTTCTCTGCAAGCCTTAGCAGGTATCACACATCATTCCACAATGAAACTAAGAGGCATCCTTTACGAGAAACCTGTTCTAATCTTAGTAGACTCTGGCTCCACACATAGTTTCATAGATAGTGAGTTTGGGAAGAGAATTGGGCTACCTAAAACTGAAGACCTGGCTTTTGAAGTGATGGTGGCCAATGGGGACAAGTTGCACAGTCAAGGTATGAGTAGGGAAGTTGCCATTGAATGTCAAGGAAAAAAATTACTGGTAAACCTCTTATACTTACCCATTACTGGTTGCCAAGTGGTTCTGGGGGCCAATTGGCTCAGCACACTGGGAGACATGGTCTGGAACTTTCAAGAATTAACCATGAAGTTTGAATAACGAGGACTGATTCAACAATTCAAGGGGATAAAGTCAACAGCTGATTGCATGGCAGAACCAGTTGATAAAGACTTGAGACAGAAGCCCCAAGTTTTCATCATACAAATGTGCTCTCTAGAAGAAGTTGAAGACAAGGAAGTAAACTCTCATCCTGCAGTGACTGAGTTGCTGGGAAAGTTTGAAGAACTTTTTACTGAGCCCAAAGAGCTGCCACCCAAGAGACCCTTTGATCACAGAGTACCACTAGTACCTGGAGCTATTCCTGTCTGTAGCAGGCCCTACCGACATCCCTATATACACAAAAACGAGATTGAGAAGCAAGTCAAAGAAATGTTGGAAGCATGAATTATCAAACCTAGCAACAGTGCCTACTCATCACCTGTCATCCTTGTGAAGAAAACTGATGGGAGCTGGAGGCTATGTATAGATTACAGAGCATTGAACCAGAACACCATCAAAGATAAGTACCCCATCCCTTTTATTGAAGAATTGTTCGATGAGTTGCATGGAGCCCAATATTTTTCAAAATTGGATCTCAGAGCTGGGTATCACCAAGTGAGAATGGCTGAGGAAGACATCCATAAGACTACTTTCAGAACTCATGAAGGCCACTATGAGTTTAGGGTTATGCCTTTTGGGCTAACCAATGCCCCCTCCACTTTTCAGTCCCTTATGAACACCATTTTTAAAGACTATCTGAGACAATTTGTCTTGGTCTTTTTTGATGACATCCTAGTGTATAGTAAGGATTTTGAAGCTCATCTGATGCATTTAGAGAAGGTTTTGCAGAGGCTAGAAGAACACCACCTCAAAATCAAAAGAAGCAAATGCAAGTTTTTCCAACATCAAGTGGGATACTTGGGCCACATCATATCAAGCCAGGGTGTGCAGGTAGATGATGAGAAGGTTCAGGCTGTTCTTCAATGGCCAGTACCCAAGAATTTAAGAGAGCTCAGAGGGTTCCTAGGCCTAACTGGGTATTGCAGGAGATTCATCAAGGACTATGGCCTTAAGGCTTCTCCTTTAACCCACATGCTCAAGAAAAGTGCCACCAATACGGCTTTTAAATGGGATGACAAGGCTCAGCACTCCTTCAAAGAGCTCCAGGTAGCCTTAACCCAACCCCCTGTACTCAGGATGTCCGACTTCAGTCAGGACTTCATACTTGAATGTGATGCATCAGATGGTGGGATAGGAGCAGTTCTGATGCAGGAAGGCAGGCCAGTTGCATTCCTTAGCCAAGCCTTGAAGGGAAGGGCTAGCACCTACTCCACTTATGAAAAAGAGATGCTAGCTATACTCCTAGCTGTTAAAAAATCGAAGCAGTACCTGAGGGGGAGGACCTTTATCATCAAAACTGACCACAAGGCCCTTAAATATATGTTAGACCAAAAGTTGTGTTCAGAGGCCCAGTACAAATGGGTAATGAAGCTACATGGGTTCAATTACAAGGTGGAGTACAAGAAGGGGACTGAGAATAATGCTGCTGACAGTCTATCTAGGAGAAAGGAGATTAAGTTGCTATCCACTACCTTGGTGACACCAGATTGGCTACATCAGTTCAAGGCACAGATGGAAGCTTCTGCATATTACCAAAAGAAACTGACTAAGTGGAATGCTGGAAAGTTAGATGCAAACAAGTACTCTCTGAGAGATGGGCTGTTATACTACAAACAGAAGCTTTTCATTGACCCACACTCCCCTTTTGTTATGAAGATGTTAAAAGAGCACCATGACTCAGCTGTAGGGGGTCATTCAGGTACCAGCAAGACCTTACAAAGGCTTAGAAGGGTATGCTTTTGGAAGGGAATGAAAAGAATGGTCAGGGACTACATTAGAAGTTGTGAAGTATGCCAGAGGAGCAAGGGAGAAACTGTGTCACCAGCAGGCCTCCTCCAACCCCTACCTATTCCTAACAAAATTTGGGAAGACCTATCTATGGATTTTATTGATGGCTTACCTACTAGCAATAACATGACCACCATCATGGTGATAGTTTCCTCTAGCACATCCATATACTGCCAGTACAGTAGCTCAAGTATTCATGGAGGGTGTCTGCAAGCTTCATGGAGTACCAAAATCCATAGTGTCAGATAGGGATCCCATCTTTACCAGCTCTTTTTGGAAGGAACTGTTCAGACTCCAAGGGACAGAGCTTCTCTATAGCACTGCCTACCATCCTCAATCCGATGGGAAATCAGAGGTTACCAACAGATGTGTGGAGGGCTACCTAAGGTGTTTCTGTAGCAACAAGCCTAAGCAGTGGAGCAAGCACTTGGCATGGGCAGAGTACTGGTTTAACACTAACTGGCACTCCTCTACTCATACCACACCATTCGAGGCTGTCTATGGAAGGCCACCGCCAAACCTCCTCACTTATGTCCCTGACACTGCTAAGGATCCAGAAGTAGCTGAGCTAGTTGCACATAGGGACAATGCCCTACAGCTCTTAAAAGACAACTTACTCTTGGCACAGGAAAGGATGAAAAAGTTTGTAGATCAGCATAGGACTGAGAGGGAGTTCTCTGAAGGGGACTGGGTTTACCTGAGAGTGCAGCCATATAGACAAATCACTATTGCTCAGAAGAGGCCACAGAAGCTTTCCTAAGTATTATGGCCCTTATCAAATCCTTGCCAGGATAGGGAGTGTGGCTTACAAGTTAGATCTGCCCAGTGAAGCTCAAATTCATCCTGTTTTCCACGTGTCTCAGCTTAAAAAGCACATCAGTCCCCGCATCAACATCTAGCCTGGAATGCCTACTAACAGAGAAGAAGTGATCCTGGAGCCTGAGTGGATCATCGAAAGGAGGCTAGTTCAAAGGAGAGGAGCAGCTGCAGTAGATCTGTTGGTGAAATGGAAGGAAGGAGATGACCACTCTCTTACTTGGGTTCCTTACGAGCAATTCATCAAAGAGTACCCCTACTTTGACCTTGAGACAAGGTCAAATTAAGGGGAGGGGAATGTTAGGATCTCCTATCCAAGCTCTAGTGTCCATTGCATTAAAGGGGAGTGATCCTGTGAAGAACCACCACAAGCTATGGAGTAGCAGTAATACTGATACGTAGTAGTATCAGAGAATAAAAGGAGGTAATACTGTATTTGCCAGCTGGCCATCCCAGTCATCAACTAACTAATACAGCTCACCTCAGGTTAGTTAGGCCACTTTTGCCTTAATCTAGTTTAGTGAATTAACAGTGTATTCTTCCTCAGTATATAAGAGGAACAGCAGAGGAGAGAGGCTATGGAAAAGGAGAATCACTTTATTTGTTCCTTTCATTATGCCATTTATCTTTTCTGCCTTTCTTTCAAAGTTATTTCAATAAAGCTGAAGAACCCTAGTTTCCAGTCTTATTTCTTGCCTGCAGTTTTCATTGTTCTTGTTGTTACTTGTCAATAGCCATGCCTAATCATGCCAGAGGAGCTGCGGCAGGCCAATCCGGCCGGGCTCATATCAATAGATGGCAAAATGAGAAGAGGAGAATGATCAGAACGGTGTTCTTATGAGTTGATGATTAGTGATGGAATATCTATTGAGGAAGAAGTGGTTTACGAGAACACTATCCAATCTGGCCCAGGTATTGGGGCTATACTGAATGTCGTTTTACCATGTGAAACAATTTCCTTCATAGCAAATGTCTAATAATCCAGAAGTAATCATGAGGTCATCGAGTTCTTGAATTCTCCCAATCCAAACCAAACATTATTAACGATTTCCTTCATAACGAAAGTAATTGACCAAGAATTCCTAACTACTTCCGATAAATTTATACAATTTGTGAATTTCTTGAGTTAGTCAATGCACAATATTGGCACAGATTTGATAGATGGACAAGTACTAGCTGGCTGTAGACGGCTGACAACTACAAGGTGAGCCAAAGAGCTTTAAAACTATAAGACACCCTCAGTTAATAAAAACCTGGAGCAATCTTCAACTTCCATACAAATCCTGCAAACAAATATGTTCATGGTGTCAATAAATCAAACATAAGTGAAACGCACATAAATAACTGGTCAAACTAGAGTCGGAAAAACAAAAAGGGGATTCACATACTGTCTCGTAAAACATTTAGGTTGTGCTTGGTTCAGTAGAATGTGAGGAAAAGGAAACCATTTCTACATTATTTTCATTTTCTTTCCCCCACTTTCTTAGCAATAAAATCCAGCCTTAGAGCTCAACGTCCTCAGATAACCCTTACCAACCACCATCATGCACTATTCGAGAAACTTAACGGATGCTATCGAGCACTTCCCACTAGAAGCATGATGGACTTGACATAGCTCTCGCTGTGATGCAACGAGTTATTCATTTGTCAGCAACCTAACTAATTACTTCAAGAAATGGTTAAGATGATGTAGATGTAAAATTTGACAAGAAAATCCTAGACCTAACAGCACTCCACTTGAAGTGTAAACCAAGGGTTTAAAAGTCAGACAATACTAGTATGAATCTCATATTGAATTGGGATAACATTGGAAACTGTTTGTCAATTTTGGGCTCTTCATGGCCTAAAACTACAAATTTTGGCCTGAAACTGGCTGAAACATAAAAACTTGAATATAAAATGACTTTGATAGGACCATTGGGAGAAATTATCCTAAAAGCTAGTTGTGAAGAAAAGAGAGCCTAAGATTATATCAACCCACATCGAGCTCTCCATATAATCGATGTGGAAGGATCGTAACATTCCAACACGCTTTGCACTAGACTTCTAGTCATGAACGAACACTCTTATGCCGACGTCACCACCCACGGTGCATGAGTTACAACCAAAAGACATGGTGTAGGCTTTGATACCATTCGATACGAACCTCGGAAGAACTTATCCTAAAAGCCAGCCGTTAGGAGAAGAGAGCCAAGATTATATCAACCCACATCGAGTTCCCCATATTTTTCTTTTGCCGAATTGACTGGAAAGAAACTCCAAATGGCGGTATCGGTCAGTATTGGATCGGAAAATGTCAAACCGTATCGGTATCGGCCTTATCGGATCGGTATCAACGCAAAATATATTATAGTTATAGACCCAGGCTGACCAACCATTCAGTTTCGATGATCATAGATTTCAGTATAAATTCTAGCACCTTTTTCAAAGCTAACTTCACAGTTTGAGCCAGTGAGTGACCTTTTAGGCTAAATTGGATTCAAATATGACACGCAGCAAACAGTTATTATAGGCGAAGTGGTTGCTACGTGTCTCCTAATGGCAACTTGCAACAAAAATCAATATACAAAGCACTTTCCTTTGAGTTCAATTATAATGTAAAAAATAAAATTCATGCGGTTCTTCAATTGCAGCAGTTCAAAACTAGTATATGTAAGAAGCAATATGATCATATTAAAGCACAGTCACCCACCACAAGGGAAAAGAGATTTTCAACAATCAAAAGAGAGATGAACTAACATAAAAATGAAGGGAAAAAAGAGAGGAAGAAAACCTATTTTGTCGCCTTAGCTAGCTATGTTCGTTGCGGATTCTCTGAAAGCAATGTTCAGCACATACATGAAAAGGATGGGCTGCATTTACACATCTAGGGTCCACAGCCATGTTTCAGACTTCTACTTCCATTTGCAATAACTGCCTAGGCCAGAATATCATCAGTACAAATACAAAAGTAAGAAAAAAGTGAAGATTTCTTAAAGTAGCCGAGTTTCCTTTGTCTACTCGATCCTTATTAGTGATTCTTTGAGAGCAGTACTCAGCACAAACATGAAAGGTATTGGATTCATTTTTGCAGCTGGGGTTCGCCATTCCATCTGGCCCTGAAAGATAAGTCTTTCCTTACTTTCTTCTGCACTTTCTGCTGCAAGCAAGGCCCCTAAGTAATCACCATTGTCATCATCATTATCATCTTACTAAGTATTTCCCACAAAATTGAATACGCAGGACACCTTATGACTTATGAAATATTATGACTAGTGCTTAATATGAAATCATGCTACTATCTAAGAAGAATATAACCAGGACTTTCTATAAAAAACCTAGAGATCTTTGGCAAGTGAGAATCGGGCCCTGTGCAGCACAATTTAGGCAGAAAAGCCCTCACAGTTATGTGGTGTTAATGGAGGCTGTGGCAGCAGCAGTTAGTACATCCACAAATGTGTTACACTAAATGACTAAAGAAAGGCAATATTAAAATTTGACATAATGAAATGAATGTTCTCTCAAAATACAGGTTGAACCACCCCCCCCCCCCCCCCCCCCCCCCCCAAACACCACCACACACACACACACACCCGCCCGATACTTAAATAATCAAAAGACAAGAAGAAGATGAACATGAGCTTGCTTTCCTATATAATTAGCTCAAACTATGCCAAATTGAGCTAATGTTCTTAAAATACATGTTAAACTGACATTGCCAAAGGAATTCACAAAAAATAGTCCTAAGTAGTCTGTTATAGTTCTATCTAATGAAGGGTTCTTGGAGAGAGTTAGAACATAGAATTGATAAATGCGTAACCAAATATTTTATATGCATATCATTTGATAGATAAAAAGCCTAAGGTAAAAGAAACGGTAAAAAAAAATTATTCTGAAGGAAAGAAGGCAGCTTCCTTTATAATAACTCAAACAGCATCAAGGTCCAACATATTTTTAATATACATGCAAGCTAGTAGAACGAATGTCAAAGGAAAACGTATTACAGGAAGGGAAGTAAACATAGTGAATTTATCTTCGTTAAGATCGTTGTACCAGTGCTTCTACCAGAGCAGTATTCAACATGTTGGTTGGAGGGATCGGATGTGTTGACGCATTGCGGATCCACATTCCTCTCTTTGTCAACATTACTCCCTTCTAACTTTGCTTATTTCTCCGTTTGGGGCTGCGGAAATATAACATGAATCAGAGAAGGGGGAAATGACGGAGAAAAGAAGCATGGCAAAAGGAACAATAATAGCGATAATACTATTAAAAATATTATGAATGATAATGGGAAATACCAAATCAAACTTCAACAAGAGGAAACAAAACATTTTAGGCTATGTTGTATGGAGCCAAATAAAATATGACATGACACTGCTTTTGGCATATCTTAGTGTATCTTGGAGTGTTTGTGCGGTATCCAATATGTATCCAAAAATACGGACATGAAAAGATCCGGTGCCAATTTTGAGGTATATGTGATTCCTACCTTTTTAGGTTTGTCCAAAAATTGAGATGTACTGTATGAGTTGTTTTTTATTTGTATATAACGGTATAAAACCAGAACATAAGCACAAAGATAGGTAATGATGGAGAGAAAGAGAGAGTTAGAGAGAGAGAGATGGTCCCGTACAGAACAAAAATTTAGGGACATGAACATGCAACAAAAAAAAAAACAGAGGCTTTCTCGAACAGAAGACCGAAACCCTTGTGAAGAAGTAGATTCCTTAGAAGACTCGTGGGATGTGGTAAAGAACCAGAACCCATTGCACCATTACACTCCCTAACTTAGAAAAGCCCCCACCCTCTATTTCCCCCATGCTCTGCAGACCCTAGCTCTGATCCTTTTAAGCAAGTCTGTAGCAATGACTTTCTTCCAATACATCCTCCCTCCCTCGAGAACCAAAGCTGACAGCAAAGGAACCAAATTTACAAATCTTATTGTCTATAAAAGGTATAAAATGCCTTATTAGTTTGGGAACCATGTTTAATATATATATATATATACCATAAATACAGTTTGTATATAAGGTTGGGAACCTTACTTTCTTGCTTTTAAACCTCTTCTTTTGGGTTCATTTCACGGACCAACCCCACAGAGAATGGTCTTGTAACCTAAGAAGCACACACTTCAAAATCAGCACCGTGTCAGACATGTATTGACAAGAGACAGATACTCAAAATCACAGTACCATACTCCAAGGCCTAGTTCGAGTCCATGTTGCCTATCCATATTATGTCGTGTCGTATTCGTGCATAGCATGGTCATTTATTTTCTGTCACCATCCTGAATCGATCACCGACAAGGTCACCAGAGGATAAGATGGTCAAACTCAACGGAGAAGAAGCCTTAGCCGCTTCCTCTTCCTCGACTTCATCTCTTCCTACATCCCTTCGTCCTCTCCTCACATTATGAGTAGCTTGGTGGTTCCCCTCCTCTGCACCATCTCTTTGTGCTCCACTGCCAAGCCAGAACAAAGAGAGAGGACAGTGAGATCCTCCAATGAACTACTAGATTAGTGGATTTGTCAACGAGCTTGTGGCGGTCAAGCTAGGAGGACGGCTTCAGGTTGGGTTGGTTTTCAGTCCATATCAGCTCAATTTCGGTACGGTTCAGCTTAATTTTGGGTTGTTTGAACCCTTAAAAGGGTATTTTTCAGTTCAGATCAGTAATGATAGGTTTTTTAAATAAGGGAGGTCATGCATCCCCAACCTAAACTTACAGGGGCTTAGTGAAATTTATCGGTTAATTTTGAAATGGTCACCTGTCTTTCTTCAGAACCATGTTTCCATAAGATGGAATCTTATTGGTTTAATATATTGTAAGTTACTTATTTTCATTTTGTTCTGACCGTCTAATGAGGGGAATGTTCTCGACGTTCTTGTTTCAACCAAGGTTCGCAATATTAGTATCGGAATCGGTATCGGCAGTTTCAGATCAAAGTATCGGAATTTTTGGTATCGTAAAGAAAATAATTATTAGAACTTTACAAGAAAAAAATTATACATTAGGCATAATTTTAAGTATTTTATGTATTATTTCTTAGTACTTTTGAAATTGAATGAAATAGTAGTCACCATTGCCGATTGTCATACCTGAGATAGATAATTTTTCTCCTTTACATGTTTTTACAACGTTATATATGTTTTTACATCCTTGTTGATTGATCTTTTTTCGTTCAATTTTCATTGCCGAATTGGCTGGAAAAGAGACCCCCCCAATGTCGGTATATTGGTATCGGTTAATATCAGATCGGGACATGCCAAACCGTTTCGGTATCGGTCATATCAGATCGGTATCGGCTGTATAATATTGGTATCGGCCGATACCGTAAACTATCGGCACATTAATGACTATAGAATACCAATAACAATCAAGGTTGTAAAAGTTGCAAGCACTCTTCTAAAAATCGACATAGGCGGCCGCATGGGCGGTAGACGGCTATGTCCCTGCAAAAATCGGGCCTAGGTCATGTGGACTGTAGAGCGGGCCTAAGTGACATTTTACATTTGTTCTCCAAATCCATAATTTAATTTCCCGATATATTTTTTTGGGTTGGGGGTTTGGGTTGTTGTTTGGGGGGGGGGGGGCAACCGTCTGCATCTAAGCGGCCGCTTAGACGGCGAGTGCCTGTCCGACTAACGTCTAGTGCTTTTCACAACCTTGGTCGCTAGGTACTAGCCGGGCGGAAGCCCACCTAGGTGGTCGTCTAGTTTTAGATGGTTTACAAAAAAAAATGCTGAAAATTGCAACAATTGTCCTTAAAACCCAAAAATATGCATAGTCAAACGTTAAGGGTGGCAGTAGCAAGGCGCCTAGACGGGCATTGGACGGGCACTGGACGCCTAGGTGGCCGCCTAGGCCAATTTTACAACATTGATAACAATGTGTTCACACTTTTATCTCCATTGAATATCATAAACATAATTTGCCAGTGCAAGTTGCTGTTTTCCATGACTGTTCTACACTTGTCATGTATTTGCTCTTGAATGCCAATTTTCCCACGTAATTTAAATTTACACCTTATAGACACATGTCAAAGCAACTCTATATGCCAGCAAATAACAAAAATGGTTATAGAGGGAGAAAGAGAGGGGTCACACATCCTTACAACTGCTCTTGCATGCATGTACAGTACAATGCTGAGAATGAGTTCCACATTTGAGTTGCTTAGCTAAAACTTTCAAAGTTTCGGTGATCAACATGGGGTGAAATTCATTGAACATGAAGCAGCCTGAAAGAGAGAGAGAGAGAGAGATGATGATGGCATTCGAAGCAGTCGAAGCACACCGCCTCCAACAGAGCTGCCCAAATGCACTTGCTACCCCTAATTAGCACATTTGTGGGTACTCCGAGACATTTCAAATGTATGGGCTATGGCCTGAATAAGTACTCCACAATAAGCAAGCACCTTTCCTTCATATTTCTGACATATACTAACAACCAAGACATTTAATCTACACCAAAATCATGTTCCACCTTTAGCTAGTATATAACTATATTTACACCAAGGAATCTCAGACACGGGACTTCTAAATATATAGGTAGATGACCTAAAAGAAGAAAGTTGAGCTCATGATTTATGCAAGACTCAATACAGGATAAACTGAGAGAAATAAGTGAGGAGGCTAGTTCCTGACTTGATTACACCTGTATATTGAAAAAGGACAAAGTAATCTATAATAATAGACCAAAAGATGTTATATGGAAATGTTGCCTTACATGCAGCTAAATCAAACATATGAAAACTAGATCACAGAAGAATTGGAAGAAGACCTGAGACCAGAACTCCCACCATTAATTTATTTATTGAATATCTTCAAGAGATTTACATGACAAAACAATAGAAATAATGTAAAATAACATCAAAATAAAGTGGCTCATTTTCCTTTATAAGTACAGCCAGAGAGCGGATTGAAGATAACATTACCACCGAAAAGGAAATAGATTACATGAATTAACCTGCTCTCCCTCCCCTGTTCATCCTGCGTGCACAATATTCTCCACACTGGTGAAAGGGATTGGATGCATTCACACATGCGGGGTCCACGCGCCTTCCTTCTCCTGCCTCCTTACTTCTCTCTCCATTATGAGCTGCCACCACTACAACGATGAGCCAGACCGTCAGAATTCCATAAAAACAATAATAATAATAATAACAGCAAAATTGGATCGAGGTTGTAAAGCAGTATGTATTTTTTGTAAATGTTGCAGAGAACCTGGACCTGAACAGAGCTGGATGGAAGAAAAGGACTCAAAAAATTAGGATAAATGTTTCTTTTTGCAGTTTCAGAATTTGATCAAAGAAACAAAATAGAAAGAAAGAAAATAAACGAGAATTGTCACATAAATGGTTAAACCAAAAAAGAGAGTGCAATATCTGCTAAGAAGCCATTACCAAACATTTAAACCAAGAAATATGGTTTCTAAGTCATGCTCTCTCAGTAACTTATATAAAAGATTAAGTTCAGAAGAAGAAGAAGAAGAAGAAGAAGAAGAAGAAGAAGAAGAAGAAGAAGAAAATCTAACAACTAGTGAAGTTTGACATAGTTGTGATATTTCACTCAAGTCCTTTCCCACTATGATGGGGTCAGATATAGCTCATACTTCTAAGGAATAATCAACAAATGACCACTACTCAGATGCCAATCCTCCATGAGTTGGCGCTATTTCCTAGCAAAAGCAGTGCAAGATATGGCCTTGTCATGAAACATTGAACCGTAGTTGTTGCCCTGGTGGATAAGTAGACCAACATTTTCCAGTTCACACACCCATGCAGCAAACCTCCCGAGTTTCAACAAGTTGAATTTGGATCTTATATAGAAGATGTTGGATTATTACATATGAGTTTCAACAAGTTGAATTTAATATTCTACAACAAAACAAGGTAAAGGGAAATGGTCAAAGGCTTTCTTCCCTCTTCTGGTCGTCCCTTCTAAAATTCTTCTGTGTAATTCTTGGCAACAGTTAAAATTTGCAACTATTGGAAGGAAAAATCCAAAGACGGAGTGACTAAAACTCTTTCAGCAGATGGCACAAAAGCCAAAAATATTTATTGGCATAAAATAATTGCAATGTAATAACGTTTTTTTTTTGTTGGTTCTTCCATTTCTGCATTTTTTTTTCTTCGCAAAGTTTCAAACTTTCACACCCCCACGCCCAACAAACAATAATAATAACATAATAATAAGGCAGAAAGTGAAATAACAGCAAGGAAATAGCAAACTTTCCTCTATAAACACCCCTAAAAATAGTAAATTTCCCATCAAAAAAATAGGAAGAAAGAAACCTGTTCTTCCCACTTCGACCCGTTTCTTGGCGGCGCCGGCGCCGGGCGTCTTCCCTTTGCAGTAATTGGAACACTGGTGGAAGGGGTTCGACGCGTTGGGGCACGAGGGATCCACTTGCCGGAGCTCCCCTCCCCCTCCCCCTCCCCCATTAATTTTCTCCACATTTGTTACTGCTGCAACAAGCAACATCCATCACACAATTATGAGTAAAGAATAGAGGTTGGGGGGTGGGGTGGGTAGGTGGGGGGCGGGGGGGTGTCAACTGCATATATCCAAGAATGAGACTAGGAAGAAGAAGAAAAGAACCTGGAGTTCTTCCTCCTCGAGGTTCGGAGGAGGAGGACTCGTGTCCTCCTCCGCCGCCTCTGTAGTACTCGGAGCAGACATGGAAGGGGTTGGAGGCGTTGACGCAGTCGGAACGGCCCTTTCTCGCCTTCTCCATCTCCTCTTTCAAAACCCTAATTTTGATCCGAGATCAAAATTTTCTTCTTAGAATTGGGAAATGGGATTATTGAATAGAGAAAGGGAAAAAGGTGGGAACTTTATAGGAGGACAAAACTCCTAAGGCCGTGTTTGGTAGGAAGGATGGAAAAGTGGAAGGAAGGAAAAAGATACGGATACGTTTTTCTTCCATATGGAAAGGAAAGATCATTTCCTTCCTTTGTGTTTGGTAGCAAGGATGGAAAAGATACGAGATGCATTTTCCTTTGTTTGGTATGAAAGAAAAAGTGGAAGGAAAGAAAGTAAAAAATATAGGGTTTACCAATTCTACCCTCAACTAAAAACACTTATTTACCATTTGACTTCATAAATAATTTTTAAATAATACATTCATATGGGGGTATAATTGTTAATTAATACAAGCCCCCATTTTTCCTTCCACTTTTCCTTCCACTTTTGGGGGGATTGGATTTCTTAGGTTACGAGGGAAAAGTAATCCCTCCACTTTTCCTTCCTTCCTATTTTTCTTCCATACCAAACAAGAGAAAATGAATCTTTTCCTTCACTTTTTCCTCCTCTATTTTCCTTCCTCCCACTTTTTCCTCCTACCAAACACACCCTAAGTTTTGATTTGGGAAGGAACGGAACATTGGAAGTATAGAATAAAGGGTCAGGTTTGTTTGGGAGGGTTGTAGTTTTAAGAAACGAAAATTCAAGATTACAATTTTCACGGGTGGAGGAGGAATTATTGACCAACTGCTTTCATGTGTAGGTATTAAGTGTGTACATTTTTGGTCAGTCCATTAATACTACTTACTTTCTAATACTTGCTAAAACCCTTTTTCTTGACTTCTTTCTGAATAATTTATGACATACATCATGTTCTCACTATCAACTTTTTTTGTTTTACAAATTGAATTGTACTCCACTATTTTAATTTAAATTCAAGGTACACCCCACCCAATACAATAATGCAAAAAATTTACCACTTTTGACGGAAACCGTCTCCCAAGAATGGTCAACTCCTTTGACCAAAATATCCCCTACGTTGTCTTTATCCCGCCGGCTCCCCTTGCCCGCCACGTGCGCACCCCCGCCGGCTGCCCCCCTCCACGTTACGCGCTTGCCCATGCCGGCGGCCCCTACCCGCCACGCGCATGTTCTCTTTCTCCTACTTCTATAATAGGCCTCCCTAGTCCCACGTTCTCTCTCTCCTACATACATATATACAACACATCCCTTTAGAAACACAAAAGAATATGGGCTTAGAGACTACGAAGGTTGTCGAGGAGGTCGTTGGCCGGCTCCGTGACTTCGACGACGGGACCGTCGATCTGACGTGGATCGGCCCTCCCGAAGCTATGTTCCTCATGGACTCCGTGCCACCCTACGACATCCCCCGCGGCGGCATTACGGTCCACGACATATCTGATGACCTCTCGGCCCGTGTCTACTTCCCTCGAGGGCGAGGCGGCAACAACCGTGCAGGCAAACTCCCTGTCCTCCTCCACTTCCATGATGGCAGGTTTTGAATCAGCCATGCTACTTGGCTCATGTACCACAAGTTGCTGTCTTGATCCCCGCCATCGTCCTCTACCCCCGCGGCTAACCCCTCCACACCACACGCTCTCCCACGCCGGCTACCCCATCCCGGCCACGCGCGCGCCTACGCCTGCTACTGCCGCTGTAATGTCCCGCTCCGCACGGCGCATTACGTTGAGATGTTGACTCAAAGAGTCGCGTTGACCGAATGAAATGTATCGATGCGAATCGATACGAGAGTTACGTTGTCTCGAGCAGTGCATCGAACTAAGTCGATGCGAAGAGTTGCATTGTCCCAAAGAATGTATCGAGTTGAATCGATGCGAAGCGCTGCATTGCCCCGAAGGATAAGTGCGTTGAATCGGCTCGAAGATTCTAAGAAATCGAATCGACCCAAGGTACAAGTCCGAATCGATGCAAGTATTGATTTTAGTTAGTTTCATGTGTAGGCTATCCGTTTACGCTAAAATATTAGAGGTCGACATTTTGCCTCATTCGCAACGGATCCACAAAATCCAAATCACCGCCTCACAACGGGCTGGGACTTGGACACGGTAGGCCGTAATCGATCGAGTAGTTCAATGATACAAGAAATGCTCGAATGACTAAGTCAGAAGATTTGGCCGTGCAGTAAAGTTATGAAATCGATCCGCATCGGCTCGGCAAACAACAAGACGTATCGGCTTAAGGTGGGAGGACTGACTCTTCTTTTTACTCCTTCATGTCTAAGTAAGAATGTATCATTGTATGCTAAGTTAACCTATCGACGCCACGGACGTGGTCCAATCGGAAGATAAATCATAGTGTGTGTCGAACACTAGTTAGAACAATTGAAATAAAACGTGCATCAAATGCACGAGTCGCTATGGAACATTGGATATCGCAAAGGCGAGCGCCTCGGTACGCAAGCTACAAGAATATGAGATAACTGTATTCGGCAAGTGCCTTCGTGCACGAGCCATTCCGTGCCTTCGCGCACGAGTTAGAAAGGCTAGCACATTGAAAGATTTTGAAGGCGAGCATTCTAGCGTGCAAGCCACGAACATTGAACATTAAGGCTAAGAACATGAAATTACGGTATCGAGGCGTGCATCGCATGCACGACTCGGAAAAATGAGAACAATCGTGTCAAAGCGTGCCTACGTGCTCGAAAATCATAAAAGATGGCTTCGTTGTGAAGAGAACAGTTGTGGAACGATGGGTTAAAAGTGGGTTGAAAGTGCAAGCACGTATGTATCCTGTACACATAGATCCTGCATAGAGAGCACTTATAACACGACAGGGAAGGAATGTGACGTATTCTCCTTGCGTCGGTGCAAGAGCGAGTGCGTCTATGCTGGTAAGAAGTCGCGCCACAAAACAAACACGAGATTGCTTGCCTGCTTGCCTACTCAATTCGAATAACATGCTTTACCGCTTTCGAATATGCCATGAAATCGACCCTAAGTAGAATATAGCAAGATCATAAGCTAAGTTGCATGATTCAACATAAATACTAAATGTCGGTTTAGAAAGTGGGTCTTTTTATCAGTACATGCGAGAACGAACGTACTGATCCCCACCAGCTTTCATGCAGGGTGCAGGAAATGGATTGCTCGTGGCGAAACTTCGCTTGATCGCGCAGGGGCATGGAATGCCGTAGCGTTTGAAGTATGCGATCGCATTGACGCTCGGACTTGCAACAGAATTGATGCGGCCGAGATATAGAAGGAATGATGTATGGAACGGTGAAATCCTTTGCGGGCAAGAGAGAACTTGAGTGTTGTAGCGAATCGGGCAAATTTAGTTGTGCTATTGAAAGCCTTTGTAATCTCAGTTCATTATCAATAAAGAGAATTGTTTCGTATATTATGTTTTCTTTCGTTTGCTAATATCAAATCAAAGATAACCATTTTGAGAACTTGTCAGCTTGCCTTGCACGAGCGTAAAAACAGGCTCGTGCGGCATCACGCCTCCTCCAAGGATGATGATTCGGGTGATTCCGGGTCGGTCGGGGCGTGACAACCACTGCTTGTAAGATGCTAGTGTTCCCGCCGATGCTTCTGCGAACGTCGGAGAGAGGGGTAGAGAGAGAGTGGTGGGGCTCCGGCTGCCCGCAACAGTAGGACAGAAGAGGGTGGCGCGCGGCGGGGAGGAGGCAGCAAAGGGGGCGTGGGGAAGAAAACATGGGTATTTTGGTCAATAAATTTTAGTCAAAGGAGTTGACCGTTGGTGGAAGACGATTTCCGTCAAAACTGGGAGGTTTCTTGCATTATGATAATCGAATAGGACGCACCTTGAATATGGATAAAAACAAGTGGAATGCAACTCAAAATTTTTCTTTTTTCGGAGAAGTCACTATCAAGTTTATAGTGCTTTTCCACCGATTAGTCAATTTTGGAAGTTTACTTAACAGTTTGGCTGTATTTTTTTATTGGATTATGTTAACATGTATCAGACACATAATTTCACTAACACATTAAATAAAGTAATTTTTCACATAAAATATATATTTATCAATATATTAATAAAATATATATTATTAGTGTATTATTATATATATGCGGAACCACCAGGAGCTGGGGTGTGCTTAAGCCCAAAAAAGATCCTCGCTTTTTCGTATGTTTTTTATTTTATTTGTTTATATAAGTTAGCCCACCCTAGCCTACTCTAGTCTACCCTATCTTGAATTTCTAGTTTGATCCTTGCCTATATATCAACTGCATGTCGATGGTAGCGTAAACGGACGTGATGACGTAAGCCCTTTTTAATACTTCACTAGTAATGTGCACGTGCAAATGCACGTGCGAATAGAATGTTAAAATATATATATATATTTATTATAACAAATTATCAAACCTAGGATTTGAACTAAAGCAAGCAAGAAAACAACCTCCAACATTAACGACTTAAGTTAGACTATTTAATTATAAATATATCATATTAGATAGTTAAATATTTAGTTAATTTATTTTAAAATAATTAGTGGAGTATTTATGTAGTTATTTAGTTATTTATTATTTTTTATATTTATTTAAATGGTTGACAATATTCACACGACTTAGACGGCTCACTATTGAGCCGTTTTGAAGCCTTTTTATATAGTAGAAGATTAATTATTATTTTTAAATTAACTAATTATTTAACTACCTAATATGATTTACTTATAATTAAACAACACTAACTCAAGTGGTTGAGGTGACAGTCATTTTTTTTTGGTTGAATGAATTCAATTCCTAGGGAGGACATTATTTGTAATAAAATTTATATTTAAAAAAATAAAGCATTTTTAAGCATGCATGTGTAGTTGTGTACGTTACTAGAAAAGGCAGAAAGCGAAATAACAGCAAGAAAATAGCAAACTTTCCTCTATAAACAACCCTAAAAATAGTAAATTTTCCACTAAAAAAATAGAAAGAAAGAAACCTGTTCTTCCCACTTCGACCCGTTTCTTGGCGGCGCCGGCGCCTGGCGTCTTCCCTTTGCAGTAATTGGAACACTGGTGGAAGGGGTTCGACGCGTTGGGGCACGAGGGATCCACGTGCCGGTGCTCCCCTCTCCCTCCCCCTCCCCCTCCCCCTCCCCCATTAATTTTCTCCACATTTGTTACTTCTGCAACAAGCAGCATCCATGACACAATAATGAGTAAAAAAAATAGGGGGGCAACCGCAAATATTCAAGAATGAAACTAGGAAGAAGAAAAGAACCTGGAGTTCTTCCTCCTCGAAGTTTGGAGGAGGAGGAGGACGGCTTGTGCCCTCCTCCGCCGCCTCTGCAGTACTCGGAGCAGACATGGAAAGGGTTGGAGGCGTTGACGCAGTCGGAACGGACCTTTCTCGCCTTCTCCATCTCCTCCTCCTCTTTCAAAACCCTAATTTTGATCGGAGATCAAAATTTTCTCTTAGAATTGGGAAATGGGATCGTCGAATAGAAAAAGGGGAAAAGGTGGGAACTTTATAGGAGGACAAGACCCCTAACTATTGATTTGGGAAGGAACGGAAAATTGGGAGTATAGAAGAAAGGGTCGGGTTTCGTTGGCGGTGAGAGGGTGGAGGAGTTTCTAGAAACAAAAATTCAAGGTTGCAATTTTCACGAGGGAGGAGGAATTATTGACCAACGGCTTTCTAGTGTACGTATTAAGCGTGTTAATTTTTTGGTCTGTCCATTAATAATACTTCGTTTCTATTATAAAACTCTCTTCTTCTTCTTCTTGAGTCAAACGGAAAAAAATTCTCTTCTTTTAGAGCATCTCCAACCCTATTGTGAGTTTAGAAAAAAATGGTTGCCACATAGGAATGACAAACTTTCATTCCAAAAATTCTTCTCCAATGTAAGAGCATCTCCAACCCTATTGTGACTTTGGAAAAAAGTTGTTGCCACATAGGAATGACAAAATTTTATTCAAAAGTTCTTCTCCAATGCAATTGTCAAGTCAATTGTGAAGCTTATGTGGCAAAAATTAAAGAAGACATTGTGAAGTTGATTGTATTGTTCTAGACAATGCACTTGACAATATCTTCTCTTCCATGTCATCAATTATGAATAAAAAATATTAGAAAAAAGAAAGAAGATGAGTAGTTGTCTTAAAAGTTGCCTTGGAAGTTGGAAAAAATAATTTTTATTGTCTCCTCAATACTTTTGCATTGGAAAGAGCTTTTCTATCTCATTGTCTTTTGAGATATAATTTTGCCACATAAACAAGATATTGTCTTGTGGCTCATGCCACATAGGAGCCACCTAAGACTCACAACACTTAACAACACAATAGGGTTGGAGATGCTCTAAATGTAGAGTAAAACATGAAGTTGACATGGCAATGACATGGCAAGGTGTCACCCTCATTTTTCGTATTTCCCGTATTTCGTATTTATACTCGTATCTGGATTTTGGCATGTATTTTTATTTTTCTCAACTTGTGGAATTTCGGTATTTCTCGTATTTTGGTTTTGGCATGGGTCGGTTTTATTGGGGATGGTTCGGTTTGGTTCGGTTTTATGTGTTGGAACACCCTAGTCCTATGCTACACCCTCAACCCACCACAACTCCCCCTCTTTATAACCCCCACCTACCACTCTCTTTCCTCATAACTTCCACCATTAATTTCCTTCTTTCTTCTTCTTCTCCTTCCTCCACAACTCTCCTAACCCTAGGCAAGTGCACCTTGCCACTTCATGAGAGCCCTATTTTCTTGGTTCATTTGCTAGATTAGGACATGGTGATCAACATTAGAACTTGGTGTTTTGTGTCACGCCCCGACCCGGGAAATCGCTCGTCCTCGCTAGATTTAACCCGAATCATCGTCATCGCTGGGGCGTGATGCCGCACGAGCCTGGAGTTGCGCTCGTGCAAGGCAAGATAACAGGTTCACATAGAACTATCTCAAATCGATAACATAAGCAGCGGAAGAAAATAAGTGAAACATAAGAATCTCTTTTATTCATATTGAACTGAAGGTTACAAAGGCTCTGAATAGCCCAACATAAAATGCCAATTGGCTACAACACTCATGATCTCTCTAGCTCACAAAGGGTTACATTGTTCCATACATTATGCCTCTGTATAGCCACCAAGTAGTCTTCGGCCGAACATCTTCATGTCTCAAGTCCGAACGCATATGCGGAAGCTCCTCTTGAACGCCAAGGACTCCATGCCTCGGCACATCCAAGCCAAGCTCCGCCCCGAGCCGATCATAACCTGAGCCTGCACAGAAACTAGTGGGGGCTTAGTGCTTTCGTCCTCGCTTCGCACTGATCAAGACCCGCTCGCACCCAAACCAAACACTTAATCATTTAGTGAGCATGCATCTTAATTTATGGTCTTTCTATTTAGCCTTAGGATCAGTTTCATAGCAATACTCATGCATAGCAACTTATCTTAAATGTGTCCCGTATCGTGTTCCTGCAGCAGATACAGTTAGACATAATCTGAAACATAAACATAGTGTTCGTGCTCATCTCCGTCCCGTTACCTTAGCCTGCAGTGGTTAGAACTTAACATAAAATCATCTCATTTACGTAAGCGACCAATCATAAACTTAGACCAATCATAAACGTAAACATATGCATAATGGGTAGCAGGCCCTGCGCCTGCACCCAGCTCTCATCTCAGCCCACCGGCCCTAACTATATGAAGGTCACGGTGTTTCGCACCGTAATGGACTTGGCATCTCATATGTGTAAGCCTACAATCGCTTCGATACGGGTTGCTAGCCCAGTATCCGAAGGATCCCAAACTTACGGATATCATAGCTTATCACAGCACTGGACGGTCGCAATCCGTCCGAATGTTGTGCACCATAAATACCACACATAATTCCCTCCTAGGCCGAACGGTCCCGGCGCCCCGGCGTAACCGTTCGAGGGAAGCCGCACCCGTGCACGGGCAATCCGAGTCCATTGACCATGCAATACGCGCCATAGCATACAAGTCATACATTCCAATCCATCTCGCGTTCCATAAATATAGTCTCGCACATAAACGGTTCCCCGTGCCATAAACGGTTTCCCGTGCCATAAACATAATCCACCATTCATATGGGGAGCTCCGTCGGCGTTATGCCTCAACACATCCATATTGATGCACGACGCCCAACGGCTTTGTCGTCTCGTACTCATAATCACGCGTCTCGTTCGTAGTGTTATTCGCATAGCCTACCTCCGTATTTACTTAGTCATTTCGTAGCATAAGTGCCCGAGGGCACGCTCAGCACCGTATTCAATGTTCTACGCCTAGTGTTTAATGTTCTCGGAGCCGTGCACATGATGCACATCTCGATATTGTCTTTCAATGTTCTACCATCATTGCCCTACTGCGACTCGTGCACTCGATGCACGACGCTTCAATTGTTCGATTGTTCAATGTTCTATCTTAGTGTTCAACGCATACTTAGACACTTACTCGTCGAGCCACGCTCGCTAACTCGATAACATATTATGCATACCATAACACATTTTATTAGACGTGAAGGAATAGGGAGAGAGAGTCAAGAACCCGCCCACCTTAAGCCGATACGCCTTGCCGTTTCACCGATTGAAGCGTCTCGCTTCCATAACTCGATCACATAGCTAACTCTTGGACTTAGCCATTCCTTTGCTCTACTCGGTCGATTTGGCCTATCGCGCCCATGCCACAATCCGTTGCAGGGCCTCGATTTAGTTTCGCGGACACTTCATTGCATAAGGCAAAAATGCCGACCTCTTAGCGTCCAGCGTAGAAGCATAGCCTGCACACCAGATCAACTAACATCAGCACTTGCTCAAATGGGACTCATCCTTAGCATCAATTCGATTCATAGATTCCAACAGACTCAAAGCTTACCTTTGGCCAACACAACACTTGCATCGATTCGCATCGATACCTTATCGGGTCAACGCAACTCTTCGAGTCAACGACTCAACGTAATGCACCGATGCGGAGCGGGGCATTACATAATATACCACTCAAAATCTGGTTCGTCCTCGAACCGAAACCAACACTTAATCCAAGTGCCTCGCGTAGATCGCTTCACGATCTCATACTACTATCGTTGGAATCATACAACTTAGTTTGGATCATACACATATTTTAGGCGTCCCACCAATATATGCATTTCAGCCAAGCTCAGTTGTAGGATATCGGGACAAACTAACAAGCTCAACTTAAATCCTCAAGCATCCATCGTTTTGTACTCGACTTAGTCATGTCTTAGCACCTTATTCCCAAATACATCTCATATGCATTCTCCCATAACATGCGATCATCTTCCAACACCTTGCACATAACTTAATTCAAATCCATACTTCGATCTCATAAGTTCTCGTCGGCCACCTAACACTCGCATTGCACAAGTCATTGCGCATCCGATCGCAACAAGCTCCCGCAACGCCTGTTCGCCCAATCGTTTCCTATCTCTCACATAACTCAAGTCTTTCATCCAATCATTCATAACACTTAGCCTTAATGACATGGACTACGTCCACATGTCTCAAATTCCTTTGCCTACAATCCGTACTAAGTTTCGCACACAACTATCCATACGTGATCCACATTCTCTCGCTCTATCCATACGTTGCGTCTGGGGCTA
The DNA here is from genome assembly GCA_029216955.1 of Iris pallida. Classification (NCBI taxonomy): domain Eukaryota; kingdom Viridiplantae; phylum Streptophyta; class Magnoliopsida; order Asparagales; family Iridaceae; genus Iris; species Iris pallida. The sequence goes on along the minus strand of JANAVB010007399.1, from coordinate 10,080,423 downwards.
CCCCCGCTAGGTAACTTATCCAGACATCATGCTCGCACTCTCCCGACACAGAGGTCAACTTGAGTCTACGATGCTCAAAGGCAACAATCTTTCCGACCCAAGGTCTCTTATGTTACGCCTATCCTCGATACTCGACCGAGTACGAATCCTTTACTTAGTCCCTGATTCAATCCCGACTAGTTCGTTTCATAATATCGATGGTGCGCTCAACACACATAGCCTAACCGTTACTCAACCGATCTACGACAAAACTCTTAGGGTCGTTCTACTATTCGTTCCTCTCGCGCCTTGCAAAATCCTTGCAATCGCCTTACCGCATCATTATACTAGGCACGTTCCTCAACATATACTCGATTATTCTTTATCCTTCTTACGCGACTTCCTTAGGGTCATCCTATGGGACTTCAACATTTACTTGATTTGGCGGTCAAGTCTTCTAGGGTCATCTGTCCCGAAACTACGCTCGATAATTGAAGATCATCAACGAGGGACAGTTACAACGAACCAGGCTATATCCTACCGCGGAGCCAAATCAATTTCCGACATTTTCTATTCGACTCTTACCCAATCCGACATACCAATCCATAATTTGTCTACTCCCGCACAACTGATGTGCCGTTTCTACTCGAGTCACTTAGGCACTGCCGTTGACAATATCGCACAATCCTCAATTCCACCTTCGCATCAAACCACAAATCCATATCCAAATTGCCACGCCTTGCAAGTTCAATCATCCCCACTGGATGAATCACCATACCAGTGCTCACGCGGAATGATCGTTCTAATTTGACGTGACGCATGTGCGAGGCTGGTGTTGCGCTCGCTCAAGACAAGAATGTCAACATAGTGGTGATCCGCAAAGAAATCCAAACACTCTCGTTTTCTTCCGAGTAACATACATCCACTCTCAATGTCTCGAAGCATTCCTACAGCCATCATCCAACTACCTTCAACTTAGCTTGCATCTTATTCGTCCAACAACAATGCTCAACATAATTTTCATTCATTCGATCAGAGTATCCCCGAGTTATTGCATATCGTCTTTGATACGCCTCAATACCATCGTCGATATGCATAACTTGAACATCTTCCTTTCTCATAAGCTCAAACTCGTTACAATCATTGCCATTATCCGAACTCGAATACGAATCAAGTCTCGCACAAATCACTTCTCATATCCCTAACTCGTACTTCCAAATCGTGCTACCGACTCATTGCATTAACCCAAATTCGTTCGTACAATTTCTCCGTACCTACTCAATTCGTTCCGAAGAAGTCTCCGTACTAACTCAACATAAGTTCGACCGGGTCGACCATTTCCTCAACGTAACATTCATTCGCATATGTTCGGGCTATCGTTCGACTTATACTTAGCGAATCCTCGTCCGACGTATCCTCCGTAAGTACGACTTCGCACATAATCGTTCAACTCTATTCATCAAGGCATACTCGCATCGACTTCTCTTAATTTATTCCCAATCCAGTCTCGGTACTACACGTCCGTTGCGGACAATTATATCGTAACATCATAATTTTCTCGACGTAACCTATTGCAAGTCACCAACCGGCTTAACATAACCACCGCGAAGTGGTATCCTATATACCACTCAGGATCGAGCCTATCGTTATCGACACAATACTTCGCTATACTTGCTCGCATAGTTGGTATTGCATATACCACTCGAAATCGAGTAATTACTCGACATCACACTTCGCATAGGTCCGACTTCTATCTCAACTTAACCGTTCCGTATGGTGATCCTTCCGATCCCAGCTCTAACGTTAGCTTAAGTTTGGAACTCATTCAATCTAACCGTACCATGGCAATCATCTCGATCACACCCACAACATTCGCTTGTTCAAAGCTCAACGCGACATACGACCAACATAATGTTCGCTTACTCAAACTCGACTTAGCGACCATCTCGACTCGTACTATCGCATCCGCGATCTTCGAATCCCGTACGTTGCAGCTCGTGCAACAACTTAGTCTCGATACTTAAGGTCTTTACTCAATCTCGCACAACATATCGCTATCCATCCGCATAGCCATACTACGCACATCATACCGTACCGACTCGTTGCGCTGATGCAACGAACGATCCACGACTTGCTGCACTCCGTACAACCGATAACACATAACCATTCGCCTAGCCACATAATACGTATCGCCTCACATATCGACCCGTTGCACTTCGTGCAACCAACAACACATATCTCTCGCACTTCGTGCGACCGCCAATACATAACTCCTCGCACTACGTGCGACCAATAACACATAGCTCCTCGCACTGCGTGCGACCGACAACACATATATCATTGCACTTCATGCAACCAACATCACCATATTCGTTGCACTTCGTACAATCAACATCCCATAACCCGTTGTACCTCGTGCAACCAACACTCTCCGATGGCACCCGGAGATCACGTAATAGTCACGACATACTTGTGGCAGACATACGCACTTAATATAGACTTATTGTATGGAACATCCAATATAGCGTCGAGCAGATCCATGAGCCATGCGGTTGCGGAAACAACTTAGAGTCAACTGAATTCGATAACGAAGCAACTAAGGGTCAAAGAGATTCACGCACGGTCCAAAGGATGGAACCGCTTTGATACCAACTTGTCACGCCCCGACCCGGGAAATCGCTCGTCCTCGCTAGATTTAACCCGAATCATCGTCATCGCTGGGGCATGATGCCGCACGAGCCTGGAGTTGCGCTCGTGCAAGGCAAGATAACAGGTTCACATAGAACTATCTCAAATCGATAATATAAGCAGCGGAAGAAAATAAGTGAAACATAAGAATCTCTTTTATTCATATTGAACTGAAGGTTACAAAGGCTCTGAATAGCCCAACATAAAATGCCAATTGGCTACAACACTCATGATCTCTCTAGCTCACAAAGGGTTACATTGTTCCATACATTATGCCTCTGTATAGCCACCAAGTAGTCTTCGGCCGAACATCTTCATGTCTCAAGTCCGAACGCATATGCGGAAGCTCCTCTTGAACGCCAAGGACTCCATGCCTCGGCACATCCAAGCCAAGCTCCGCCCCGAGCCGATCATAACCTGAGCCTGCATAGAAACTAGTGGGGGCTTAGTGCTTTCGTCCTCGCTTCGCACTGATCAAGACCCGCTCGCACCCAAACCAAACACTTAATCATTTAGTGAGCATGCATCTTAATTTATGGTCTTTCTATTTAGCCTTAGGATCAGTTTCATAGCAATACTCATGCATAGCAACTTATCTTAAATGTGTCCCGTATCGTGTTCCTGCAGCAGATACAGTTAGACATAATCTGAAACATAAACATAGTGTTCGTGTTCATCTCCGTCCCGTTACCTTAGCCTGCAGTGGTTAGAACTTAACATAAAATCATCTCATTTACGTAAGCGACCAATCATAAACTTAGACCAATCATAAACGTAAACATATGCATAATGGGTAGCAGGCCCTGCGCCTGCACCCAGCTCTCATCTCAGCCCACCGGCCCTAACTATATGAAGGTCACGGTGTTTCGCACCGTAATGGACTTGGCATCTCATATGTGTAAGCCTACAATCGCTTCGATACGGGTTGCTAGCCCAGTATCCGAAGGATCCCAAACTTACGGATATCATAGCTTATCACAGCACTGGACGGTCGCAATCCGTCCGAATGTTGTGCACCATAAATACCACACATAATTCCCTCCTAGGCCGAACGGTCCCGGCGCCCCGACGTAACCGTTCGAGGGAAGCCGCACCCGTGCACGGGCAATCCGAGTCCATTGACCATGCAATACGCGCCATAGCATACAAGTCATACATTCCAATCCATCTCGCGTTCCATAAATATAGTCTCGCACATAAACGGTTCCCCGTGCCATAAACGGTTTCCCGTGCCATAAACATAATCCACCATTCATATGGGGAGCTCCGTCGGCGTTATGCCTCAACACATCCATATTGATGCACGACGCCCAACGGCTTTGTCGTCTCGTACTCATAATCACGCATCTCGTTCGTAGTGTTATTCGCATAGCCTACCTCCGTATTTACTTAGTCATTTCGTAGCATAAGTGCCCGAGGGCACGCTCAGCACCGTATTCAATGTTCTACGCCTAGTGTTTAATGTTCTCGGAGCCGTGCACATGATGCACATCTCGATATTGTCTTTCAATGTTCTACCATCATTGCCCTACTGCGACTCGTGCACTCGATGCACGACGCTTCAATTGTTCGATTGTTCAATGTTCTATCTTAGTGTTCAACGCATACTTAGACACTTACTCGTCGAGCCACGCTCGCTAACTCGATAACATATTATGCATACCATAACACATTTTATTAGACGTGAAGGAATAGGGAGAGAGAGTCAAGAACCCGCCCACCTTAAGCCGATACGCCTTGCCGTTTCACCGATTGAAGCGTCTCGCTTCCATAACTCGATCACATAGCTAACTCTTGGACTTAGCCATTCCTTTGCTCTACTCGGTCGATTTGGCCTATCGTGCCCATGCCACAATCCGTTGCAGGGCCTCGATTTAGTTTTGCGGACACTTCATTGCATAAGGCAAAAATGCCGACCTCTTAGCGTCCAGCGTAGAAGCATAGCCTGCACACCAGATCAACTAACATCAGTACTTGCTCAAATGGGACTCATCCTTAGCATCAATTCGATTCATAGATTCCAACAGACTCAAAGCTTACCTTTGGCCAACATAACACTTGCATCGATTCGCATCGATACCTTATCGGGTCAACGCAACTCTTCGAGTCAACGACTCAACGTAATGCACCGATGCGGAGCAGGGCATTACATTTTGTGATTTGAAGTCTCCTTTGCTCTAGATCTAAGTTATTTCTATTTTCGGATTTTGCATGGTTTGATCTCTTTAAGTTAGATTTTCATGGGTTTTGGTGTTTCCAAGTGGGAGAGCATTCAATTCTACCCAAGTTGGAACTTTGGAAATCTAGATTTGGAGTTCGGATGGCCAAGTTATGATGCTTTGAAGCCTTGGGTTCATCCATGGTGTTCTTGCTGTTTGGAGAAGATAGTGAGCAGTGTGTAGAGCTGTTTAGCTTACGCATACTGAGCTGCGCGCGCTCTTTAGCGTGCGTATGCAGACTTGGGTACGCATCCTATTGGAAGCGTGTCTCCTTGAGCGTGCGTGACTTTTCACCTACGCTGCTCTCTCAGCGTGCATGACTTTTCATCTATGCTGCTCTCTCAGCGTGCGTAACTTTTCACCCACGCTGCTCTCTGTAGCGTGCGTAACTTTTCACCTACGCTGCTCTCTCAGCGTGCGTGACTTTTCACCTACGCTGCTCTCTGTAGCGTGCGTGACTTTTCACCTACGCTGCTCTCTCAGCGTGCGTGACTTTTCACCCACACAGCTCTCTGTAGCATGCGTGACTTTTCACCTACGCTGCTCTCTCAGCGTACGTGACTTTTCACCCACACAGCTCTCTGTAGCGTGCGTGACTTTTCACCTACGCTGCTCTCTCAGCGTGCGTGACTTTTCACCTATGCTGCTCTCTCAGCGTGCGTGACTTTTCATCCACGCTGCTCTCTGTAGCGTGCGTGACTTTTCACCTACGCTGCTCTCTCAGCGTGCGTGACTTTTCACCTACGCTGCTCTCTGTAGCGTGCGTGACTTTTCACCTACGCTGCTCTCTCAGCGTGCGTGACTTTTCACCCACACAGCTCTCTGTAGCATGCGTGACTTTTTACCTACGCTGCTCTCTCAGCGTACGTGACTTTTCACCCACACAGCTCTCTGTAGCGTGCGTGATTTTTCACCTACGCTGCTCTCTCAGCGTGCGTGACTTTTCACCCACACAGCTCTCTGTAGCGTGCGTGACTTTTCACCTACGCTGCTCTCTCAGCGTGCGTGACTTTTCACCTACGCTGCTCTCTCAGCGTGCGTGACTTTTTACCCACACAGCTCTCTGTAGCGTGCGTGACTTCTCACCTACGCTGCTCTCTGGCGTGCGTGACTTTTTCACGTACGCAGCTCTTTTAGCGTGCGTGACTTTTCGTACGCTGCTCCCCTGACCCCTTGCTTAATCCATTGGCTCTTGGAGTTTTGGTCTTATTTCTTTAAGCTTGGCTTTTATATAGCCCTGTATATTGATATTTTATTAGATATTTTACGCCCATTTTATATCCTTACGTCTTTTGTCATGAACTTGATTTTACTTAATATGTTTGGAATGACTATTGTACATGGCATGGTATGGCAAGGAACTAGCATAACACGATAGTGACCCGTATTGGTGCACTCCTGACATGACCAACCTGACATGATAGTGGCCCGTCGTGGCACACTCCTGACAAGTACCCTGACATGATTTATCTTAATGCTGTTGCGACGGCTAACTTAACTTGACCTGCCTTGACACCGTGGGTAGTTCTTTCTTGCTTGCTTGTTAAAACCACTTGTCATGTCTTGCATCATGTCTAGGATGGGACTCCTGAGTACCACGGTCAGGAGTACCTACTAAAATGGATTAAGGTTAATAACTAGAATAACACAGTAGTCATGAAGAGATGACACAGCTACAGGCAATCCCGTTACCTGGGCGCTCTTGGGATCTGTAGCCTGCCGTCGAGTAGGGCACATTTCCAGCACACCGTCGCGTGTTGCACCCTCTAAGTCACCTAAGGGTACATTTGTCCTCCGGACGATGTACCCACCTGAATTCAACCCCTAATTTTCGACCTGGGTAACCTGGATGGTCTGCAGGGCTTGTGGCTGTGGAACAATCTCACTGCATCTTGTTAGTAGTTAGGCCTGTGATAACCCTAGTTAGTTAAAGTAGTAAGCCGTAGTATCTGCTTGGCCGTGATTGATTGAATGAGGTATAACCAGTCTAGTCATGTCTTGATCCAGTACTAGATTGCTTCCTGTCTTGATTTCTTGCATTATTATCTTGCCGATAAATGGTGGGAAACCAAGTTCTGTTCAGATGAAGGGTTACAACCCCGGTCCTTGTTTGGTTTACGGGTTGTAACCTGGCTATCAGAATAGTTCTATGGTTATCTCGTCGTATATCACCCTGCCATGTTTTCGTAAATTTTAGTTTAATATTAGATTTTTCTTGTGCTGATTGCTGGCTTTTGTTCTTATTTCGTGGCCCCCTTGTGGCACTTGCTCTTTCTGGGGTTGACCCAGCTGGTTTTGTGTAGCCAGATTTCGGAGCAGCTTCCGAGGATCTACCAAGCTTCCAGCCGAATGGTGGCGACTAGAAGGAACCCGGGCTACGAGTGGGTTTTCTATTTTGTCTCGCTCACTCTATTGTAAAGTTATTCTTTTGAGGCGTTTAGCCGACGAGCACCTGTTAGCTCGATGCACCTTACTTACTGTCTGCCTATGGGCTGTAAACATGATTAACAAATCCTAGGGTTGATCATGTATGACTTAACTCTTGCTAGTCCTAACATTTTTTAATGACTAGCTTCATGATCAGCTGAATATGTGATATTTGGGACGCCTTATTATTGTATACTTAATGATCATACATCTTGCGACCTTACTTACTTGCTTGTGATTGAGACAATAGGCTTGTTCATGACCATAAGAGACAGTTGGCTTGTAGTAAACCCTCATGTTCCTAGACAGCCGTGACCGTATATCGAGGTGGTCTTCCATTTTAATATACGTAGCTGGCTATGTCTGCCCCCGCTCTCCAGTATTCTGGTTCTGGGGCGTGACATGGTTTAAGTGGTGGCCCATGCAGGTCTTGTCAATCAAGAAATGTAAGGGTTTACCGAATAGATGTCGCAATCAGTATTCGCCCTTGATCTCCGCCCGTATTTTCAAATCCCTGAAATTTTTGCCCTGATTACATGCTTGTATCGTTGATCTGTCCTGGTCCTTTCTTATTGTTTCCCTGTGTCATCTTCCTCAGCGGCACTGTACCTGACCCTGCCGATCAGCAAGGGGGAGCACCTCCCGTGGACCAGCAGCAACCTGGAGATCAAGCCCAGCATTCCGGAGTCGCCTCCAGAGTGATACCTACTGGAGGAGAGTCACCAGTTCGGTCCGTCCAGCCCACAGAGCCCGATGATGGTACCTTAGTAGGCCTCATCAGAACCTTGATAGCTTTCCAGGATCGTCGAAGCGACGCCCTACACCAGACAGTTCAAGATGCTTTGATCCGAGGCGGACATCCAGGGAACCAGGCTGCCAACAGCTTCAAGCGCTTGAACCCTCCTTTCTTCGACGGCACCGAGGATGCGATTGCCGCGGATGTATGGCTTCAGGATACCGAAGTAATTCTGGAAGTAGCTAGGACACCCGAGAATGAGAAGGTGGCGGTGGTACGTCTGCAGTTGTTGGACTTGGCTCGCAGTTGGTGGGCGGCACAAGCCATGGGATTAGTGGCACTCATTGCTTGGGCAGTGTTTAGAGAGAGATTCCAGACAAAGTATTTCGATGCTGTGGCTCGGTACGACCTGCAGACCAGATTTACCAACTTGAAGCAAGGAGGCAGAACAGTCGACAGTTGTGCATCGGGGTTTTCTAGACTCAGTAGGTTTGCCCCCATCTTGGTGGCAACCGAGTTTGATAGGGCCCAGCGGTTCCAGCAGGGACTGCATTTGGAGATCTTGTTGGCGGTTGATCAGTTCGAGCACCAGACGTTCGATGCAGTCTTGAGAGCAGCTAGGAGGCATGAGTACACCTCCCAGAGGATCGTGGATAGGACCGGAGGTAGAAAACGGTTCCACAGTCAGATGCACCAATCATCAGCTCCAGCCCCGGCAGCTAGGGGATTGACCATTGGAACTCCGAGGCGGGCGGCCTCAGTAACGTCGGTTCAGCATTCGACCCCGACGTACCCGCAGCAGCAGAAGCAGAAGCAGACTTTCGCGATAGGATGTTCTCATTGCGGGAAGCCAGGACATGTGGTGGCAGACTGTCGCAGGGCGCAAGGATTGTGCCTGGCTTGTGGAGCAGCAGATCATAGGATAGGGGCTTGCCCGAATAGGGGTGGTTCATCAGCATCCAACCCTTCTAGCTCTTCGGTGAGAGGACCGGCCCCAGTACCAGTTCAGCAGCAGCAGTATCAGTCTTCGAGGCCCTTGCCGCCTCAGTCTCAGGCATTCCAGCAATAGCACCCCCAGCAGTATGCACAAGCCCAAGCTAAGACCCAGAATAGGCAGAGAGGTTTCCAGCAGAGGGGATCAGCGGCCAGAGGACAAGGTCAGGCCATGATGATGGCTATGGAAGAAGAAGTTGCACCAGGTGAGGTTGTGGCAGGTACTATTCTCGTCAACTCCTCTCCAGCGTCTGTATTATTTGATTCTGGTACATCGCATTCATTCATGTCTGCACGATTCGCGACACGGATAGGATTGGAACCCGAGTCATTATCAGTGATGCTCAATATACTTACTTGTAATGGCCTTGTGGGAGTAGATCGAGTGTTTTCCTCGTGTCGGATCGTAGTTAGCGGTAGGGATTTCCCTGCTAGATTCATAGAGTTTCCTATGGCAGACTATGATATAGTCCTAGGCATGGATTGGTTGAGGAACCAGTATGCTAGGATAGACTGCCATATTGGCAGAGTTGTCTTTAGTATCCCCGGCGAGCCAGAGTTTTCATTTTCCAGAGGCGCAGTGGAGCCATCTTCCCCAGCATTGCGGATGGCAGTAGCAGTAGTACAGTTACCCCGGATAGTTGAAGAGTTTCTAGATGTCTTTCCAGAGGAGCTTCCAGGGATGCCGCCGGAATGGGAGATTGAGTTCACTATAGACTTGATTCCCGGGAGTATCAGAGCGAGTCTACAGGATGGCGCCTTCAGAGTTGGAGATTTTATACAAGATGATTGAAGAACTGAGGACCAAGAGATTCATCCGTGCCAGTGGATCGCCTTGGGGAGCCCCGATGCTTCTTGTGAAAAAGAATGATGGTACGTCCAGGCTATGTGTTGATTATCGTACCTTGAATTCGGTGACAATCAAGAACAGATACCCTCTTCCGAGGATAGATGACTTGTTTGATCAGCTCAGAGGGGCTTCAGTGTTCTCGAAGATCGACTTGCGGTCGGGATACCACCAGATCAGAGTCAGAGAGCAGGACATCCCAAAGACAGCATTCAGATCGAGGTATGGACATTGGGAGTTCCTTGTTATACCCTTTGGAGCGACCAATGCGCCGGCCGTATTCATGGACCTCATGAATCGCATTTTCATGCCTTACTTGGATCAATTTGTGATCGTGTTCCTAGATGACATCCTGGTCTACAGCAAGAGTGAAGCAGAGCATGAGCAGCATCTCAGAGTCGTCCTCCAGATGCTTAGGGAGCATCAGTTGTACGCCAAGTTCAGTAAATACGAGTTCTGGCTCGATCGCATTTCATACGTGGGTCACATCATTACCCGAAGAGGAGTGGAAGTGGATCCCCAGAAGATTGTGGCTATCGAGTCATGGCCGGTACCCAGCTCAGTGGCAGAGGTTCGCAGCTTCCTTGGATTGGCCGGCTACTACTGGCGGTTCGTTTCAGATTTTGCAAGGATTTCAGCGCCGATGACCCAGTTGACCCGCAAGGATGTGCAGTTCGCTTGGACAGCAGAGTGTCAGGAATCATTTGAGAAGTTGAAGCAAGGTTTGATAACGGATCCCATTCTCACCCTTCCAGATGGGACCGGAGGATTCACAGTTTATTACGATGCTTCAGGCAGAGGATTGGGGTGTGTCTTGATACAGCATGGGAAGGTAATATCTTATGCGTCACGTCAACTACGTGATCATGAGAAGAATTACCCGACCCACGACTTGAAATTGGTGGCAGTAGTGTTTGCTTTGAAGTTGTGGAGACACTACTTGTACGGAGATAGAGTGGAGATCTTTACTGATCATAAGAGCCTGAAGTATGTTTTCACCCAGAAGGACCTTAATATGCGGCAGAGAAGATGGCTCGAGCTACTAGTGGACTATGATGTGGATTTGCAGTATCATCCCGGGAAGGCCAACGTTGTAGCTGATGCATTGAGCAGGAGAGCCGGAGTTTATTTCCTGACGGCACAACCAGAGTTATTGGCAGCTTTTCAGAAGATGGGGATTGAAGTGGTTCTTTCTTCCAGTGTGGCATTGATGGCCAGTCTACAGGTTCAGTCCAGCATAGTTGAGAGGATCCGGACGGCACAGTCTACAGATTCCAAGATCCAGCGACTCAGAGCAGAGTGTGAAGACGGAAGAAGGCCAGAGTTATGTATTCATGAAGACGGTACACTTCGGCACGGCACTCGTCTTTCTGTACCTAGTGGAGATATCAGACAGGAAGTCATGGCAGAAGCCCACAGTTCACAGTATTCTATTCATCCGGGTGGTACGAAGATGTACCGTGATATTCGTCAGCATTTCTGGTGGAATGGCATGAAGAGGGAGATAGCCCGGTTTGTCTCTCGGTGTTTGGTTTGCCAACAGGTTAAAGATGAACATCAGAGGCCCGCTGGACTTCTTCAACCCTTACCGATCCCAGAATGGAAATGGGAACATATAACCATGGATTTCGTGACCGGATTACCCAGATCTCCGACCGGCAGAGATGCTATTTGGGTAATTGTGGACAGGCTTACTAAGGTGGCACACTTTCTTCCATTCAGAGTTGGACAGTCGACGGCACAATTAGCAGAGATGTATCTCAGGCAGATCGTCAGGCTTCACGGTGTGCCAGTCAGCATCACCTCGGACAGGGATTCAAGATTCACATCACACTTCTGGCGCAGCTTGTAGAAGAGTTTGGGGACCCGTCTCCAGTTCAGTTCAGCATATCATCCGCAGACAGATGGTCAATCAGAGCGCACTATCCAGACTCTTGAAGACATGCTGAGAACCTGTACCCTTGACTTCGGTAGTTCATGGGAGAATCACCTGCATCTTGTGGAATTCTCGTACAACAACAGTTATCAGGCCAGTATCCAGATGGCACCCTTCGAGGCTCTTTATGGCAGGAAGTGCAGATCCCCGCTAGCATGGGACGATGTCGGGGAGAGGCAGATGCTCGGACCCGAATTGATTTCCCAGACGGTTGAAGTGGTCAGGAAGGTCAGAGATCACCTCCGAGTTGCCCAGGACCGCCAGCGCCATTGGGCCGATGCTCATCGGCGTCCCTTAGAATTTGCTGTCGGCGACCATGTATTTCTTAGGATCTCGCCTAACCGCGGCGTCATTCGCTTCGGCGTACGGGAAAAGCTTAATCCTAGGTATATAGGGCCGTTCGATATTTTAGAGCGAGTAGGAAATGTATCCTATCGTCTCGCTCTTCCGCCGTCGCTAAGTGAGGTGCATGTATTCCATGTGTCCCAATTACGACGGTATATTTCGAACCCGAGCCATATCCTAGACCATTCGGAATTGGTTGTTGGTACCAACCTTTCGTATGAGGAGATGCCCGTGTCTATATTGGACCGGAGGAAGAAGATACTCAAGAACAAGACTATTAAATTAGTCCGTGTTGCTTGGGGTCATCAATCTCTAGGTGAGTCAACGTGGGAGCGTGAGGACGACATCCGATCGCGATATCCCTACCTGTTTGACTCGTGAGGTATAATGTCCTTCTTATGCCTTACGTTTTCCCTTTCTTGCTTGCATTGTATGAGTGTATGATTGTACTGCTTAGTGTAACTTGCCTGTGCTTAGTGTAGCTTGTCGTGACAATCTCTAGCACCTTGATTAAATTCCGAGGACGGAATTCTTTTAAGGTGGGTAGAGTTATCACCCTCATTTCCCGTATTTCCCGTATTTCGTATTTATACTCGGATCTGGATTTTGGCATGTATTTTTATTTTTCTTAACTTATGGAATTTCGGTATTTCTCGTATTTTGGTTTTGGCATGGCTCGGTTTTATTGGGGATGGTTCGGTTTGGTTCGGTTTTATGTGTTGGAACACCCTAGTCCTATGCTACACCCTCAACCCACCACAACTCCCCCTCTTTATAACCCCCACCTACCACTCTCTCTCCTCATAACTTCCACCATTAATTTTCTTCTTCTTCTTCTTCTCCTTCCTCCACAACTCTCCTAACCCTAGGCAAGTGCACCTTGCCACTTCATGAGAGCCCTATTTTCTTGGTTCATTTGCTAGATTAGGACATGGTGATCAACATTAGAACTTGGTATTTTATGATTTGAAGTCTCATTTGCTCTATATCTAAGTTATTTCTATTTTTGGATTTTGTATGGTTTGATCTCTTTAAGTTGGATTTTCATGGGTTTTGGTGTTTCCAAGTGGGAGAGCATTCAATTCTACCCAAGTTGGAACTTTGGAAATCTGGATTTGGAGTTCGGATGGCCAAGTTATGATGCTTTGAAGCCTTGGATTCATCCATGGTGTTCTTGCTGTTTGGAGAAGATAGTGAGCAGTGTGCAGAGCTGTTTAGCTTACGCACACTGAGCTGCGCGCGCTCTTTAGCGTGCGTACGTAGACTTGGGTACGCATCCTGTTGGAAGCGTGTCTTCTTGAGCGTGCGTGACTTTTCACCTACGCTGCTCTCTCAGCGTGCGTGACTTTTCACCCACGCTGCTCTCTGTAGCGTGCGTGACTTTTCACCTACGCTGCTCTCTCAGCGTGCGTGACTTTTCACCTACGCTGCTCTCTGTAGCGTGCGTGACTTTTCACCTACGCTGCTCTCTCAGCGTGCGTGACTTTTCATCCACACAGCTCTCTGTAGCGTGCGTGACTTTTCACCTACGCTGCTCTCTCAGCGTGCGTGACTTTTCACCCACACAGCTCTCTGTAACGTGCGTGACTTTTCACCTACGCTGCTCTCTCAGCGTGCGTGACTTTTCACCTACGCTGCTCTCTCAGCGTGCGTGACTTTTCACCCACACAGCTCTCTGTAGCGTGCGTGACTTCTCACCTACGCTACTCTCTGGCGTGCGTGACTTTTTCACGTACGCAGCTCTTTCAGCGTGTGTGACTTTTCGTACGCTGCTCCCCTGACCCCTTGCTTAACCCATTGGCTCTTGGAGTTTTGGTCTTATTTCTTTAAGCTTGGCTTTTATATAGCCCTGTATATTGATATTTTATTAGATATTTTACGCCCATTTTATATCCTTACGCCTTTTGTCATGAACTTGATTTTACTTAATATGTTTGGAATGACTATTATACATGGCATGGTATGGCAAGGAACTAGCATAACACGACAGTGATCCGTAGTGGTGCACTCCTGACATGACCAACCTGACATGATAGTGGCTCGTCGTGGCGCACTCCTGACAAGTACCCTGACATGATTTATCTTAATGCTGTTGCGACGGCTAACTTAACTTGACCTGCCTTGACACTGTGGGTAGTTCTTTCTTGCTTGCTTGTTAAAACCACTTGTCCAGTCTTGCATCATGTCTAGGATGGGACTCCTGAGTACCACGGTCAGGAGTACCTACTAAAATGGATTAAGGTTAATAACTAGAATAACACAGTAGTCATGAAGAGATGACACAGCTACAGGCAATCCCGTTACCTGGGCGCTCTTGGGATCTGTAGCCTGCCGTCGAGTAGGGCACATTTCCAGCACACCGTCGCGTGTTGCACCCTCTAAGTCACCTAAGGGTACATTTGTCCTCCGGACGATGTACCCACCTGAATTCAACCCCTAATTTTCGACCTGGATAACCTGGATGGTCTGCAGGGCTTGTGACTGTAGAACAATCTCACTGCATCTTGTTAGTAATTAGGCCTGTGATAACCCTAGTTAGTTAAAGTAGTAAGCCGTAGTATCTGCTTGGCCGTGATTGATTGAATGAGGTATAACCAGTCTAGTCATGTCTTGATCCAGTACTAGATTGCTTCCTGTCTTGATTTCTTGCATTATTATCTTGCCGATAAATGGTGGAAAACCAAGTTCTGTTCAGATGAAGGGTTACAACCCCGGTCCTTGTTTGGTTTACGGGTTGTAACCTGGCTATCGGAATAGTTCTATGGTTATCTCGTCGTATATCACCCTGCCATGTTTTCGTAAATTTTAGTTTAATATTAGATTTTTCTTGTGCTGATTGTTGGCTTTTGTTCTTATTTTGTGGCCCCCTTGTGGCACTTGCTCTTTCTGGGGTTGACCCAGCTGGTTTTGTGTGGCCAGATTTCGGAGCAGCTCCCGAGGATCTACCAAGCTTCCAGTCCAATGGTGGTGACTAGAAGGAACCCAGGCTACGAGTGGGTTTTCTATTTTGTCTCGCTCACTCTATTGTAAAGTTATTCTTTTGAGGCGTTTAGCCGACGAGCACCTGTTAGCTCGATGCACCTTACTTACTGTCTGCCTACGGACTGTAAACATAATTAACAAATCCTAGGGTTGATCATGTATGACTTAACTCTTGCTAGTCCTAACATTTTGTAATGACTAGCTTCATGATCAGCTGAATATGTGATATTTGGGACGCCTTATTATTGTATATTAATGATCATACATCTTGCGACCTTACTTACTTGCTTGTGATTGAGACACTAGGCTTGTTCATGACCATAAGAGACAGTTGGCTTGTAGTAAACCCTCATGTTCCTAGACAGCCGTGACCGTATATCGAGGTGGTCTTCCATTTCAATATACGTAGCTGGCTATGTCTGCCCCCGCTCTCCAGTATTCTGGTTCTGGGGCGTGACACAAGGAGAATGTGAAGTTGGTTGTCTAGATCTAGACAATGTACTTCACAATGACTTTGTCTCCACATCATCAATTATGAATAGAAATATTTATAAAAAAGTTGAAGAAGTTGAGGAGTTGCCTTGGAAGTTGGAAAAAATATTTTTTATTGTCTTTTCAATACTTTTGCATTGGAGAGAATTTTTCTATCTCATTGTCTTTTGAGATATAATTTTGCCACATAAACAAGACATTGTCTTGTGGCTCATGCCACATAGGAGCCACGACTCACAACACTTAACAAGACAATAGGGTTGGCGATGCTCTTAGAGGATAAAACTCTCTTCTTCTTCTTGAGTCTAGACTTCTTTTCTTCCTGAATAAATTTATGACGTACATGATGTTCTCACTATCAACTCTCACTCACTATCAACTCTCTTTAGTGCTTTTCCACCCATTAGTAAATTTTAAGTTTGCTTAACAGTTTTGGTATATTTTTATTTTATTGGATTAAGTTAACATGTATCAGACACATAATCTCACTAATATATTAAATAAAAATAATTTTTACATATCAATGTGTTATTATATGTTCTTAGGCATTGTAACATATTTTATTATTCCATGTTAACTGTTTTTGCTTGGCAGTTGGCACCACAAGAATGTTTATTAGTAAAAATAGGTTTTACTTTCCAAGATAGGATATAGAGAAAAGGATAAAGTGCCAATCACTATAAAGATTAGCAATTGCCAAACAAGTACAAAAATTCAATCCGCCAAAGCTCGTGAGATGACATGAACCATCCTACATATATGTCAATTACATGCGATTTGTGACATAAATAGTCCATTTTTATTCGCACATCAAAATTGTATCTTCCATTCAAGAGTTATTACGTGTCATTTTTATCCAAACTAAAACTATTCTAAAAATAGTTTGCTAAACATATATAATTGTTTTGACCACTAATTTGATACGTGACAGCTTTCGAGTTAAACGGTAAACACACACACTCTAGCTTTTGTGGGTGAAAAAAATGAACTCGTAATGTAAACATAGGTGACGGTCTAACAGACCTCACAGATTCCTATCTCCATGAGATGAGTTAGCAACTAATGTTATGTTTGGGAAGTGTGAAAAATGGAGGAAAAGAAAATTTTGAGTGAAAATTGGGTGAAAAATTGAAAGCATGTTTGGAAAGAGGGGAAGGAAAATGGATGAGAGAAATTTGGAAGGAAAACTTATGTAGGCCCCACCAAAAAAAATTTCTCCCAAGAATGGAAGAAAAATGAACACACGAGAGAAAATCTTGATAAATTTATCCAACTACCCTTCATTTAATTTGTTGTATTTTTCTATGTTGAGAAAATCAAAAATTAAGTAGTAATTTTATCTATGTTCCACAAAAAACAAAAAAATAATTCTTTATTTTTCTTTCTTTACTTTTTTGTTATCCAAACAAAAAAAGGTAAAATTATTTTGCCTTCCCCTCCATTTTTTTTTCTCTCAAATTTTTTTTCTCCTCTCCTACAAATTTCCCAAACATAGTGTAAAAGAACATGTATGGACAAGAGGCGAAGATCTGGCATTCAAAACTAAATGGGCACATAAATATTGACCTTTATGGAAGAAAAAAAATAGAGGTATATTATAAAAGAAATATCTAGTTGGAATATTTGTCTAAACATCGGTATTGTCACCACAAAAATTTGTCCAAAGGCAACCCTGGTTAAAAATAGAACACAACTAAGTTCATTTTTTCTCGAAAACAACACACATAATTTTTCTCAGACAACATATCTCATTACCATCATCTAGCCTCCTTTTCCAAACCAAATACACAAACATTATTCTCTATTTTTTCCCTCTTACAAGCCCAACACAATCAAGATAAAACTCCATGAACATAAAATTTCATAAGAATATTTATAAGGGCACAGTCAAAGTTGATCAGGGCTAGACAATTCCTGGCAGTCCAGAACTGCCACAATTTCTAGCAGTCCTAGATACTTTATGACCGCCAGAAAATGTGGCAGTCCAGTCAAACATGAGATGGACTGCCAAAAAATACCAGAAAATGTGCCACATTTTTCGACAGTTCATAATGCTACTAGGACTGCCAGAATTTGACTAGCCTCTGATCAACTTTTGTTGTGCCCTTATAAATAATCTTCCATAAACACAATAAATGAATTCCATCAAAATATGAAAAAATAAATTCTTGATTTTTATATCTTCGGTTTTTAATTCTTAGATTTTATGTCCAATACATGTTTTGTTATGATGTTCGAGTATGTTTGAAGTTTCAAAATAGACATAATTACCTTTGGGATTATGGAGAACCGCAATTTTTTGCAATCCTTACTATAAAATAGGAATGCCAAAGTTTTGGAATTCCTTATGCATTGCAATGACCGTAAACTAAAAATTGGAATATTTTAGCAAATGCTCTCATTTTAAATATAGAAACTAGCATATAGTCCCACTATTTTAAAAAAACTAACAAATGCCCCCACTCCTTTGTAAATCAGTCAAAATTTTGGTTAAATAATGGGGTATATCTTAGAATTTTATTTGTTCCATACTAAGGAATGGGAACATTTGCTATTTTTTATTTATTTTTTAAATGGAGGTATATGCTAGTTCTTATATTTTGAATGAGGGCATTTGCTAAAATATTTCTTAAATTTTGGGCAGTTTGAATCAGGCTTCTATCATTCAGGATTATCAATTTTTTTGTAGTCCTAGCGTGTGGCCCTTAAGATAAGAAAAAAAATGGTAGTTTAGAATAAAAGTACACGAAGAATATTTTTGTCGCTATTCTTAGTTTGACCGAAAGATATCGTGGGGGGTTAAGAATATTTTTTAACTTAAGTTCTTTGGCCCATCGCGATTCCTTCATTTGAATATGTTCTTGTTTATTGATTTCTGCAAATAAATGTTAGACGAAGAAAATGAGTATATTGTTCGTTTAAAGTTATTTTGTCACTACCACTTTCTAGAATAAGGATATTTTGGTAGTTGTGAATTTTTGATTATTTTTAATATTATTTAAATTGGTGTATTGTGATTTTATTATTTGCTAGTGAAACCTTAGAACTACTTTGCCTAGAGACTAACCATGACCATGGAGACCTAGCTAATGGATTTAGATTAATGATTAGAGTCTAATCTGGCTAGGAATCACTTAGAATGTAATTAAATGATAGAATCAACATCGTAGTTTGAGCCTTTAGCAAAGGGGCTTGATTTGGCAACTTAGAAAGACCTTTTGGGCCATTGTAACTTGACTCAAATCCTAGCCCAACCTCATGGCCGGCCACATAGGGATTCCCCCTATATAAGTCATCATTTAGCCCCCTTTATTCCCTCTTGCATTGAAACCCTAACCCTAGTTTGTGTTCTTTTCCAAATTTGTCTCATTCCTCAAATCAACTTCAAATTCATCCAAACCAATTGCAAACTCTTCCCATTGAAGAGAGGAGGTTTCTATTGGCTAGCTAGGAAGGATTTGGAGCAATTTGACCATTAAATTTGGTGGGAGATTATTTCAAGAGAATTTTTATTGGGATTCCAACTCCCAATTGGTAAGAGCATCTAAATCTATTAAATTTCTGCTTTCTTATTGTAGATGCATCCATTTAGGGTCCCCCGACCCTAGAAATGATTTGAGTCCAATTCGAGTCCATTTGAGGTACGTATCATGGACGTATCGCTCTGTATCGAATATGTATCTCAAGTGTTCGACGAAATATCCCATAGGAAGTTTTGATCACCAAATTCTGATGTAATTACATTTTTGGGTAGCTAATATATTATAGTTTGCATTTGTGTCTGACTGAGGTGAAATCGTGATGATTTGATATGGTTATTTGGACACGGGGACACGCGACAATGAATACACTGGCTACAGTAGCATCCCATGCTGCTAGGGTGCCTATCCTCGCTCGAGACACTTTGGTTTCATCGCCAAAGCACGTTTCTGGGTAGGGGCAATGACTGACACACGATCTGGGGATTGTAGCTTCAAACCATAGCAAGCTCGAGCTATGGCATTAACCACAGATTTCCCTCTATGCAGTCGGGGACACCACTGCTGCACACACACAAGCTCGGTTGCACTTCACACTCATTCACTCACTTGTTGATACTGCTATACACTCTTTGACACATCTTGCAGACACTCATTGGACACTTTCACATGTTTGACACTTGGCACTCATTCACTCGAACACTTTACAATGCCTGTACATCTACACTTCATTCACATATTCACTTCATCTGTACACTTGTCTGCCATACCTTGCATTGTTGTGTGCACTTGACACTTGACACCCCACACCCATTGACACATGATGCACACACTTGCATTCATTACATTGCACCAATGCATTGCTCTGCCACATTTGTTTGTCTGAACACTATCATTCACTTAACCTTCACTGAATTCATTTAACATGCACCCTAGGTTACTGCAAACACTTGCACATAAGTGTTCAATCAAGTCAATACCAAGTCGGTGGTTTTTCCCCATATGTTTAACCTCTCATTCATAATTGTCTTTTGAGTATCTGTTTTGTATTATCAGATGGTTCCTGCATTAATATATCAGTCCACACACACACTGCATTTGGTCCAGTTCCAGTTCTAACTAAGACTCTTCATTGTATCAGTCTTGATTCATCCCTTTGTGCACTTGTATCAGTGAGGAAGGAATGGTTCCAGTTCCTTGTTTTGATACCAGTCATTCCATGAACTAGTGTTTAGTCCTATGATGCACTTCACACTAGATATATACACATTCACACTGTTAGATACACACATGGATACCATATCACTGTTTGCATTCATCTGTCACAACAGACCCTTTTCATTCAATGCATTGTATCTCATTTACTGCATATTTGGGTTCAGTCCAGTCCATAATTGGACAAAGGGCTGGTTTGAAGAGGACAATATGGTTACATTATATATATAAGATACCTTTGTATTATGGCTTGTTGAGAGTTCATGTCACGACCAGCACCCGCTTTTCGGACGCGAGAGCGTGAGCAAGCCAGCTACGTATCGAGCGGACTCCAGCCCGACTCGAATACGTAAACGCTGTCACGGCTATGGCAATGGGCCTAAACAAGGCAAGGCAAAACTATATCTCAATCCACAATAAGAATAATATACAAGAATAAACAAGTATGGATCGTGGTCTGCAGCCCACTAGCATATATGTCCGATAAGACTCTAACGATAGTAAAAGGAGTCTAAAACTGAATCAGGAAACATGATAAGGTAAGAAAGCACGAAAGGATAGCAAACGTAATAATGATACCTGAATCCTGCAAGAACCGCAAATCCTCCTTCATCCAGAACTACTAGCTAACTCCATACAATCGCTAAACCTGAGGAGATCATCAGGTCCTCAGAGGACATAGCAAGATACATAACATACATGCCTATCTAGAAGTTTTATCATGCGCAAGAAATAAACAAGAAAAAACACGAACAAGACAATGACTACGAACACGAATACGGACACACGAACACTAGAACAACTACGCATAATGAACTGCCGGATGAACGAAACACGATGATCAATGGAAGAAACCAAACCCTCGTCCCGAGTGTGGACTCACTGGTTTGAACTAAACACTAACCCTCGTCCCGAGTGTGGACTCTCTGGTCAGTACTAACCCTCGTCCCGAGTGTGGACTCTCTGGTTAATACTAACCCTCGTCCCGAGTGTGGACTCTCTGGTTAGTACTAATCCTCGTCCCGAGTGTGGACTCTCTGGTTAGTTCACGGCAAGGCACCCTCGTCCCGAGTGTGGACTCTCTGATGTAAACACCCTCATCCCGAGCGTGGACTCTCTGGTGCAAGTCAAGTCAAGTCTATACCCTCGTCCCGAGTGTGGACTCACTGGTGCAATAATCGACATCCTAGTCCCTAGTGTGGACTTACGGATGTAAACAGATCAAGAAAAACACCCTCGTCCCGAGTGTGGACTCTCTGGTGCCAAGGACACAATGTCAAGAATTTAGCAGTTCACTACACGCACTCGTTCTATGACACGACTCAAGCAAGGTACTGACGAGAAACTCCAAATGCGAAACACAAGGCCAAAACATGAACATGGCTATAAATAATAAAAATAACTCCACAGAAAATAATATAAAAAAGCACATGTCCATAAATAATCCAAAAGCTGGAAACTGAAATAGAATACATGTAAATAAAATTGTAGAGGGAGGCAAGGTATACTTGCCTGGAGGTTGCACGCAGATCCCATAAAATATAATCAACTGATGAGCCATAAAGTCCAAAACATCACAACTGTCTCCGAAAGCTGAAACAGACAATGCCAACAGTCTCAGAATAGTCAAATTAGCTAGGATTGCCTGTCCTTACGTCCAATTTTGGACACAGGGGCAAAACGATAATTTCAGGCAAAAACGGTGTCCGCCGTTGGACCCGCTTTGCACCGAAAAGTGTGCCAGAGTCAAAGATCTCTAACGTCGTCGAACTACATGTCTACGGATCCGGTTTTCTGATACGAACCCAACGGTATGTCCAGAGTTGGATTCCGGCGGGCCGTGCACAAAATCGCCCGTTGAGTGGGACCGTGGGGCCCGTAAAACGACGTTCAATTCAACTGTCTCAGAATCGGACCAAACTTGGCATACAGGACCAGAAAAATGATACGGTCCTGATGGCACAAGTTTTGTCTCGATCTGACGAACGTGTACAAAGTAATTGGAGAATTTGCAAAGTGCACGATACGGTGAATTTCGACGGATACGCATCAAATTCGTCGTGCACACGCGACCAATTTGAATTCCGTCAAAGTCCACACGACCACGAAGCCTTTACGCAGCTTTTGATGCCTTCGGTTCGCGACCACGTTGCCCAGAATGGCGGGACGCACGTCGTGTCGGAAGATTTTTCAAGTTTTCGAAAATCTGTTTTTATGGATTTTTTTCGATCTTTCCTAGGGTTTATTTTACTTGATACACAGCTAGAAATTAAACCAATAATGGGGTTTCAATCTCCTATAGGTTGTCATCAGGTCTGCTCAAATAGATTTTTGATTCGGTCTATGGATTCGCGAGAATTCACCTTCCAAGTTGTCACTCCCCGTTCCCAGAATGCGTATTTTTATTCATGTACAACTCATGTATATTTATTTAATATTTATCATGTATTATCCTGTATTTAAATTTCCTTTAATTTCATGTTAATTAATTATCTGTATTTTATTTCCTGTAATTTTATTTCCTGTAATTTTATTTTTTGCATTTTATTTCCTGCTTTTAACTTCTCTGGCTTAGTCTTGCTTTTGGGTTGGCCTTGGTTGGATCCGAACAAATCCGGCCCACAAAACCCACCTACCACCATCCTTCCTATTTAAAGCTTCCATCTCTTTCTCTCTCCTCATAACTTCTTCTTCACCATTACTTCTTCTTCTTCCTCTCATCACTTCTCCACCTACCAGCAGTAGCAGCAGGCAAGTGCAAATCTTGCTTCTTGCTTGGAGAACCATTTTTATGGTTCATTTCTCTTCCTCTCATGATTCTGAGAGAGTTTACTACTTAGCATTTTTGATTTCTTTGGCTTGTTTTTTCTAGATCTGAGTTGTTGTATTCACGGCTGTTCATGGGTTTTGATCTCCCAACTTAGCGTGGATTTTGAGTCACGCACACGTTCTTACGTGTCTGCGTGGATTTCTAGTCACGCTCATGTTCTTACATGTTAGCGTGAATTTTCAGTCACGCACACGTCTTTACTTGTGCGTGCGTGAATTTTAGTCACGCACACGTCTTTACTTGTGCGTGCGTGGATTTTAGTCACGTACACGTCTTTACTTGTGCGTGCGTGGATTTTAGTCACGCACACGTCTTTACTTGTGCGTGCGTGGATTTTAGTCACGCACACGTCTTTACTTGTGCGTGCGTGGATTTTAGTCATGCACACGTCTTTACTTGTGCGTGCGTAGATTTTTAGTCACACACACGTTCTTACGTGTCAGCGTGAATTTTAGTCACGCTCACGTCTGTACGTGTCAGCATGAATTTTGAGTTACGCTCACTTATGAGTGCATGAATTTCTTATCACTTTTCACGCTCACTTGTGCGTACGTGAATTTCTTATCATTCTTCACGCTCACTTATGAGTGCGTGAATTTTCCTTCACGTTTACACTGTGCGTGCCAACGTGAACCATTTTTCACGCTCACGCTGTTTGCACGCTCACTCCTACTAGACTTGTTGGCGTGACTTTTGGCCTTAGCTTAGACTTGTTGGCGTGACTTTCTAACCAGGGTGTTCTATTTGTTCTATAACTTATTCAATTAATGATGGCATGATAATTCTTCTATTATATCCTTACGCCTTTTGGCATGAACTCGATAAAATCATGATATGTTAAGATTGTTAGTACGGATTGTTATGTGAAATGCGTCTTGTGTCTTGATTGGTTTATGGATACCCAGTAAGACTGGAACTTAACCTTGAGAGTTATAGACTCGACCCCATGTAATACTAATTGACTTTCATGCCTTGATACCATTAATAATAATGGTTATCTAGATTATAATTGATCATGCGTTCCTAGTTGGAACTAAGAGACTGGCTAGTCGTCTTATTGAATTGAATGAATGAGACACGTTCATGTAATAAACTATTGTACTCGATTAGCCGATCCCGAATATTGGCATACAGGTACATGCAGGCTTCAAATTATTTATTTATTTACTTATTTATTTATTTATCTTACAAAAATGACATGTGTACTTTATGGTCAAGGCATGATTACTCCGTGGTTAGATTTGATTGTTGCATCATGCTATGTAAAACCTACAACCTAGCCGTACGGGTATCGTTGTAGAGTTGCGCATATCGTATCCCGTACAAAAGTACTCATTTGAATGACCATGATCCACGGCATGGAACTTCACTCAACGTAGAGACTATTAAGTTAAATAAAATAATGATGGCATGGAGAGAATGGATTCCCGAGTTCTTACATGGCAGCCCTCTTGGGACTATTAAGTGCCCGACAGGCCGGCTGGTTCCTACAGATACTGTAAATCTGTTACACGGGCAGGGAACAGTATCTGCTTATATTATTATACATGCGATATTAACGGCGGGCGTCCCACTGGGACTCATCTAATTACATGATTGGCGCAATTGATTGATTGGATAGACTAGCCTTGCTCGCACATAGTAAGAACTGAGGAATCATTATTGCATAATTCCAGGATAACTTGGAACTCACAGTAGCAAGCCGTAGTAGTTGATTGGCCGTTCAAGATGATTTGTTTGTGTATTGTACCTACTCTGTTGCCTAACTGAGATGATCAGAATGTCTGGACATGACGGGCCAACTTCTGTCCTTGTTTGGTTGGGAGGTTGGTTCGAAGTGTCGTGATGTTATGTGAATCCTAGTAGATAGCAGAGATCTATTGTTATATTCTCTTACTTACTGGTTTAATCCTTCATATCGTGCTCCCTTGTGGTACTTGCTATTAGAGGTCTAACCTCTCTGGTTTTACATGGCCAGATTTAGAGCCAGTCCCCGAGGATCCAGCATACTTCTACCTCCAAGATGGTCAATACTAGAGGGATGATCGCAGGAGGACTCGAGTGAGTTTCCTTACTTCACCGCTCGTTTTGTTATTTACTTCATACTTAGCCGTTTGGCACCGACATGTTAGTCGGATTGTCTTGTACTTACTTTTGCATAATTGTAACTAAAGTCAGACTGCAGCTGATAACAATTGTGTATATGCTACTATACCATCTGGCTATGTTTTGTAAAGCCAGATCTCAAGAACATTTTGACTAAGCGTTTGGGACGCCTTACTGCTTTATCTTACATGTTTTCTATTTCTGTTTCTGGTTTTGAATGATTGAGACAATAGATGTGAAGTGACCATAGTAAGACTTTCAGGTAGTATGCACCCCCTCGTCTGGTTAGACAGCATTGATCGTATTATACGGTATTCATCTACCCGTAATACGTAGCTGACTGAGTCATTCCCCCGCTCTCCAGTATTCTGGTTCTGGGGCGTGACAAGGTTTTAGTGGTGGCCCATGCAGGTCAGATTTCAGGCTTGTGGGGTGTTTTAATTTATAGGATGTCTCAATCACACATGTTCCCCTTGATCTCATAATTCGTTACCCTCGACTCTAGCTTGACATTCCGGTATCCTTTGACTTCATTGATCTTTCGTGTCCGGTCGTTTGATTGTTCTTGTCCCTTTTCTTAGGGGCACTTCGTCCGCATCTGCCAGGACTGGACAACAACAGCAAGAGCAACATGGACAACCTGACCCTGTTGGTCAGCAACAAGGGCCAGTCTCACCTCAGGAGGCTACCCAGGAAGAAGTGATAGTGGAACCAGCAGCTGGATCGCAGTATCCAGATGTTCCACCACCACCAACAGTTCCACCTACCCAAGTGGACACACCAGCCATTCTGGAGATCATGAGAGGAATGATGGCCACTCAGCAACATCAGATGTTGGCCCAGCAGCGCATGCACACTCAGCTACAAGAGCAGAATGTGTTGCTCAACCAAGGATTGCAGACGGCTTTGGAAAGAGGAGTGAGGACTGATTCAGGAGCATCAGCCAGGTTTTGCAAGTACAACCCCCGCCGTTTCGAGGGCATGGAGGATGCCATCTCAGCAGATGCATGGCTTAAGGACATGGAGGCTATTCTGACAGCAGCTAAGATACCGGCTGCAGAACGTGTGGATCTAGTGAAGTTATTACTTCAGGATCTCGTACGTGATTGGTGGGAATCAGAGGAAGTGGGCATCAGACGTCCTGTGACTTGGGACGATTTTACTGCCAGATTCAAGACCAAGTACTATGGAGTTGTAGCGCGATTTGAGCTACAACAGAAGTTTATCAACCTCAGGCAGGTCGGCAAGACTGTAGATGCTTATGCAGCGAAGTTCTGCAGATTGAGTAGGTTCGCCCCATAGATGGTAGCAACAGAGAGCCAGAGGGCTATGAGGTTTCAACAAGGGTTTCATCTTGAACTCTTGCAATTGATAGAGGGGCACAATTACCAAACTTTTGACGAAGTATTGACGGCAACTCGAAGGCATGAGATCACCATTCAGAGGCTTGCAGTAAGGACTGGGGGTCAGAAGAGATCCCACAGTCAGATTGAAGGAGGAGGGGGAGCAGCGCCCCGAACAACAGCACCATCCACTGGCATTCGTATCCACGATGTGGCGGTACGAGGGCCAGCACCACCCAGACAGCAGCAACAACAACAGAGGAAGAACCAGCAACCCCCGGCGGGCTGTACTTATTGTGGGAAGATGGGGCACACTAGAGATGTGTGTCGGACATTGAATGGACTGTGTCTGATATGTGGAAATCCAGACCATCGGGTTACCACATGTCCCATGAATTCGAGGTCAGGAGGACCAGGGCAGCAGTTTTCTGCTCTGCCAGCACCAGGGACAGGACAGTATCGAGGACCAGCAGTGGCAGTGAGGCCGTTGGCACAGCGTCCGTTAGTACCGCAGGCTCAGATGTTTCGGCAGCAGGGACTGTCACGACCCGTTACCCAATTTGTTGGGCCGGACCGAGCCATGTCCAGCCTACGCTTAAGATAAAGCGCAGTAAGCTGTTCTAGAGATAACAAGATAAGACTAAATGTGCTAACAATTCTATAAGTGAAGAAGAATCATAAATGCTCCAAACACAAAAGTCGTCTCATATATAGAAATAAGTCCAAAGTACAAGTCTGAAATGTAAAACTAGATACATGTCCAGTTACAAAATGATAGAGTCTAATACATGACTACACTAAGTATCCCAAGTAGCTAAGCAAACTAGACGAGTCTCCCCGCAGGAACATCCTCGTAAAGCAGAGCCGGGTCCTCGGCAGTAACTCCATAGTATGAGTCGCAGAGTAACTCCTCCTCAGTAAGTATACCTACAACGTTATCCTGTCAGGACGGGAGCAAGTACTATTTTCTAGCAAACTAGCATATGAAACATGGCAATGAACATGGAAGAAATAACTGGAAACATGGCATCACACAATCTATCATGGCAAGGATACATATGTCATAAAGACAGATGTATATGTAATGTTTAAAACTGTAGTAGGTACGTGATCGGTCAATAGGTATACAATGTGCTGTGGCACATAATAAAATGTACTTACGTACAAGTGATAGGGCGAGAGATGTACATACGCACAAATCCGCCTTGGTAAGTAAGGCCTACGGCGCCGTAACATATAAAATGAAACTTTGCTCGGTACTATGTAAGGGGGGCATGATCACGTACAATACTATCAGTTTTTCCCATAACCCATACTCTAATCATGTAAGAGATACAAAGAAACTGTATGAGCATGGTAGTAATGGAAAGTACAACATGTGATATTTTAACTTGCTACCCCAAGGATCAGCATTTAACATGGTGGGTTTTGCAGTTCATTTATGTGACAATATGTAAAGTTCGTAGAAAGTACTTGCCTCTAGCAAAGCAAAACAAGCTACGATAAATGTGCTATAGATGTCCGATAACTCGTCACTGTAGCAATAAATACAATAAACTTAGCTTTACACTAAGCTAAAATACTAAGACACTAACTGGTGTGACACGACTTGTGACTGGGCACCTAGCCAAAATGATGACTTGGCATAGGAGACCAATGTGGGGTGACACACTATGTTAACTAACTTCCTAGGGTCTTTACACTAGTGAGGGATGGGGTTCAACACGACTAAAACTCCAAATAACACAAAAAGCTACAAGTCGTAATTAATCAATAAATAAATTAAAAGATCATTGTGTTCTAACAATTTTAGAGATAGACAAAAAGTCTAGTTTTTCTTAAAGTAAAGTACCAAAGTGATCCTTGTTAATCATAGAAATTTATTATAATTTTTCTAGAATTTATTAACCAGTACAAATATTTTATAAAAATCAGTTTTTCTAAGTATACAGAAAATGAGTTTTGGTTTCATATGCCAAACTAGGGGCAAAACAGTAAATTAAATACTACAAAAATTTATACTAAATTAGCTAACTTAACATAGTATCTAAAAACTATTTTTCCATAATTTTAGCAATACTTTAAGTATTTTTAGAAAATCAAAACAGCATTGTACACAATAATTTAATTATCTGCGTATTTTGTCCATGTATATAATTTGAACCAAAGTTCAAATACAGGACCCAAGGCCATGAATCAAGTCCAATATGACTTGAACAGGTCTTGAATGTGTGAAAACACATCTGAGCCCAAATACCCATGCTAGGCTTGGACACCAAATGGTTGCAGTAATTTAAATATACAGAAAATACTAAGTGGTAGAAATGTAAAATAAATATTAATATTTTAATAAGGTAAAGTTTTTACATAGTAACTATAAAAGTATGAACATTATTTTATATAAATAATTTACACTAAGCTAAGTAAAATACGTATAGGAAATAATATATATATATATATATATATATATATAAATATAGGGATATTTATATATATATAGGAAAATGCTTAACTATAATATTATATATATATATACAAATATATGTATACATACATACATATAAGAAAATACTTAACTATATAATATATATATATATATATATATATATATATATATATATATATATATATATATATATATATATACAAAATTTATGTATACATATACATATAATAGTATGTATATAATAATATATATATACATAAGGAAATATATATACATAAATATATATGTATACATAATACATATATATATATATATATATACATACATAAAATAATGAAGTATACATATATATATATATAAAACAGCAAATATATATACCTAAATATAGTATGTATAATAATACATATACACATATATACAAATATATGTATACATATATATATATATATATATATATATAACTATATATAAAAAAAACAAAAGAAAAAGAAAAAGAAAAGGAAAAGAAAAAAGAAAATAAACAGCAGCAAAGAGGGGGGGGGGGGTCGAACTCGGGCTAACCGAGCGGGGGGGGGGGGGGGGGGGGGGGGAGATTTTATTCAGGTCGGGCTGACCAGGGGGTCGGCCCGTGCTTTGTGTTAGGGGTAGGGTTTGATTAATTATATTTCATTTTAGGTTAGATTAATAAATAATAAAAAAAATACGTCCTGTGTCCAGACAGTTCAGGACACAGGTATTATCGTGTCGAAGGCCATGCACAGTCCCAGGACACGATACGCACGTGTCCGAGCACCGTGCTGAACTCGTCGTGCCTAGGCGAACCACTTACCCAAAACTTGGACACATACGACACGAGAATCACACAGTCACTCACGTGTCCGGTCGTAGCGGTGGAAGTCGGGGGTGGCGATCGGCCTGTTCCGGCGTCGTGGTCAAGGCGCTGCGGTGGCGCTGGGCGCGGCTCAGCGCGACGCGTCTGATGGTGGTGGTTGCGGGCGGTGGTGCTCGGCGTAGGGGCTGGACGGGGGCTCGCCGGAGTAGAGCTAGGGTTTGGGGTTCGTCGGGGAAGAAAGGGGGTTGGGGTGGTCGGTTAGGGTTAGGGTTTGATTCAGGGGGAGAGGGGGAGTTTAAATAGAGTCTTTAGGGCGGTGGGGGCAGCCGAGAAAGGCGGGGGGCAGCGGCGGCGAGTCGGTCGGGCAGGGGAGAGAGAGAGGGGGGGGAGCTGTCGGTCGGGGGGGGGGGGGGGGGGGTTTGGGTAAATTGCATTTAGGTCCTTAGGTTTTTGGGTATTACAAATAGGTCCTAATCAAGTTAAAATGCAACTAATAATTTGCATTCCGCATTAAATAACAATTCATTTATTACAAATCAATATAAAAACAATTCTAATAATTGCAAAACCATATTAAAACAATTCTAATATTTACAAAATGATATTTAAACAATCTAATTAATTACAAAAATTAATTAAAACATTTTAGAAAATTACAAATCAATATTTTTGTATTTAAAACTTATTTAAAATTCATTTAAAATATATTTAAAAATTCTAGAAAATTCCTAAAATCATATTAAATTATTTTAAAACCAATAATAATATTTAGTAATTAATTAACACTAGTTTAAAAATTTTGAAAAAATTAGGGGCTTACAGGGACCGCCGATGCAGCAACACCAGCATAGACCACCCCAGCATCATCAAGGAAGGGGCCAGCAGCAGCACCAGGCTAGGCCGCAGCATGGAAACCAGCAAGGAGGTCGAGGGCAAGCATTCACTTTGTCCTTGGAGGAGGCATTGGCATCGGGAGATGTTGTAGCAGGTAACATTTTTGTCGCCTCATATCCTGCAGTAGCATTGTTTGATTCGGGAGCATCCCATTCATTTATATCTGCACGATTTGCGACACGACTAGGAATGGAGTTCGAGACATTGCCAGGGAGGTTGAATATACTCACTGGTAATGGGCTCGTAGGAGTTAGTAGAGTTATTCTAGCATGTAGTGTTGTAGTTTGCGGGCATTCTTTACCCGCCCGGTTGATAGAATTTTCTGTTGAAAATTTTGACGTTATCTTAGGCATGGACTGGCTGAAAGACAGTCATGCGACAATAGATTGTCGTAGAGGGAGTGTATCTTTTGATATTCCAGGCATGGAGAGGTTCACTTTAGTCAGATCAGAGGCAACTCAGCAGGAGCAGGGAATAGTAACGACAATGGAAGAAGTTCAGATTCCGAAGGTAGTTGAAGAGTTTTTAGACGTATTTCCTGAAGAACTTTCAGGTCTACCACCGGTTAGAGATATTGAGTTCAGTATAGAATTGGCACCAGAAACTAAACCGATATCAGATCGAGTTTACAGAATGGCGGATTCAGAGCAAGCCAAGGTATACCAGCATATAGAGGAACTGAAGGAGAAGAAGTTCATCCAAGCTAGCGTGTCACCATGGACAGCACCAGTGGTACTTGTGGGGAAGAAGGATGGGTCATCCAGATTGTGTATTGACTACAGAAAGCTTAACGCGACAACAGTGAAGAACAAGTACCCATTACCCAGGATCGACGACTTATTTGATCAGTTGAGCAAAGCTAGAGTTTTCTCCAAGATAGATCTTCGTTCAGGGTACCATCAGGTGAGGGTTCGGAAGGAAGATATTCCCAAGACAGCATTCAGGTCGAAGTATGGGCATTATGAGTTTTTAGTAATGCCGTTTGGTTTGACCAATGCTCCAGCAATATTTATGGATTTGATGAATTGCATCTTTATGCCATACTTAGATCAGTTTGTCGTTGTGTTTCTTGACGACATTCTCGTATACTCTGCTAGTGAAGAGGAGCATGAAGACCACCTCAGGAAAGTATTACAGGTTCTGAGAGAGAACCAGTTGTATGCCAAGCTCAGCAAGTGTGAGTTCTAGACGGATCACATTTCCTTTTTGGGTCACATCATATCAGGAGCTGGAGTAGCAGTAGATCCCAAGAAGATAGAAGCAGTAGAAAGTTGGCCAGTACCCAAGACCGTAGCAGATGTACGGAGTTTCTTGGGATTGGCAGGATATTACAGAAGGTTTGTGTCAGACTTTGCAGGGCTTTCAGCACCCATGACCCGCTTGACCCGGAAGGATGTACCATTTGTCTGGTCGGCAGAATGTCAGACATCATTTGAGACTTTGAAGCAGAAGTTGATATCAGCACCTATTCTTACATTGCCAGTTGGACCCGGAGGTTTTACAGTATATTGTGATGCGTCAGGTAAAGGACTTGGATGTGTCCTTATGCAACATGGGAAGGTGATAGCATATACATCTAGGCAGCTTCGGGACCATGAGAAGAATTACCCAACTCATGATTTGGAGTTAGCGACAGTAGTGTTTGCTCTGAAGCTATGGTGACCGAGTGGAGATGTACACAGATCATAAAAGTCTGAAGTACATCTTTACTCAGAAGGAACTAAACATGAGGCAGAGAAGATGGTTGGAGTTGATTAAGGATTATGACGTGGAGCTTCAGTATCATCCAGGCAAGGCCAATATTGTAGCAGACGCTCTTAGCAGGAGAGACGGCGCATTTATGTTGACAACGCAGAGGCATATCTTAGAAGGCCTTCAGGAGATGGGCATCGAAGTTATACTTCCTAGTGATGTAGGAGTTCTATCAAGTCTGCAAGTTCAATCCGACTTGGTAGACAGGATCAAGGCAGCTCAGGCACAGGACCCAAGGATTCAGAAGCTTAGGGCAGAATGTGAGTCAGGACTCAGGAAGGAGATGAAAATTCATGAAGACGGTACACTTAGGTTTGGATCACGTCTATGTGTGCCTAGTGGAGATATCAGACAGGAAGTTATGACAGAAGCTCACAGTTCTCAGTATTCTATTCATCCTGGAGGGACCAAGATGTACCAAGATATCAAGCAGCATTTCTGGTGGAACGGGATGAAGAGGGAGATAGCTAGATTTGTTTCCCGTTGCTTGGTATGTCAGCAAGTGAAGGCAGAACAGCAGAGGCCAGCTGGATTATTGCAATCGCTTCCTATCCCAGAATGGAAATGGGAGCATATTACAATGGACTTTGTGACCGGTTTACCGAGATCACCAAGTGGTAAGGACGCTATTTGGGTAATAGTGGACCGACTTACGAAGGTAGCACACTTTTTTCCTTTCAGAATAGGACAATCTACAGAAAAGTTGGCAGAGTTGTATATGCAACAGATAGTTCGGCAGCATGGAGTCCCTGTCAGTATTGTGTCGGATCGAGATACCCGCTTTATATCACATTTTTGGAAGAGCTTACATCATAGTCTGGGTACCAAGTTAAGATTTAGCATGGCCTACCATCCACAGACGGATGGGCAATCAGAAAGAACGATTCAGACTTTAGAAGACATGTTGCGAGCTTGCACCTTAGATTTTAGAGGATCTTGGGAGAGCCACCTGCACTTAGTTGAGTTTTCATACAACAATAGTTATCAAGCCAGTGTCCAGATGGCGCCATTTGAAGCACTATATGGTAAGAAGTGCAGGTCACTGCTTGCATGGGATGATATCGGAGAGAGGAAGATGTTAGGCCCAGAAATGATTGTTCAGACGGTTGAAGTGGTTAAGGGAATTAGAGAGCGACTTCGAGTTGCGCAGGACCGGCATCGTCATTGGACGGACCAGCATCGTAGGCCGTTAGAGTTCTCTGTTGGGGACCACGTATTCTTGCGGATCTCACCTACTCGTAGGGTCATTAGATTTGGCGTTCGCGGGAAATTGAGTCCGCGGTACGTGGGCCCATTTGTTATCCTTGATCGGATAGACGATGTTGCTTATCGTTTATCCCTCCCACCTTCGTTACGAGAGGTGCATGACGTGTTTCATATATCTCAATTACGTAGGTATGTATCGGACCCAAGCCATATCCTCGATCATTCGGAGCTGGTTGTTGGTACCAACCTGTCTTACGAGGAACAGCCTGTGTCCATTTTGGACCGAAGAGAGAAGATACTCAAGAACCGAACAATTAGTCTTGTCCGTGTTGCTTGGGGTCATCACTCCTTGGGAGAGTCAACGTGGGAACGTGAGGATGATGTCCGATCACGATATCCACACTTGTTTGACTCACAAGGTATATCTCTTTCTGTATACCTTGATTGTCCTGATTCTTCATGCTTATCACCTTATGGGTAGAGCTACTTGATATCGTGGATAGATAAATTTACATATATAGTACTTGCTTTTGATAAGGTAATAATGATTGCTTACTCACTAGAATTGCTTGTATTAATTTAGCTCCGATAGTTCTACCTGCTTGGATTTGAAATTCCGAGGACGGAATTTTTTCTAAGGTGGGTAGAGATATCACTCTCCGTTCCCAGAATGCGTATTTTTATTCATGTACAACTCATGTATATTTATTTAATAGTTATCATGTATTATTCTGTATTTAAATTTCTTTTAATTTTATGTTAATTAATTATCTGCATTTTATTTCCTGCAATTTTATTTCCTGCAATTTTATTTCCTACAATTTTATTTTCTGCATTTTATTTCCTGCTTTTAACTTCTCTGGCTTAGTCTTTCTTTCGGGTTGGCCTTGGTTGGATCCGAACAAATCCGGCCCACAAACCCCACCTACCACCATCCTTCCTATTTAAAGCTTCCATCTCCTTCTCTCTCCTCATAACTTCTTCTTCACCATTACTTCTTCTTCTTCCTCTCATCACTTCTCCACCTGCCAGCAGTAGCAGCAGGCAAGTGCAAATCTTGTTTCTTGCTTGGAGAACCATTTTTATGGTTCATTTCTCTTCCTCTCATGATTCTGAGAGAGTTTACTACTTAGCATTTTTGATTTCTTTGGCTTGTTTTTTCTAGATCTGAGTTGTTGTATTCACGGCTGTTCATGGGTTTTGATCTCCTAACTTAGCGTGGATTTTGAGTCACGCACACGTTCTTACGTGTCTGCGTGGATTTCTAGTCACGCTCATGTTCTTACATGTTAGCGTAAATTTTCAGTCACGCACACGTCTTTACTTGTGCGTGCGTAGATTTTAGTCACGCACACGTCTTTACTTGTGCGTGCGTAGATTTTAGTCACGCACACGTCTTTACTTGTGCGTGCGTGGATTTTAGTCACGCACACGTCTTTACTTGTGCGTGCGTGGATTTTAGTCACGCACACGTCTTTACTTGTACGTGCGTGGATTTTAGTCACGCACATGTCTTTACTTGTGCGTGCGTGGATTTTTAGTCACGCACACGTTCTTACGTGTCAGCGTGAATTTTAGTCACGCTAACGTCTGTACGTGTCAGCGTAAATTTTGAGTTACGCTCACTTATGAGTGCGTGAATTTCTTATCACTTTTCACGCTCACTTGTGCGTACGTGAATTTCTTATCATTCTTCACGCTCACTTATGAGTGCGTGAATTTCCCTTCACGTTTACACTGTGCGTGCCAACGTGAACCATTTTTCACGCTCACGCTGTTTGCACGCTCACTCCTACTAGACTTGTTAATACCGATTGTTATGTGAAATACGTCTTGTGTCTTGATTGGTTTATGGATACCCAGTAAGACTGGAACTTAACCTTGAGAGTTATAGACTCGACCCCATGTAATACTAATTAACTTTTATGCCTTGATACCATTAATAATAATGGTTATCTTGATTATAATTGATCATGCGTTCCTAGTTGGAACTAAGAGACTGGCTAGTCGTCTTATTGAATTGAATGAATGAGACACGTTCATGTAATAAACTATTGTACTCGATTAGCCGATCCCGAATATTGGCATACAGGCACATGCAGGCTTCAAATTATTTATTTATTTACTTATTTATTTATTTATCTTACAAAAACGGCATGTGTACTTTATGGTCAAGGCATGATTACTCCGTGGTTAGATTTGATTGTTGCATCACGCTATATAAAACCTACAACCTAGCCGCACGGGTATCATTGTAGAGTTGCGCATATCGTATCCCGTACAAAAGTACTCATTTGAATGACCATGATCCACGACATGAAACTTCACTCAACGTAGAGACTATTAAGTTAAATAAAATAATGATGGCATGGAGAGAATGGATTCCCGAGTTCTTACATGGCAGCCCTCTTAGGACTATTAAGTGCCCGACAGACCGGCTGGTTCCCACAGATACTGTAAATCTGTCACACGGGTAGGGAACAGTATCTGCTTATATTATTGTACATGCTATATTAACGGCGGGCGTCCCGCTGGGACTCGTCTAATTATATGATTGGCGCAATTGATTGATTGGATAGACTAGCCTTGCTCGCACATAGTAAGAACTGAAGAATCATTATTGCATAATTCCAGGATAACTTGGGACTCACAGTAGCAAGTCGTAGTAGTTGATTGGCCGTTCAAGATGATTTGTTTGTGTATTGTACCTACTCTGTTGCCTAACTGAGATGATCAGAATGTCTGGACATGACGGGCCAACTTCTGTCCTTGTTTGGTTGGGAGGTTGGTTCGAAGTGTCGTGATGTTATGTGAATCCTAGTAGATAGCAGAGATCTATTATTATATTCTCTTACTTACTGGTTTAATCCTTCATATCGTGCTCCTTTGTGGTACTTGCTATTAGAGGTCTAACCTCTCTGGTTTTGCATGGCCAGATTTAGAGCCAGTCCCCGAGGATCCAGCCTACTTCTACCTCCAAGATGGTCAATACTAGAGGGATGATCGCAGGAGGACTCGAGTGGGTTTCCTTACTTCACCGCTCGTTTTGTTATTTACTTCATACTTAGCCGTTTGGCACCGACATGTTAGTCGGATTGTCTTGTACTTACTTTTGCATAATTGTAACTAAAGTCAGACTGCAGCTGATAACAATTGTGTATATGCTACTATACCATTTGGCTATGTTTTGTAAAACAAGATCTCAAGAACATTTTGACTAAGCGTTTGGGATGCCTTACTGCTTTATCTTATATGTTCTCTATTTTTGTTTCTTGTTTTGAATGATTGTGACAATAGATGTGAAGTGACCATAGTAAGACTTTCAGGTAGTATGCACCCCCTCGTCTGGTTAGACAGCATTGATCGTATTATACGGTATTCACCTACCCGTAATACGTAGCTGGCTGAGTCATTCCTCCGCTTTCCAGTATTTTGGTTCTGAGGCGTGACACAAGTAGAGTTCACGCGACAGTTTTCGGACCGTCAAGAACAGAATTTTTATCGATTTTCCATGAATTTTCATGGGAAATCTAGGATGAATTGATCTAAAACAATTGAAGGGTTAGGTCAATGGTTATGTGGTTTGTTCATAGGATTTTACATATCCAAAAACGATCGATTACAGAGAAAGATATGGGGGTCGATAAATGGGTACCTTACTGCTGCTGTCGGTGTTCTGCTTCGACCCCGCGCGCGCGTATCGACGCTGCCGTGGCCGCTCCGGCCGGTCGACGACCGCGCGTGGCGGCGCGCGTACACAGAGGGGGTCGCCAGGTGAAGGAGGTCGTCGTGTCGGGTTAGGGTTCGGTGTTTTTCGAGGGAAATCTCCCCCCTGCGCTGGTTTGGCAACCGCATTATATATCCCCTGCTTTGCGTTCGGGTTGGAAAGTAAGCGGGTATGGGTTTTTACGGGTATGGGTTTGGCTTGTTTGCCCACAGTGAGCTGTGGGGTCATGGGCTGGGCCGGCTGATGGCTCAGCTGGGCTGTGCTTATTTCTTTTCTTTTTTTTCTAGTTTTTATTTAATAAGAGTACAACTATATATATCTATATGTATACACACACACACACACACACACACACACACACACACACACACACACACACACACATATATATATATATTAAAAAATATATATATATATATATATATATATATATATATATATATATATATATATATATATATATATATATATATATATATATATATATATATATATATATATAGTAATCTGTATACGTGTATGTGTGGGTGTATATATATATATATATATATATATATATATATATATATATATATATATATAAATATATATATACACACACATACATGTATACATATATTTATATACTTTATACACCTTTAAATAATATATTTATACATACATACAAATACACATCTATATAGTATTTATTATACACATACATTCACATATATATATATATATATATATATATATATATATATATATATATATATATATATATATATATATATATCTATGTATCATTTATATAACAAATAATTTAATAAATATAATTCGCCAATTCCTATAAATATATACAAACTATTTGCGTTTACTAAACATGTCTACTAGGCCGTGGTTTGGTCCCACTACATGACTACATGGGCTTGGATTTGACTTGGGCCCAATCTGGACAGGTTCGGTACAACCGGGTTCCTAAAACTCAATAATATAATTAAATAATAAATAACTCTTCGGTGCGGATTAAGTCGCAACTTGGCCTGGTTTTCCTAGTTATGATGTCCCTATGGCTAGGTCTCTCCGGGCATGGCTAGTACACTAGTCAAGGCACACTGCTACCTCTCCCGTGCCACAATTCCTAGTCGTTTTGTACTCCAAAACTCCACCATGGCTAAAATCATATACCGTAATAATAACCAAATAACTAATTCTAAAATTCTAAAAATCATAATTTAAATCAAATGAATAATAATAAAAAAATAATTCAAGATTTTCGGGAAGGGGAGCTACAAATCTACCCACCTTAAAAATAATTTCGTCCTCGAAATTCTAATTTCTAATTATTCCTAAAATTCAAAAGGAAGTCTACTATTATCTAAATCTCTTTAAATTTAATTCCTCAAAATAATTTACAACCTTCCCCTAGCAATTTTGTAACTACGAAGCCTCGAGGACTTCTACCCACCTTTGGTCATACTACTCCTCAAAATATGGTCACTACAATCTTAAAATCTTCTAACTAGTTACTAACAATTCTACTGGCGGACACCTAGGCATATGTCAACTATAATTTCTCATATCTATAAAACAACCAAATATTCAAAATCAAACAATATTATACTATAACTTGAGAATTTCTAATAAAATTTAGACAGCACGATTGTTCGTCACTCCGAATTAGGAAGGGACGAGAATCAACGGTACGGAAAGCAAAGAAGTATAATCGAGAGCAAATATGGAGTTTTCAAGGACGTAGAGAATTTCTAGGAGAATTTTTCAAGGCAGAGTGGATTGAGATTTCTCAGGTTGAGTCACGTTCGCAGGCTCGTATCAGTACAGTTACGTAACGGATACGATATGCTCTGACCTGCATGGGCCACCAAAAAAACTTGTCACGACCCGCACCCGCTTTTCGGACGCGAGAGCGTGAGCAAGCCAACTACGTATCGAGCGGACTCCAGCCCGACTCGAATACGTAAACACTGTCACAGCTATGGCAATGGGCCTAAACAAGGCAAGACAAAACTATATTTCAATCCACAATAAGAATAATATACAAGAATGAACAAGTATGGGTCGTGGTCTGCAGCCCACTAGCATATATGTCCGATAAGACTCGAACAATAGTAAAAGGAGTCTAAAACTGAATCAGGAAACATGATAAGGTAAGAAAGCACGAAAGGATAGCAAACGTAATAATGATACCTGAATCCTGCAAGAACCGCAAATCCTCCTTCATCCAGAACTACTAGCTAACTCCATGCAATCGCTAAACCTGAGGAGATCATCAGGTCCTCAGAGGACATAGCAAGATACATAATATACATGCCTATCTAGCAGTTTTATCATGCGCAAGAAATAAACAAGAAAGAACAAGAACAAGACAATGACTACGAACACGAATACGGACACACGAACACTAGAACAACTACGCATAATGAACTGCCGGATGAACGAAACACGATGATCAATGGAAGAAACCAAACCCTCGTCCCGAGTGTGGATTCACTGGTTTGAACTAAACACTAACCCTCGTCCCGAGTGTGGACTCTCTGGTCAGTACTAACCCTCATCCCGAGTGTGGACTCTCTGGTTAATACTAACCCTCGTCCCGAGTGTGGACTCTCTGGTCAGTACTAACCCTCGTCCCGAGTGTGGACTCTCTGGTTAGTTCACGGCAAGGCACCCTCGTCCCGAGTGTGGACTCTCTGGTGCAAATACTACATCCTCGTCCCGTGTGTGGACTCTCTGATGTAAACACCCTCGTCCCGAGCGTGGACTCTCTGGTGCAAGTCAAGTCGAGTCTACACCCTCGTCCCGAGTGTGGACTCTCTGGTGCAATAATCGACATCCTAGTCCCTAGTGTGGACTCACGGATGTAAACAGATCAAGAAAAATACCCTCGTCCCGAGTGTGGACTCTCTGGTGCCAAGGACACAATGTCAAAGATTTAGCAGTTTACTACATGCACTCGTTCTATGACACGACTCAAGCAAGGTACTGACGAGAAACTCCAAATGCGAAACACAAGGCCAAAACATGAACATGGCTATAAACAATAAAAATAACTCCACAGAAAATAACACGAAAAAGCACATGTCCATAAATAATCCAAAAGCTGGAAACTGAAATAGAATGCATGTAAATAAAACTGTAGAGGGAGGCAAGGTATACTTGCCTGGAGGTTGCACGCAGATCCCATAAAATATAATCAACTGATGAGCCATAAAGTC
Source organism: Iris pallida (assembly GCA_029216955.1). NCBI lineage: Eukaryota > Viridiplantae > Streptophyta > Magnoliopsida > Asparagales > Iridaceae > Iris > Iris pallida. The sequence continues at coordinate 10,039,734 of JANAVB010007399.1, read as the reverse complement.
CAAAACATCACAACTGTCTCCGAAAGCTGAAACAGACAATGCCAACAGTCTTAGAATAGTCAAATTTGCTAGGATTGCCTGGCCTTACGTCCAATTCTGGACACAGGGGCAAAACGATAATTTTAGGCAAAAACGGTGTCCGCCGTTGGACCCGCTTTGCACCGAAAAGCGTGCCAGAGTCAAGGTTCTCTAAAGTCGTCGAACTACATGTCTACGGATCCGATTTTACGATACGAACCCAACGGTATGTCCAGAGTTGGATTCCGACGGGCCGTGCACAAAATCGCCCGTTGAGTGGGACCGTGGGGCCCACAAAACGACGTTCGATTCAACTGTCTCAGAATCGGACCAAACTTGGCATACTGGACCAAAAAAATGATACGGTCCTGATGGCGCAAGTTTCATCTAGATCTGAAGAATGTGCACAAAGTAATTGGAGAATTTACAAAGTGCACGATACGATGAATTTCGACGGATACGCATCAAATTCGTCGCGTACACGCGACCAATTTGAATTCCGTCAAAGCCCACACGACCACGAAGCCGTTACGCAGCTTTCGATGCCTTCGGTTCATGACCACGTTGCCCAGAATGGCGGGACGCACGTCGTGTCGGAAAATTTTCAAGTTTTCGAAAATCTGTTTTTATGGATTTTTCTCGATCTTTCCTAGGGTTTCTTTTACTTGATACACAGCTAGAAATTAAACCAATAATGGGGTTTCAATCTCCTATAGGTTGTCATCAGGTCTGCTCAAATAGATTTTTGATTCGGTCTATGGATTCGCGAGAATTCGCCTTCCAAGTAGAGTTCACGCGACAGTTTTTGGACTGTTAAGAACAGAATTTTTATCGATTTTCTATGAATTTTCATGGGAAATCTAGGATGAATTGATCTATAACAATTAAAGGGTTAGGTCAATGGTTATATGGTCTGTTCATAGGATTTTACATATCCAAAAACGATCGATTACAGAGAAAGATATGGGGGTCGATACATGGGTACCTTACTGCTGCTGTCGGTGTTCTGCTTCGATCCCGTGTGCTCGTATCGATGCTGCCGTGGCTGTCACCCTCATTTCTCGTATTTCCCGTATTTCGTATTTATACTCGTATCTGGATTTTGGCATATATTTTTATTTTTCTTAACTTGTGGAATTTTGGTATTTCTCGTATTTTGGGTTTTGACATGGCTCGGTCTTAATTGGATTGGGTTTGGTTTGGTTTAATGTGTATTGGAACACCTTAGCCTATGCTCCACCATCAACACACCACATCCCACCCTCTTTAAAACTCCACCAACCTTTTCTCTCTCCTCATAAACCTCTATTAATTTCTTCTTCTCCTTCTTCTACACAACACTCTTCTCCTTCCTCTACACAACACCAACCCATAGGCAAGTGTACCTTGCTACCACATGAAAACCCTCTTTTATTTGTCCATTAGCTAGATTAGGACATGGTGATCAACATTAGAACTTGACATCTTGTGATTTGGAGTCCCCATTGTTCTAGATCTAAGTTTTTCCTATTTCCGGTTTTATATGGTTTTGATCTATTTAAGTTGGATTTTTATGGGTTTTGATGTTCCCATGTGGAAGAGAATTCAATTCCACCCTGGTTGGAACTTTGGAAATCCGGATTTAGAGTTCGGATGGCCAAGTTGTGATGTTTTGAAGTTTTGGGAGCCATTGGAGCTTCTTCTCAGCCATGGAGAAGAAGAACCTTTCCCCTGCGTGCGTGCTTTTGTGCGTACGCAGCTCTCCTGCATGCGTGCTTTTGTGCATACGCAGCACTCCTGCGTGCGTGCTTTTGTGCGTACGTAGCTCTCCTGCGTGCGTGCTTTTTGAGCGTACGCAGCTCTCCTGCGTGCGTGCTTTTGTGCGTACGCAGCTCTCCTGCGTGCGTGCTTTTGTGCGTACGCAGCTCTCCTGCGTGCGTACTTTTGTGCGTACGCAGTTCTCCTGCGTGCGTGCTTTTGCGCGTACGCAGCTCTCCTGCGTGCGTGCTTTTGTGCGTACGCAGCTCTCCTGCGTGCGTGCTTTTGAGCGTACGTAGCTCTCTTGCGTGCGTGCTTTTGAGCGTACGCAGCTCTCCTGCGTGCGTGCTTTTGTGCGTACGCAGCTCCCCTGCGTGCGTGTTTTGTGCGTACGCTGCTCCCTGCGTGCGTGCTCGTGTGCCTATGCAGCTTCCCTGCGTGCGTGCCCTTGTGCGTACGCAGCTCCCCTGCGTGCGTGCCCTTGTGCGTACGCTGCTCCCCTGACCCCTTGCATAACCTATTGGCTCTTGGAGTATTGGTTTTATTTCTCGACTTGGTTTCTCTTTTGTGGATTCCTGAGATCTGTTCAACACAGCACTACTATCTTGACCCGACACGGCCTAACACGGTTTTCAAGTAATTGTTTATGACTAGTACGATTCTCGGGATTTTCTGTGGATTATGATTCTGGTATTCTCTGATCTCCTTGCTAGTGACCCAGTAGGGTGCACACCTAACTTGTAACTTGTAATTAATCCTTGTGACTTGATAACTTAATAGTGGCCCGTGGCGGCGCACTCCTGACTTGTAGCATGACTTGATAACTTAACGCTGTTGCGACGGCTAACTTAACTTGACCTGTCTTGACACCGTGGGTAGTTCTTCTTGCTTGCTTGTTAAATCCACTTGTCCTGTCTTGCATCATGTCTAGGATGGGACTCCTGAGTACCACGGTCAGGGGTACCTACTAAAATGGATTAAGGTTAATAACTAGAATAATACAGTAGTCATGAAGAGATGACACAGCTACAGGCAATCCCGTTACCTGGGCGCTCTTGGGATCTGTAGCCTGCCGACGAGTAGGGCGCATTTCCAGCACACTGTCATGTGTTGCACCTTCTAAGTCACCTAAGGGTACATGCGTTCCAGGACGATGTACCCACCTGAATTCAACCCCTAATTTTTGACCTGGGTAACCTGGATGGTCTGCAGGGCTTGTGGCTGTGGAATAATCTCACTGTATCTTGTTAGTAACTAGGCCTATGATAACCCTAGTTAGTTAAAGTAGTAAGCCGTAGTATCTGCTTGGCCGTGATTGATTGAATGAGGTACAACCAGTCTAGCCATGTCTTGATCTAGTACAAGACTGCTTCCTGTCTTAATTTCTTACATTATTATCTTGCCGATAAATGGTGGGAAACCAAGTTCTGTTCAGACGAAGGGTTACAACCCCAGTCCTTGTTTGGTTTACGGGTTGTAACCTGGCTATCGAAAAAGTACCATGGTTATCTCGTCGTATATCATCCTGGCATGTTTTCGTAAATTCTAGTTTTAATATTAGATTTTCTTGTGCTAATTGCTGGCTTTTGTTCTTATTTCGTGGCCCCCTTGTGGAACTTGCTCTTTCTGGGGTTGACCCAGCTGGTTTTGTGTGGCCAGATTTCGGAGCAGCTCCCGAGGATCTACCAAGCTTCCAGCCCAATGGTGACAACTAGACGAAACCCGGGCCAAGAGTGGGTTTTTCTTTTTGTCTTGCCCACTTTATTGTAAAACTATTCTTTTGAGGCGTATAGCCGACGAGCACCTGTTAGCTCGATGCACTTTTACTTACTGTCTGCCTACGGGCTGTAACATGATTAACAAATCCTAGGGTTGATCATGTACGACCAAACTCTTGCTAGTCCTAACATTTTGTAACGACTAGCTTCATGATCAGCTGAATATGTAATATTTGGGATGCCTTATTATTGTATATTTAATGATCATACATCTTGAAACCTTACTTACTTGCTTGTGATTAAGACATTAGGCTTGTTCATGATCATAAGAGACAGTTGGCTTGTAGTAAACCCTCATATATCTAGACAGCCGTGACCGTATATCGAGGTGGCTTCCATTTCAATATACGTAGCTGGCTATGTCTGCCCCCGCTCTCCAGTATTCTGGTTCTGGGGCGTGACATGGTTTAAGTGGTGGCCCATGCAGGTCTTGTAAATCAAGATATGTAAGGGTTACCAGATAGATGTCTCAATCAGTACTCGTCCTTGATCTTTGTTCGTACCCTCTGAATCCCTGGATTCTTGCCCTGATCCTGTGCTTGTATCATTGATCTGTCCTGATTCTTTCTTTATTGTTTCCTGTGTCGTCTTCTTCAGCGGTACTGTACCTGGTCCTACCGATCGACGAGGTGGAGCACTTCCTGTGGATCAGCAGCAACCCGGAGATCAAGCCCAGCATTCCGGGGTAGCCTCCAGAGTTGTGCCTACTGGAGGAGAGTCACCAGTTCGGCCCGTCCAGCCCGCAGAGCCAGATGATGGTACCTTAGTAGGCCTCATCAGAACCTTGATAGCTTTCCAGGATCGTCGAAGCGATGCCCTGCACCAGACAGTTCAAGATGCTTTGACCCGAGGCGGACATCCAGGGAACCAGACGGCAAACAGCTTCAAGCGATTGAACCCTCCTTTCTTCGACGGCACCGAGGATGCGATTGCCGGGGATGCATGTCTTCAGGATACCGAGGTGATTCTGGAAGCAGCTAGGACGCCCGAGAATGAGAAGGTGGCGATGGTATGCCAGCAGTTGTTGGACTTGGCTCACAGTTGGTGGGCGGCACAAGCCATGGGATTAGTGGCACCCATTGCTTGGGCAGTATTTAGAGAAAGATTCCAGACGAAGTATTTTGATGCTGTGGCTCGGTACGACCTGCAGACCAGATTTACCAACTTGAAGCAAGGAGGCAGAACAGTCGACAGTTATGCATCGGAATGTTCTAGACTCAGTAGGTTTGCCCCCACCTTGGTGGCGACCGAGTTTGATAGGGCCCAGCGGTTCCAGCAGGGACTGCATTTGGAGACCTTATTGGCGGTTGAGCAGTTCGAGCACCAGACGTTCGATGCAGTCTTGAGAGCAGCTAGGAGGCATGAGTACACCTCCCAGAGGATCATGGATAGGACCGGAGGTAGGAAGCGGTCCCACAGTCAGATGCACCAATCATCAGCTCCAGCCCCGGCAGCTAGGAGATTGACCATTGGAACTCCGAGGCGGGCGGCCTCAGTAACGTCGATTCAGCATTCGACCCCGACGTACCCCGCAGCAGCAGAAGCAAAAGCAGACTTCCGCGATGGGATGTTCTCATTGCGGGAAGCCAGGGCATGTGGTGGCAAACTGTCGCAGGGCGCAGGAATTGTGCCTGGCTTGTGGAGCAGCAGATCATAGGATAGGGGCTTGCCCGAATAGGGGTGGTTCATCAGCATCCAACCCTTCTAGCTCTTCGGTGAGACGATCGGCCCCAGCACCAGTTCAGCAGCAGCAGTATCAGTCTTCGAGGCCCTTGCCGCCTCAGTCTCAGCCATTCCAGCAACAACACCCCCAGCAGTATGTACAAGCCCAAGCTAAGACCCAGAATAGGCAGAGAGGTTTCTAGCAGAGGGGACCAGCAGCCAGAGGACAAGGTCAGGCCATGATGATGGCTATAGAAGAAGAAGTTGCACCAAGTGAGGTTGTGGCAGGTACTATCTCGTCAACTCCTCTCCAGCGTCTGTATTATTTGATTCTGGTGCATCGCATTCATTTATGTCTGTACGATTCGCGACACGGATAGGATTGGAGCCCGAGTCATTATCAGTGAGGCTCAATATACTTACTGGTAATGGCCTTGTGGGAGTAGATCGAGTGTTTTCCTCGTGTCGGATCGTAGTTAGTGGTAGGGAGTTCCCCGCTAGATTCATAGAGTTTTCTATGGCAGACTATGATGTAGTCCTAGGCATGGATTGGTTAAGGAACCAGTATGCTAGGATAGACTGCCATATTGGTAGAGTTATCTTTAGTATCCCCGGCGAGCCAGAGTTTTCATTTTCTAGAGGTGCAGTGGAGCCATCTTCCCCAGCATTACGGATGGCAGTAGCAGCAGTGCAGTTACCCCGGATAGTTGAAGAGTTTCCAGATGTCTTTCCAGAGGAGCTTCCAGGGATGTCGTCGGAGCGGGAGAATGAGTTCACTATAGACTTAATTCCCGGGATAGCACCAGTGTCAGAGCGAGTCTACAGGATGGCGCCTTCAGAGTTGGAAATTTTATAAAAAATGATTGAAGAACTGAGGACCAAGGGATTCATCCGTGCAAGTGGATCGCCTTGGGGAGCCCTGATGCTTCTTGTCAAAAAGAAGGATGGTACGTCCAGGCTATGTATTGATTATCATACCTTGAATTCGGTGACAATCAAGAACAGATACCCTCTTTCGAGGATAGATGACTTGTTTGATCAGCTCAGAAGGGCTTCAGTGTTCTCGAAGATCGACTTGCGGTCAGGATACCACCAGATCAGAGTCAGAGAGCAGGACATCCCGAAGACAGCATTCAGATCGAGGTATGGACATTGGGAGTTCCTTGTTATGCCCTTTGGAGTGACCAATGCGCCGGCCGTATTCATGGACCTCATAAATCGCATTTTTATGCCTTACTTGGATCAATTTGTGATCGTGTTCCTAGATGACATCCTGGTCTACAGCAAGAGTGAAGCAGAGCATGAGCAGCATCTCAGAATCGTCCTCCAGACGCTTAGGGAGCATCAGTTGTACGCCAAGTTCAGGAAATGCGAGTTCTGGCTCGATCGTATATCATACTTGGGTCACATCATTACCCGAGGAGGAGTGGAAGTGGATCCCCAGAAGATTGTGGCTATCGAGTCATGGCCGGTACCCAGCTCAGTGGCAGAGGTTCGCAGCTTCCTTGGATTGGCCGGCTACTACCGGCGGTTCGTTTCAGATTTCGTAAGGATTTCAGCGCCGATGACCCAGTTGACCCGCAAGGATGTACCGTTTGTTTGGACAGCAGAGTGTCAGGAATCATTTGAGAAGTTGAAGCGAGGTTTGATAACGGCTCCCATTCTCACCCTTCCAGATGGGACTGGAGGATTCACAGTTTATTGCGACGCTTCAGGCAGAGGATTAGGGTGTGTCTTGATGCAGCATGGGAAGGTAATATCTTATGTGTCACGTCAACTACGTGATCATGAGAAGAATTACCCGACCCACGACTTGGAATTGGCGGCGGTAGTGTTTGCTTTGAAGTTGTAGAGACACTACTTGTACGGAGATAGAGTGGAGATCTTTACTGATCATAAGAGCCTGAAGTATGTTTTCACCCAGAAGGACCTTAATATGCGGCAGAGAAGATGGCTCGAGCTGATGTGTATGCTTAGTGTACTTTTGTAGGCTTAGCAGTGTAATACGTCTTCTTATAATAGACTTGCTTTGATGTTTAATCAAAATAACATTCCCATCTGTCATCTCTTTAAGGGTGTGTTTGATTGCAAGGTGGAAAATATGTGGAAAAGAAATTAATTCCGTGGAATTATTTTCCTAGGAAATTTTTTTCCATGGAATTAAAAAAAAAATCATGGGAAACTTAATTTGGGAAACTTGAATAACATTCCCATCTGTCATCTCTTTAAGGGTGTGTTTGATTGCAAGGTGGAAAATATGTGGAAAAGAAATTAATTCCGTGGTGAACTATGATATGGATTTGCAATATCAACCCGGGAAGGCGAACGTTGTAGCAGATGCATTGAGCAGGAGAGCCAGAGTTTATTTTCTGACGGCACAACCAGAATTATTGGCAGATCTTCAGAAAATAGGAATTGAAGTGGTTCTTCCAACCAGCGTGGCATTGATGGCCAGCCTACAGGTTCAATCCAGCATAGTTGAGAGAATCCAGGTGGCGCAGTCAACAGATTCCAAGATCCAGCGACTCAGAGCAGAGTGTGAAGCAGGAAGAAGGCCAGAATTATGTATCCATGAAGACGGTATACTTCGGCACGGCACTCGTCTTTGTGTACCCAGTGGAGATATCAGACAGAAAGTCATGGCAGAAGCCCACAGTTCACAATATTCTATTCATCCGGGTGGTACGAAGATGTACCGTAATATTCGTCAGCATTTCTGGTGGAATGGCATGAAGAGGGAGATAGCCCGGTTTGTCTCTCGGTGTTTGGTTTGCCAACAGGTTAAAGCTGAACATCAGATGCCCGCTGGACTTCTTCAACCCTTACCGATTCCGAAATGGAAATGGGAACATATAACCATGGATTCGTGACAGGATTGCCCAGATCTCCGGCCGGCAGAGATGCTATTTGGGTAATTGTGGACAGGCTTACCAAGGTGGCACACTTTCTCCCATTCAGAGTTGGACAATCGACGGCGCAGTTAGCAGAGATGTATCTCAGGCAGATCGTCAGGCTTTACGGTGTGCCAGTCAGCATCACCTCGGACAGGGATTCAAGATTCACATCACATTTTTGGCGCAGCTTGCAGAAGAGTTTGGGGACTCGCCTTCAATTCAGCTCAGCTTATCACCCGCAGACGGATGGTCAATCAGAGCGCACAATCCAGACTCTTGAAGATATGTTGAGATCCTGTACCCTTGACTTCGGTGGTTCATGGGAGAATCATCTACACCGGGTGGAATTCTCGTACAACAACAGTTATCAGGCCAGTATCCAGATGGCACCTTTCGAGGCTCTTTATGGCAGGAAGTGCAGATCCCTACTAGCATGGGACGATGTCGGGGAGAGGCAGATGCTCGGACCCGAATTGATTTTTCAGACGGTTGAAGTGGTCAGGAAGGTCAGAGATCACCTCCGAGTTGCCCAGGAATGCCAGCGCCATTGGGCCGATGCTCATCGGCGTCCCTTAGAATTTGCTGTCGGCGACCATGTATTCCTTAGGATCTCGCCTAACCGCGGCGTCATTCGCTTTGGCGTGCGGGGAAAGCTTAGTCCTACGTATATAGGGCCGTTCGATATTCTAGAGCGAGTAGGAGATGTATCCTATCATCTCGCTCTTCCGCCGTCGTTAAGTGAGGTGCATGATGTATTCCATGTGTCCCAATTACGACGGTATATTCCGGACCCGAGCCACATCCTAGACCATTCGGAATTGGTTGTTGGTACCAACCTTTCGTATGAGGAGAGGCCCGTGTCTATATTAGACCGGAGGGAGAAGATACTCAAGAACAAGACTATTAAATTAGTTCGTGTTGCTTGGGGTCATCACTCTCTAGGTGAGTCAATGTGGGAGCGTGAGGACGACATCCGATCGCGATATCCCTACCTGTTTGACTCGTGAGGTATAATGTCTTTCTTATGCCTTGCGTTTTCCCTTCCTTGCTTGTATTGTATGATTGTGTGATTGAACTGCTTAGTGTAACTTGCCTGTGCTTAGTGTAACTTGTCGTGACAATCTCTAGCTCCTTGATTAAATTCCGAAGACGAAATTCTTTTAAGGCGGGTAGAGTTGTCACCCTCATTTCCCGTATTTCTCGTATTTCGTATTTATACTCGTATCTGGATTTTGGCATGTATTTTTATTTTTCTCAACTTGTAGAATTTTGGTATTTCTCGTATTTTGGGTTTTGACATGGCTCGGTCTTAATTGGATTGGGTTTGGTTTGGTTTAATGTGTATTGGAACACCTTAGCATATGCTCCACCCTCAACACACGACATCCCACCCTCTTTAAAACTCCACCAACCTTTTCTCTCTCCTTATAAACCTCCATTAATTTCTTCTTCTCCTTCCTCTACACAAAACTCTTCTCCTTCCTTTACACAACACCAACCCATAGGCAAGTGCACCTTGCCACCACATGAGAACCCTCTTTTATTTGTCCATTAGCTAGATTAGGACATGGTGATCAACATTAGAACTTGGCATTTTATGATTTGGAGTCCCTATTGTTCTAGATCTAAGTTTTCCCTATTTTCGATTTTACATGGTTTTGATCTATTTAAGTTGGATTTTTATGGGTTTTGATGTTCCCATGTGGAAGAGAATTCAATTCCATCCTGGTTGGAACTTTGGAAATCCGGATTTAGAGTTCGGATGGACAAGTTGTAATGTTTTGAAGTTTTGGGAGCAATTGGAGCTTCTTCTCAGCCATGGAGAAGAAGACCCTTTCCCCTGCGTGCGTGCTTTTGTGCGTACGCAGCTCTCCTGTGTGCGTGCTTTTGTGCGTACGCAGCTCTCTTGCGTGCGTGCTTTTGTGCGTACGCGGCTCTCCTGCTGTAGGATGTGGAAAATTATGACACGCTGACATAAGACTCAGTCCAAGCCATACGCTCAAAGCCATATGCTCAGTCAAGGCCATACGCTCATCTACAGGCCATACGCTCAGTGAATATTTTATTATTTTCTGGGATGACAGTACGGCATATATTTAATAAAGGATGAATCTGACACGTCGTCTTTTGTGCAAAGGCAGCTGTCCAATGGAGACTAGCCGTCGTATATGTATTCGAATAGTTGGTTTTGTCTTTTACGAGGACAGCTCAGCAGATCATTAATGCAAAGCCATCATTACTGTCAGTTTTGACAGTCTGTCAGCCGTCATATCTGCAGTCACGACGCTCGAGAAAATCTTTTGACAGTTATTTGAAGATATGGCTTATCAGAGAAGATTGATGATGGCCACGTGGCTCCTTCTTCAGTGAGCGTATGAAGTCTATACGACTCCTTCCTTCTTCATTGAGCGTATGAAGTCTATACGACTCCTTCCTTCTTCATTGAGCGTATGAAGTCTATACGACTCCTTCCTTCTTCAGTGAGCGTATGAAGTCTATACGACTCCTTCCTCATCAAGTGAGCGTACGACTCCTTTCTTCTCCAGTAAGCGTATCAGCTTTATTTTGTTTCTACATCATCCAAGTCAGCGTATAACTCTCCTTCAACGAGGCAGCGTATTACAGCAACCATATCCAGGATTACAGTCAACACACGTTCTCACGTGTCCTGTACCAGTTATCCACTTCTCTAGAAGTTATGCAACGTGGCATCTAGGCCATCAATCTCTCCTGAACATGCTCCACTACTTTCAACCGCACGCTAATGTGTCTACATCAGAATTCGCCACGCGTCCCTGCAGTTATGCACACGTCAAGTAACTACCTGAGCGTATGCTTAAGGACAGTTATCCTGAACTCTATAAAAAAGAGTTTCTTCATCTTCATCAGACACTACAGACAATTTCAGAGAGAACAGAGAGATTGCCCAGTTGCTGTCCAAGTTCTTTAAAGTTCGAGTATTCTTCATCGCATCGTCCAAGGGATAAAGTAATCGTCTTCTAGATTAGATTCCTACAGTTGTAATTTTCTCAGATACAAAATAAATAAAGTGAATTTATTTATGGAAAACAAATTGGCGACTCAGCTGGGGAAAGCTGTCTCCTCCAATGAGATAGCAACAACTCAATGCGATACTTCGTCGATCGGCTTGACGAAGAAGACGATGGTTGTACAATTCGACCAATCGGCTTATGAAGAAATGCTCAAGGCGAAGGAGGGCCGCACTGCTTCCTCCGCTCTTCCTGCTGCTAAGAAGAAGGGATACTCCGTCTATGTCCCTAAGTCTTCTGCAGCAGTCCGAGACGCTTCTGTCACTTCTCATGCTGACAAGAACACGTCTTCAACTTCCATGAAGCACACTTCGGCTTCTCGGAACACGGCAACAGTGGCTTCTCCTAGTCACACTGACAAAGTTGGTTCTTTAACCAAGTCAGCGTGTACAAGGAAAACCATCTCTGGACATGTCAAGGTCCCTTCTCCCTCTATTCTTACGACAGCAGTCGGCTCTTTAGCCATTGATGACTCTGAGCGTATGGCATTCAAAGGGCAGCGTACGGCAAAGGCAGCGTACAAAAGCCAACATCAGGCAGCGTACGCTGAGCCAAAGCCAGTGTATGCTAATAAAAAGGCAGCGTATGACCAGAAGTCCAAACTGAAGTCAGCGTATGCTAACAAATACAGTCCTTTGACTGTTTCTCAAAATCAGATTGGGGGTTCTCTTCCACAGAACATACAAATGATTCCCCCTCAACTTGCACATCTTGTGCCAACCAAGGAGAAAGACTCTTTAGTCAACTCCTCTACTCCTAAGGTCTTTACCTCTGGAGTTAATTTGACTAGTACTCTTACTAGATCAAACAATGGAAAACGCCTTTTGGCTAATTCCTCCAAAGATGGATTATTACTGACTCCTAGTCGGAATAATACTCATCTTCCTTCTCTCAAAATTTCTCGGTCTGGGAAAGGCAAATTACAAGTATCCAAGACTGATATCAAAGTCAAATCTCCTACGGATCTTCGTAATAAGCTTAATCAGAATCGGTTCGGTTCCACTGAGACAAGTATATTAGACCCTGATGCAGAATATGCCAAGAACTATGTGGCTCAAATTAATCAGTCTTTATACACTCAGGAACCAAGAAGACAGAAGAACAAAGACAAGTTTCTACACAGAAACTATCTTCAAATACTTCCCAATCTGTTCCTACAGATCTCCGGGAATATTTGCAAAATAAACAGAGAATTGACACTCCATCAGGCTATGATATTGCTCATATTTGCCATGAAAAGCATGGTTGCAACTTCCAACCTCGAGTTGTAATTCAATGTTGTTGTTCACCAAAAAGACAATATGTTTTCGAACGGATTCAATATGAACCAATGTTGGATGAAGATGAACCTCTTTATGCTTCTGTCAACATGACTTCCAGAAATATTGGGGGTAGCATACGGTCTGATGCTATATCAGACTCTGAAGATGGTGTTTATCTCGGCACTCGATCCAGGACCGGAGCCTTGACCAGAGCCTCTTCTTCTTCTCATCCAAGTGGTAATCCGGAGATCACAGAAGACTTCCTTGGAGAGTCCAATTTTCCAGTATTAACTCCTGTAAAAAGCCCTGGGAAAGATACTGATTCACACAGTGATGATTCAGAACAGACTGTTTCATCATCTATTCCTCGAATGATTACCACTTACATGGCAGAGGGCGATCATGAACCCTCAACTAACACCGAAGCTCACGAACAAAGGATTTCTTCCTTAGAACAATAGTTGCGAGCTATGGCAGATACGTTGAATGCTATGCACACTCTTATGCAAGCTCAGCATCAAACTCAGCAAGTCCAACAGACAGCTCCTCCAGTTATATTAAATACTCCTGTTGTTCCAAACCTGGAACCCTCTACTATTCCAGGGGTACAATCTAATGTTCCTGAACAACCCACTCCAAGTCAGTCTGGAGCTGGGGGTGGTACATATGCTGCAGTCCCTCCTCCTAATTACACTCAACAAGTTACAACTCCCCAATCTTCTGGAATTGTTTCTGAAGAGTTAAAGAATCTCCGAACTCAATTCGAGGCATTCAAACAAAAGGATGGTTTGCAAAGGTTAGGTATCAAGCAACCTTACCCGATAGAATGGAAGCAGGTATCGTATCCACCAAAATACAAACCTCCGACCATCTCTTTCTATGATGGGACAACCTCCCCAAGTCAGTTCATTAATCATTTTGAAGTAATGACTGATCAACTGCAACCAAGTGACGCCCTCCTTACTCGGGTGTTCATTGGATGTCTCAAAGGAACGGCTTATGAATGGTATAGAAGTCTCCCTGATGGGTGCATTACCTCATTTACCGGTTTCAAGCAAATGTTTCTTGAACGATTCTATGAAGGGCTCAATGACATGACCATGTCAGCCCTCATAAGAATTAAACAGAAAAATAATGAAACCACCGAGGACTTCATTGAAAGATTCAGAAGAGAAGCCCTCAAAATGCCTCTCGGAACTCCTGATGCTGTTACCATCGACACTTGCAAGTCGAATCTTTTACCAATTATCAGCATGTGGACAGGGTCCACTCAGTTCCAAGATTGGCCTTCTTTCATTGTCAGTGCCAAGGCTGCCGAGGTCAGTGCTGAGACCTTCAAGGGTCTGGGGGTACAAATGGCTCCCAAAGAATCAAATCAGAGTGCTAGCAATAGTGCTCGACCCAACAATCGCAAAGGGAAAGAAGCTCTTGAAGTCAATCTCCAAAACAGTAGTCAAGAGGTAAAGACTACCCAAGCTACTCCAGCTCCAACAAATCAACAACAGAGATCTCCTCGGCCGAAGGAAGAATATTCTTTCGACGATGATGATGTTCAGGGTATCTTTGAATGCTTACTCAAAGGTAATAAGATTCAATTGCCAGAAATTAAAAAGCCTGATGAAGCTAATAAGACAGATCATCCAAAATACTATCCATATCATAGAATGCTGGGTCATACAATCCGGTCTTGCTATGTATTAAAAGGGAAGATTCAAGAGATGATTAAATCAGGAGCTGTGACATTAACACCCAAAGACAAAACAGTCACAGCAAATGTAATTTCAATGCAGTTCGGTGACTTCCCTCCCTTAATGGTGGAAAGTGGGATTGTTCCTATCCCCAAAGCAACTCTCGAAGTTATAAACATCCCACCAGCACAGAATGACGGACTTGTTCCTGTCACAACTAAGAAGGGAGAGATCATGTGGATTCACCCGAATTTAATGACGGAGTTTGAAACGTCTTCCTCTTCTCCTCGGAAGACTTCCTCATCTAAAAAGAAGCTCGGGAAGACTAAGTCATGCAATGTGACTTCTAGTTTCACACCCGATTTTTACCTAACCTCTACTTTCATCTCAGCAGGAAATTCACTCCTTACGGAGATAAAATCTGTACCTCAATTTGAAGATAGGTACAAACCTGCTTTTCATTTATACAGTTCACAATCTCGTGAATTGATGGCGAAGATGGGTTATGATCTAGCCACTGCTCCGGGTTTAAACTCAGGCAAGGGACTCCGAGCACCTTTAGCCATCACTATGAGACATAATCAATCTCGTGTTGGCCTTGGTTTCTGGAATGAAGCTCTCATCAAACATAAAAGAACCAAGAGCAAAATAAAGAATTGCAGCATGGTTTCCATAGACCTTGAACCAGAATCTGAAGTTGAAGTTCATGCTGGAACTCGGTCAGGAAAAGTATATCTGAAAGATTATGCTGAAGTTCTTGAAGAAACTTCTGAAGTCCCTCCAGTTACAGCTTCAACTCCAGTCTCTACTGAAGAGCCTTTAAATGTTCCTGTTAAGACAGTTCCTTCTAAACCAACAGCAGCTGACAAAGGCAAACAACAAGTCCGCTTCGACAAACCATTGAAGAAGTCATCTCCTACAGGACTTGAAAAGCCTTATAATTTTGATATATTGGCTCAACTAGCTAATACCCCAGCTAAATTATCAATCTTCGAGCTCTTACGCCTCTCTAAAGAGACTCGAGAAACTTTAAGTGAAGCACTGCTGCAAGCAGAAACCTGCTTAACTCTTCTCAAGAAATTGGAAACAGAATCTGTTTCTCATTGCCATAATGTATTGGAATTTATTCCAAACATTACCTTTACGCAGGACGATATGCTGCTAGAGGATAATCGACATGACCGTCCTTTATATCATATAGGATATATTGATTCTATGAAGGTTGATCTTCTCCTGATTGATCCAGGATCTGCTCTTAGTATTATGCCAAAAGCTATGCTAGACGCACTGAAGATACCTGTACATAGCCTTTCCAGCACTATCACTACCATCTTGGGATTTAATCAAGGAAAAAGTGAGCCTTTGGGCAAGATTCGTCTCAAATTTCAAATAGGCGATCTTCGCACTAAAGTTACTTTTTACATCATCGACAATCATGGATGCTCATACAATGCTCTGTTGGGAAGACCATTCTTGCATGAACATAATGTCGTTCCTTCGACCCTTCATCAGTGTTTCAAATATGTTGATGATAATGGAGAAGTTCAAAAGGAAGTTGCGGATCTCTATCCATTCAAAGGAGTTGAAGCTTACTTCAATGACGCTCGCATGTACAAAGATGAATACTCAAAAGTCTTGCAAGCTATGGATAACGATGATGAGATAGAAAAAGTTAGCACTTTTGTTATTCCTGTAAAAGGGCGTATCACTCCTCCGCAGTCTGTTAGATCATCCGAAGAAGGCTCACTGATAATTCCTGTCAGTGGACGTATTACTTCATCACCTGCTCAGGCTTCACAAGGTTCACTGATAGTTCCTGTCAGTGGACGTACTACTGTACCGTCTTCCCAAGCTCCACAAGGCTCACTGATAATTCCTGTCAGTGGACGTACTACTCCCCCTCCACCTTCTCAGGCTAGATCAGATACTCTAGTCATTCCAGTCAGTGGACGTACTACTTATCCACGATCTTCTTCAAGGGAGCTCACCTCTTCTGAGCCTTTTGTTATCGATCTTAATCGAAACAAAACTTCTGATCGCTCTTCCTCTCACCCTTTTGTCATTAATTTGACTAAGTCTGATAAGGCTCAGCCTTCTGTTGTAATATATTATTTAATATTAATGAAGCATCTCCTTTGCAGTATATTGATGTCTGTAATCATGTACAAAGTTATTTACAATTGCTAGATAACTTGGAGTCATTAACTATAGGGGTTGTTCAAACTCTTAATACAGACGTATCATTGGAATCCATACAAAAATCATACTTCGTGGTCCCTGCTAGAAAAAAGGGAGAAAATCCGATCTTCTTTTATAAAGGACCCCAAAATCCTCCTAACTTGGAAGAAGATGACATAAACGATGATACTGGAAGGTTACAACTGCGTCGCTACAGTCAACAATCCAAAAATATCATCAAGAATATGGGTTATGACTTTAGAACCAGTCTCAATAATGGAAAAGGAAGAAGAATGCCTGTTCGAATTCCTCCATTAAAATACGGAAGGACAAAATGTGGTTTAGGTTACATTGCTCCTACTTCCTTTATCAACATAGTCCATGAAGATTCAAAGTCCGATGAAGACGAACGATCTGAGTCTTCTGATTCTCTCTCTTGGGATTCTGACACGAGTATTGGCGATCTTCATCGTTCTATTTTGTCTGTCAATATGGTCTCTATTGATGGCCCGCAGGAAAATGATGAAGATGAGGATGATTTTGAAATATCACCCGAATCGGAACAATGGGCTCAAAGATTAGATAATCAATGGGAATTCAGGTTCGAGCAGAGAGAACCTCCTACCGAAGATAAACTGATCCAAATTGATGTTGGTGAAGAAGGTTCTCCTAAACCAATATTCATCAGTGAAAGTCTTTCAGAAACAGATAAGCAAGACATGATCAAGCTAATTCGTGATTATATCGATGTCTTTGCCTGGAGTTACGAAGATATGCCAGGACTATATCCGAAGATTGCAATGCACAAACTCAATATCATGCCAAATGCTAAACCGGTCAAACAACAACAGCGACGATTTCGTCCAGACATTATGGATGCAATTGAAGCTGAAGTCAACAGGCTTATGGCTTCTGGATTTATTCGAGAGGAACAACATCCTGAATGGGTGGCTAACATCGTTCCTGTCCTTAAAAAGACTGGCAAGATCCGAGTCTGTATAGACTTTCGCGATCTCAATGCGGCATGTCCTAAAGACGAGTTTCCTCTTCCAATTACTGATGTCATGATCGACAATACATGTGGTTTCGAACGAATGTCATTTATGGATGGGTATTCGGGATACAACCAGATCAAAATGTTTCCAGATGATGAAAAACACACTTCCTTCAGAACGCCGATCGGTACATACTGTTATACAGTGATGCCGTTTGGTCTCAAGAATACAGGAGCAACATATCAGCGAGCAATGAGCACTATATTCCGCAAACATCTCCGAAAAATAGTCGAATGCTATGTTGATGATATTACAGTCAAAAGTCGACGAAAGGAGGATCATATCCAAGATTTGAAGACTATCTTTGATTTAATGCGTCAGCATCAACTTAAAATGAACCCTACTAAGTCCTTCCTGGGCGTCTCTAGTGGTAAATTTCTCGGCTTCGTCATTACCGCTAAAGGTATACACGTGGATCCCGAGAAGATCAAAGCCATTCAAGAGATGCGTCCTCCACGCACCTTAAAAGAGCTACGAGGATTTCAAGGAAGAATTGCTTATATCAGGAGATTCATTTCCAACTTATCAGGACGCTGCAGGACCATTCAATAAACTTCTGAAGAAAGGTGTACTTTTATCTGGAACGAAGAATGTCAAAAGCATTTGACGATATTAAACAGTATCTCATGAACCCTCCAGTTTTGGTACCTCCCGTCTCGGGAATACCATTTCTTCTATATGTTCGAGCCATGGATCATTCTCTTGGTGCATTACTTGCTCAGAAAAATAAAGATGGCCATGAACAGGCTATTTATTATCCCAGTCGCACAATGACAGGTGCTGAACCGTGTTATTCTCCAATCGAGAAAGAATGCTTAGCATTAATGTTTGTTGTTCAGAAAATGCGATATTATATTATCGGTCAAACGATTCATGTCATTTCCAGAGTGAATCCCATCAGGATTATGATGAAGAAACCTGGTATTCTCAACTCCAGACTAGCTAATTGGGGAATCTTGTTAGCTCAATACGATATGCATTATATTCCTCAGAAGTCGGTTAAAGGACAGGCTCTTGCTGATTTTCTGGCTGCTCATGCAATTCCAGAAGATTCTAAATTATATGATGAGATTCCTGATGAAGTCTTGGATTCAATATGATTTCTGAAGAAGTTCCTACCTGGCGTCTATTCTTTGATGGAGCATCTAGAATAGGTCCTAACTGCAATATTGTCGCTGGAGTTGGGATTGTTCTTGTATCCCCAGAAGGACTAACTATTCAGAGGGCTTATTCTCTAGATCAATCATGTTCAAACAATATAGCCGAATACAATGCATTACTCATTGGTCTTCAACTTGCTAAACATCTAGATATTCAATATTTGGAAGTTTATGGAGACTCCAAGCTTATTGTCAATCAGATCAGAGGAACGTATGAAGTTCGTCATCAGGATTTGATACCTTATCATCGAGCAGCACTCTCTATAGCCTCATCTTTTGAAGACTTCTTTATTGAACATGTTCGACGAGCCTATAATGCAGAAGCTGATGCTTTAGCTAATCTTGCTGCTGTATGAGCTATACCAATTAGACGTCAGCAAGTGATAGTGGTTTATAACCGAGAACTATTCTGTGTTAAGAATAATTTGGCTTTGGCTTTTCCTCACAAACCAGACAAAGATTCTTTCAACCTTGATGCTGGATCAAAGTTTGACAAAATGCCCTCGTCTTCCTCTGATTCTACTATGGAATATGTCTTTTCTAATGAAACAGAAGCCATAATTGAAGACTGGAGACGCCCGTTTATAGATTTTGTTTTGTTGATATACTTCCTGATAATCCGAGTGAAGCAGCGTCTATTCGACGTCGATCTCTCAGATTCTATTATAATCATACGACGAAAACATTATATCGTCGGTCTTACGACGGTCTTCTCCTCCGATGCATTGCCGGTAAAAAAACACAACAGATAATTCGTGAAGCACATGATGGTGTTTGCGGAGCTCATCAACCAGGTCCTAAACTTCAAGATCGTATCCGACGTATGGGTTATTATTGGCCCACGATGGTGGCTGACGCTATTCAATATGCTCAGAAATGTAAAGCCTGTCAAATCCATGCAGACTTTATTCATCAACCGTCAGAGTTCTTACATCCAACAGCGGCATCATGGCCCTTTGAAGCTTGGGGCATGGACGTCATTGGTCCCATCAACCCACCATCATCAAGAGGACATCGGTTTATTTTAGCAATAACCGATTACTTTCCAAATGGGCTGAAGCAATCCCGTTATCTGAAGTTAAAACTTCTAGTGTTATCAACTTCGTCAAACATCATGTTATCTATCGATTTGGTGTTCCTCGGCGTATTATCTATGATAACGGACCGCAGTTCGTCAGTCAGAAATTTACTCGATTCTGCGATGATCATCGGATTAATAATTTAGCTTCTACAGCATATAATCCAGCAGCCAATGGATTGGCAGAAGCTTTCAATAAACAATCATCAAACTCTTGAAAAAGTTCGTTCTTCCAACAAACGCAACTGGAGCGAGAAGCTTGGTGAATATTTATGGGCCTACCGCCCACAGTTCGCAATGCGACTGGATGTACACCTTCTCTTTAGTATATGGGTGTGAAGCTGTTCTTTCCCTTGAGATCCAGATTCCTTCTCTGAGAATTGTAATCTCCAATGAACTGACAACAGAAAACAATGATCGTCTTCGACTTCAAGAGTTGGAAGCTCTAGATGAAAAACGATTGTATGCTCAACAAAATATCGAGCTGTATCAGGCCCGAATCTCCAAAGCTTTTAACCGAAAAGTCAAAATCAGAGCATATCAGAAGGGAGAACTGGTCCTTACTGTCAGACGTCCTATGACCATGACACATATGAGCAAAGGCAAATTTGATGCGAAATGGGAAGGCCCATTCGTAGTGAACAAAGTCTTCTCTAACGGAGCATACCAGCTTGCCTCTATGGATGGGAAAATCATGATGATGCCTATCAATGGCAAATTCTTAAGAAATATTATGTATAATATTTTCATCATTCCCCAGCAAATATAAAATCCTTCTTTACAAAAGTTATTTCGATATCGTTATCCCCAGAGGAAATTGATATTCCACCATGTATCATCTTCCCAGAGAATTTGATATTTGTTTTATTAGATCCCCAGTGGTTTTAATAAAGATCTTGTATAAAAATTATGTCCATATTACCTCTGAATTTTCTATCTCAATATTTAGTCTTTTTGATTTCTGAGTCTAAAGATCAGTGAATAAAGGCAAAATTGACGTAAAGTGGGAAGGATACATCGTAAACAAAGTTTCTTTAAACAGAGTTTATTTTGACAAATTCTTCAAGAAAAAAAAGAGTACATCATCATGGAAGATCACTGTCATCCCTCTCATACTTGGGACAAGGGCCACATACATAATCAGCAAAAGAATTTAATACATCTTTTCCTGACTGCACCAAGAACTGACAGACAGCCAGCCTCATTGCTTCTTCTTCGGTTTCTCCTGGTTCGACCAGGAAGTCGAGGATATCTTTTGGCAGCTTGGGAGTAGATGAGCTTTCGCCCATTTCCTTCTTCTGCGGAGGAAGATGCTCTTTAGCACCTTCAGTAACTTCAGAGACGACTTCAGTCTTCTTTGTATTCTTTTCAAGACATTGTGGATAAAAGAGGATGATATATGATTCTTCTACTCAAATATATGCTCTATTTATAGGCATATGGTTACAAAGATCGAAGGGACGTATTCTTTCCCGGGATTCAGTTCATCTATTCATTTCTCACATTCATTCGACGATTCATACATTCATTAATACTTGACGGTTCATCCGTTCATTTATTACATTCATTCGACGGTTCATCCGTTCATCATTTCCTAAACGGTTCGTCCGTTCATAATCTTCTATCAATTTATCAAGTGGGGATTCGTTATTTATCATGTTTTCATAACCTTTGAATCAATTCCGAATCTACTTACTCATTTGTCATGTTTTGACCTCTACATAGAAATTAATCTATTTTCTTTCGAGTTTTTATATATTATCATGTCCATAATACCTCTGATAATATTATATACTCTAAAACAGAAAAGATGATTTTATTATCTATCATGTCCATAATTCATCCACAAATACAAATCATTGAGCATAGAAGAATTGTCATTTCCATTTCACTATAAAAAGTCTATTACATTTTCTTAGACTTACAAATCATAATGGAAATCTATTACAAATCTTGGATTTTCATTCTACACCACAACGATAACCGAATAGAGATCTATCTTTCTTTTGGATTTCCGTCGGACCTTCTCCGTCAGGTTCGTTGTTGGTGGCAATTCCTGACTGTCTGGGTCTCAGTCACGACCAGATCAGCAGGAATCAAACTCTGGTCTTCTCTCTCAGACGAGAGGAGAACCACAGAGTATGGCAGCCCGAAGTCGTGGTGCTGCCAATACAATTGGTGGATGGGGGTAACCCCTCAAGGAAGACAGGAATGTATCCAAACCTTGGGATACAATTCCTAGTTCTCCGTGAAAGGAACTCTACTACCCGATTTCTTGGTAGTAGAGTTGACTCCACCATCCAACTCTCGTGTATAAAGGCTCTTCCTACCATCTGAGGAAGACCCTTCTATCCCACGAAGAGTTCTGAGTTGTCTGATGTACGCGTCAAAAGCGTATGAGCTCCCTGATGTTGGTGTCAGAAGGACATTCTCCACAGCATCCACATCACCAATGCCAGTTCTGAAGAAAATCTTTAGCCAAGTTTCTGCAGAAAACAGCATGAAGAAGAGAATTAAATCAACAGAAATGTCATATGAAACGTACTGGTTGGTCAAGCACGCTCAGAGACAAAAAGCTTATTTTCAACAGCAAAAACAGTACATATATTATGCCGGACTTACCTTCAAGTTTGACGCTAAGAATTAGCAAACTGATGTCTGACATATTGCTCAGAATTCGAACATTTAGAAGCTTTTGCTTTCCGATTCGAGAGTGAAATCTCACGTTCATTTTCAGAGAAGAGAAAAAGAAAAAGAAGATGGGGATGAGTTCTGTGAAACTCTTCTGTCTATTTTAAAGTATGGAGCGCAAGCCTATTCTTGGGAAGTGTCAACCTCTGATTTTCAATTTTTTGTTAATTAGTGATAACTGGCCATTAATGATTAATTTAGTCTTAAAATATTTTATTAGGAATTTTCTAGAATTTTTAAATAATTTTAAATGATTTTTAATGAGTTTTAATTACTAAAATATCATTTTGCAAATAGTTTAAATCATTTTAAATATGTTCTGTAATTTTTCTAATTATTTTTATATCAATTTGCAATTTACTGAATTGTTTTAAATAGAGTTAGTAATTAGTTATATTGTTTTAATTCTGTTTTGCAATTACCCAATTTATCCCGACGTCAGTTTGCAAATAACAAATTTGTTATTTGTAAATCGCACCCGTCTCCTTCCCCGATCACCGCCCTACTGTTCCCTAATTTTCCGGCGGCTAAACCCTAACCCTAACCCTAATCCGACGACTCCCACCGCCTTCATCGACCTATAAATAAACCCTCACCTCCCTCTTCTCGACTACCACCGCCACGACCCTCCACAGCCACAACTCCGCCTCCTATTTCCCACTCCCAAAACCGCAGCCACCTAACTCCGGCGACCCTTCGTCCAGCCTCCACAGTCGCTGCCGTCACCATCCACCACTATCAACGAGTTCGACTCACCAAGGCGAACCCAGCGCCACCCAAGCGCCACCTCCACGACGCCTCCTCCGCCTGATCGCCCTCTCGACAGCAAGTCGAGCTCGGACACGTACGTATCACTTCGTCCCCGTGTCGAAACTCGACTCGTGTACACGGACACAGACTCGCCCAGCCTAGACGAACCTAGTGGTAAGTGTGGACACGCGTAGATCGTGTCGTGCGTGTCGTGCAGTGCATAGACACGTCGACACGGTGTCAGATCTCATTTCTCGTGTCCTGGACAGTATGGACACGAGCGAACTGTTATTTAGAGAACGGGTTTGGTTTTGTGCTAAGGGTTTAAAACCCATTAACTTAAAATCTGACATATATTTAATCAAACCCCTTCCCTAACAGTCACCCGAACCCGACCTACTGGCCAGCCCGCACAGTTTAAACCCCCCCCCCCCCCCGCGCGCTTCTCTGGACAGGGTTCGAGCCCCCCTGTTTCAGTTCCTTTTTCTTTTTTTTCTTTTACTGTTTTATATATATATATATGATATATATATATGTATATATTAGTATATATGTATATATACTGTTTTAAACAGTATGTATGTATATGTATATATTTTATGGTTAGTAAATTATAGTATATATGTTAGTATTTATATATATATATATATATATATATATATGTACACATATGTATATGTATATATTTTCTTGTGTATGTATATATATTATATATTATATATATATATATTATATACTTTATAAATTAAGTATTTTCTTGTGTATATATATGTACTTTTGGCATAGGTATGTGAATA
This sequence comes from Iris pallida, assembly GCA_029216955.1. Taxonomy (NCBI): domain Eukaryota; kingdom Viridiplantae; phylum Streptophyta; class Magnoliopsida; order Asparagales; family Iridaceae; genus Iris; species Iris pallida. Next base: position 10,015,936 of record JANAVB010007399.1, on the reverse strand, counting down.
TTCTTTTGTATAAATTTACCTTATTAAAATAATAATATTTATTTTGACTATTACCAACTTATATTTATTACTGCAACCATTTGATGTCCAAGCCTAGCATGGGTATTTGGGCTCAAATGTGTTTTCACATATTCAAGACCTGTACAAGTCATATTGGACTTGATTCATGGCCTTGGATCCTGTATTTGAACTTTGGTTCAAATTATATACATGGACAAAATACGCAGATAATTAATTATTGTGTGCATTACTGTTTTTGATTTTCTAAAAATATTAGAGTATTGCTAAAATTATGGAAAAATAGTTTTTAGATACTTTGTTAAGTTGGCTAATTTAGTATAAATTTTGTAGCATTTTGTTGACAGTTTTGCCCCTGTTTTGCCATATGGAACCAGAACTCATTTTCTATATTTATGAAAACTGATTTTTATAAAATACTTCTGTTAGGTAATAATCCTAGAAATTATAATAAATTTCTATAATTAACAAGGTTTCTGTCAGTATATTATTTTGCATTTATTGGAGATTTCTAGTATTTTCTAAAACTGTTAGAACACAGTGCACAGAATGTTTATTTTACCAATAATTATGACTAAGTCATGACTTGTGATTTTTTGTGTATTTCTAGTATTTGGATTGCTAACCAGCCTTAATATGGGAGACCCATGTGTTAGTTTAGATGCCAAATTACTTCAATTTGAACCCCTAGGCTAAGTTCACCTAGCCAATGTCCAATTTGGCCTTCTCACATCACTAGTGTATTTATATTGTCTTGTAACTTAGAGTCTGAGTATATATATGTTTTCAGTGCCAGGACACTCTACTTAGCTTATTGTCATTGCATTGCTTTGCTCCAGGCAAGTACATCTACAAACTCATTTACTGTCTTTTAATGTTAAGTACATGTGACAACCTTGTTAAATTACCATTAATCCAATTGTAAGTCTTTTATTAATTGTACATGTTAAAAACACTGTTATCTGATAAAAGAATGTTAATTAACCCATGTGAATGCTGATCCTTGGAGTAGCAAGTCAAATCATAACATGTTTCATACTATTGCCAGTTCCCACCATGCTTTACACTATTTCCCGTATCTTTACATGATGATTACTGGGTTATGAGAGAGTTGATAGTATAGTTACTGGACTCGTGGAATGTACTCACTTACATTGCAGTATGCTAATTGTGTAGTTTCTGGACTTATGGAATGTACATACGTACATTGCAGTAAACTAGCAGTGCGGTTTCTGGACTTGTGGAATGTACTTACGTACATTGCAGTAAACTAAGAATGTAGTTTTTGGACTTGTGGAATGTACATACGTACATTGCAGTAAACTAGCATAGCACCTATTGACCGATCTCATACCTGCTCCAGTTTTAATACATAATGTACATATGCCACAATTGACAAGAGTGTCTTAAAATGATAATCAAGATATACCATGATTTTCTGCTTTATATGATTTACCCTGATTCCAGTATGTCTATTTTTCAGTCTTATCATACCATGTTCCTGTTGTACATCTCTTGCATTATACATTCAGTACTTTAGTAGTAGAGGTTGTACTTGCTTCCGTCCTGACAGGATAACGTTGTAGGTATTTTGACCGAGGAAGAAATGCTTTGTGACCCGTACTATGGAGCTCCAGTTGAGGATATTCCAGCAGGGAATCCTGCTTAGCTGCTTAGTTTGACTTAGTGTTTGGTTATTATCACAGTTGCTGTTTGTACCTTTAAACTGGACTTTGTCTCCAGTACTACTTTTGGTTGTGTACTATTTATTATCAAACTTAGTGGTTTTTCATCTATATAGAAGCTGTGTTGTGATCATTCTTAAACTATCTTAATTATTAGCACATTTATCATTATACCTGACTGTCTAGAACAGCTTACTGCGCTTTATCTTAAGCGTAGGCTGGACATGGCTCGGCCCGGCCCAACAATTTGGGTAACGGGTCGTGACAGGAAGGATCCACAAATAACGCTCATAAAATATGCAATGAGTGCCACGTGTACTTTGGAAACCAACATAGCCTTGGAAATATTCAAAGAGTGCTTTCCACAACATTGGAAGATAGCGTAACCTACAGCTATTTATTGGTGCATGCTATTCGTTGATGTACGCTATCCAGCGTAACTTACAAACATTGGAAGACAGCGTAACCTACAGCGTAATCTACAGTTATTTATTGGTGCATGTTAGTTTTCAACACAAAATTATACTAAACAGAGAATTCTTGAATATTCATTAAAGGCACTGATGGCCTTACAAAACAAAAAAGAGAGGGAAAGAAAGGGGGGTGCAACAAAGTCACGCTCTATTTTCCAGAGCGGCTAAGTTTGACGCCTAACTCTTCTACGCTTCGGACCCCCATGCGGTGCAATAGAGCAGCGAGCATTTCACGTTTCTCTGCGAGGCTCCGCCCATCAGAAGTAGAGGTGCCGTCCAGACCGAAGTAACCCAAGAAATTCTTGGCTAACTGCGTGGGGTCATCTTTGAACTCGATGACGAAGGGCTCCGGTTCTTTGCCTCCAAAGGTGGGGTCACCATGGGCACAGAAACCTAATTTTCGTGCTTCTTCTTCAGCCGCTTTCTTTGGAGTCATGGTTACAAGAAATATGAATGTCAAAAACTGAATTTTCTCAGTTTATATAACAAAGCTTGCTGGCGGTTATATTCCTCCATAAATCAGATTTAATCAGTCTCGAAAAATGAAGAGTCATCATGACATTTAATAAATTCATTTTGCATAAACAGATTTAATGCCAGCGTGTCAAGACTCATTCCCACTTTTTTATTCAAAGTAATTTCGAACTTTTGAAACTCATAAAGTTCGAAAACTTTGAAGGGGGTCTTGTAGGATGTGGAAAATTATGACACGCTGACATAAGACTCAGTCCAAGCCATACGCTCAAAGTCATATGCTTAGTCAAGGCCATACGCTCATCTATAGGCCATACGCTCAGTGAATATTTTATTATTTTCTGGGATGACAGTACGGCATATTTAATAAAGGATGAATCTGACACGTCGTCTTTTGTGCAAAGGCAGCTGTCCAATGGAGACTAGCCGTCGTATATGTATTCGAAGAGTTGGTTTTGTCTTTTACGAGGACAGCTCAGCAGATCATTAATGCAAAGCCATCATTACTGTCAGTTTTGACAGTCTGTCAGCCGTCATATCTGCAGTCACGACGCTCGAGAAAATCTTTGACAGTTATTTGAAGATATGGCTTATCAGAGAAGATTGATGATGGCCACGTGGCTCCTTCTTCAGTGAGCGTATGAAGTCTATACGACTCCTTCCTTCTTCATTGAGCGTATGAAGTCTATACGACTCCTTCCTTCTTCATTGAGCGTATGAAGTCTATACGACTCCTTCCTTCTTCATTGAGCGTATGAAGTCTATACGACTCCTTCCTTCTTCAGTGAGCGTATGAAGTCTATACGACTCCTTCCTCATCAAGTGAGCATACGACTCCTTTTCTCCAGTAAGCGTATCAGCTTTATTTTGTTTCTACATCATCAAAGTCAGCGTATAACTTTCCTTCAATGAGGCAGCGTATTACAGCAACCATATCCAGGATTACAGTCAACACACGTTCTCACGTGTCCTGTACCAGTTATCCACTTCTCTAGAAGTTATGCAACGTGGCATCCAGGCCATCAATCTCTCCTGAACATGCTCCACTACTTTTAACTGCACGCTAATGTGTCTCCATCAGAATTCGCCACGCGTCCCTGCAGTTATGCACACGTCAAGTAACTACCTGAGCGTATGCATAAGGACAGTTATCCTGAACTCTATAAAAAAAGTTTCTTCATCTTCATCAGACATACAGACAATTTCAGAGAGAACAGAGAGATTGCCCAGTTGCTGTCCAAGTTCTTCAAAGTTCGAGTATTCTTTATCGCATCGTCCAAGGGATAAAGTAATCGTCTTCTAGATTAGATTCCTACAGTTGTAATTTTCTCAGATACAAAATAAATAAAGTGAATTTATTAATGGAAAACACCTACGTACGTGCTTTTTGAGCGTACGCAGCTCTTCTGCGTGCATGCTTTTTGTGTGTACGCAGCTCTCCTGCGTGCGTGCTTTTGTGCGTATGCAGCTCTCCTGCGTGCGTGCTTTTGTGCGTACGCAGCTCTCTGCGTGCGTGCTTTGTGCGTACGCAGCTCTCCTGCGTGCGTGCTTTTGCGCGTGCGCAGCTCTCCTGCGTTCGTGCTTTTGTACGTACGCAGCTCCTACG
>JANAVB010007399.1:9999180-10006680 GCA_029216955.1 Iris pallida | reverse complement strand
GAAAAACACCCTCGTCCCGAGTGTGGACTCTCTGGTGCCAAGGACACAATGTCAAGGATTTAGCAGTTCACTACACGCACTCGTTCTATGACACGACTCAAGCAAGGTACTGACGAGAAACTCCAAATGCGAAACACAAGGCCAAAACATGAACATGGCTATAAACAATAAAAATAACTCCACAGAAAATAACACGAAAAACCATATGTCCATAAATAATCCAAAAGCTGGAAACTGAAATAGAATGCATGTAAAAAAACTGTAGAGGGAGGCAAGGTATACTTGCCTGGAGGTTGCACGCAGATCCCATAAAATATAATCAACTACTGAGCCATAAAGTCCAAAACATCACAACTGTCTCCGAAAGCTGAAACAGACAATGCCAATAGTCTTAGAATAGTCAAATTAGCTAGGATTGCCTGTCCTTACGTCCAATTCTGGACACAGGGGCAAAACGATAATTTCAGGCAAAAACGGTACCGCCGTTGGACCCGCTTTGCACCGAAAAGCGTGCCAGAGTCAAAGGTCTCTAAGTCATCGAACTATATGTCTACGGATCCGGTTTTCTAATACGAACCCAATGGTATGTCCAGAGTTGGATTCTAGCGGGCCGTGCACAAAATCGCCCGTTGTGGGACCGTGGGGCCCGCAAAACGATGTTCGATTCAACTGTCTCAGAATCGGACCAAACTTGGCATACAGGACCAGAAAAATAATACGGTCCTGATGGCGTAAGTTTCGTCTCGATCTGATGAATATGCACAAAGTAATTGGAGAATTTACAAAGTGCACGATACGGTAAATTTCGACGGATAGCATCAAATTCGTCGCGCACACGCGACCAATTTGAATTCCGTCAAAGTCTACACGACCACGAAGCCGTTACGTAGCTTTGATGCCTTCGATTTGCCACCAAGTTGTCCAGAATGGCGGGACGCACGTCGTGTCGGAAGATTTTCAAGTTTTCGAAAATCTGTTTTTATGGATTTTTCTCGATCTTTCCTAGGGTTCTTTTACTTGATACAAAGCTAGAAATTAAACCAATAATGGGGTTTCAATCTCCTATAGGTTGTCATCAGGTCTGCTCAAATAGATTTTTGATTCGGTCTATGGATTCGCGAGAATTCGCCTTCCAAGTAGAGTTCACGCGACAGTTTTCGGACTGTCAAGAACAGAATTTTATCGATTTTCCATGAATTTTCATGGGAAATCTAGGATGAATTGATCTAAAACAATTGAAGGGTTAGGTCAATGGTTATGTGGTCTGTTCATAGGATTTTACATATCCAAAAACGATCGATTACAGAGAAAGATATGGGGGTCGATACATGGGTACCTTACTGCTGCTGTCGGTGTTCTGCTTCGACCCCGCGCGCACGTATCGACGCTGCCGTGGCCGCTCCGGCCGGTCGACGGCCGCGCGTGGCGGCGCACGTAACAGAGGGGGTTGCCAGGTGAAGGAGGTCGTCGTGTCGGGTTAGGGTTCGGTGTTTGTCGAGGGAAATCTCCCTCCTGCGCTGGTTTGGCAACCGCATTATACATCCCCTGCTTTGCGTTCGGGTTGGGAAGTAAGCAGGTATGGGTTTTTACGGGTATAGGTTTGGCTTGTTTGCCCACAGTGAGCTGTGGGGTCATGGGCTGGGCCGGTGCTGGATCAGCTGGGCTGTGCTTATTTCTTTCTTTTTTCTAGTTTTTATTTAATAAGAGTACAACTATATATATCTATATATACACACACACACACACACACACATATATATATATATATATATATATATATATATATTATATATATAGATATAATATATATATATACACAAATACACCTATATAAATATTTATATATATATATACACGTACACAATATATAATATTTATACATTTACATATACATTATATATTTTATGTACACTAACATTTACATTATATACATATATATATTCATATATATATATATATAATATATATATAGATATATATATATATATATATATATAATATATATATTAATATATATACACACCCAACATACACGTATATATATATACACACACAAATACTATTTATATATTCTATATAATCATATACGCACAGATACATATATATATATTTTATATATATATATATATATATATATATATATATATATATATAAGATATATATATACACAACATACATGTATACATATATTTATATACATTATACACCTTTATAATATATTTATACATACATACAAATACACATCTATATAGTATTATACACATACATTTATATATAATCTATATACATAATATATATATATAATATATATATATATATATATATATTATATATATATATATATATATATATATATATATAATTTTCCCCATGGTCTCCGTTTCCTTCTCTCTCGAGCTCCTGGCGTTCCCCCGCTGGCCGGCCTAGCCGGCCGCCGCCCTCCCCACCCCTCCCGGTCCTCTCCTCGTTCTCCGTCTCCGATGATCCCCCCTGGTCGCCGGAGGTACTGGAGTGGCGCCGCCAGCTCCATCTCCTCTACCCGCTCCTTCCCTCCACCCCACCCTGCCCTTCCCAGTCTCGCCTGCCCCAGCCCCCGCGTCGCCCGGAGTTCCTCCTCCGCCGGTTACGCGGAGCTACTCCCCATCCCCGCCCCTGGTCTCGAGCGGGTCTCCCTCCTTCTCGCTGCTCCCGCAGGCAGCATCCCAACCCCTCTCCGCCCTAGCGCCCTCCCCCTCCGGAGTTGACGTCGTCGGCGTCCGGAGCAGCGCCCTTCCGCTCCCGCCCCCTCGTTCTCAAACCCTCCGTCCCCCCTCGGGTTCTGAGCCCCCTGCAGGGATGGCATCGGGCCCCCGCCCCAGTACTCCTCGAGTCACGCTCCCACGTGGGCTCGGTTCCGAGTCTCCCTCGTGGAGACCACCCCCCTCTCCGCGCAATTCGAGCTCAACGCCTCTGTTGCGCAGCTCTACTCCCTGGTGGCTTCCCTAGTGGCACATCAGGACCAGATTGCGCAGGCTCTCGGAGGCCTGCTTGCGCAGTCCAGCGCCATCCTGCCTTCCCCTCCCATGGAGCGCCTCCCCCATTCAGCGGAGCTTTCCTCCCCTTCCTGGTATCCTCGAGCATCGCTCCCACGTGGGTTCGTTTCCCGAGTCTCCCTCGGGAGACCTCATCCCCTACAGCAATGCGATCTCAGCTCCTGCGTTGTGCAGCCCCAATCCCAGGCGGCCTCTCTCGTGGAGAAGCAGAGCCGGACTGCGCAGGCTTCCGGGGGCCTCCCCTACTCTGCGCAATCCAGCGCCATCCCTCCTTCCCCATCCATGGCGCACCTCCCCTTTTCGTGGCGCCTCCAGTGCGCACCCCACTCCCCCTCGCCTCAGCGCAATCCAGCTTGGCCCAGGGTGTCCCGCCCCCCTGCGCAACCGGGTTTCGTGTCGGCCCCCCCGAACTCTCCCCTTCCCGGCTTCTATACCCTCCCTAGTGCGCCCCCGCATCGCCCCTCTCCATCTCTACCCGCGCCGCTGTGGCCCATGTCTTCCCCTCTCAGGGGACCGCTTCCCGCGTGCCCCCTGCGCGAGCTTCCGTCCCCGAGGCTGCCCCCTCCAGCTCCCTGTCCCCCGCTGTACCACTCCAGGGACCCCCCAGGGCGGTCGCCACCACCCCCTCCGTCCTCGCCCGACAGACAGGCTCTCCCCCCTCCCTTCCTTCCTCTTCCCGCCTCCGGTCACCCTCTCCCCAGAACGGCCATTCCCTCCCCCGCCCCGCTCCGGCGGGCTCCGCCCCATCAGATCAGCAACCTCATTCCTATGCCGCCGTGCTTCGCCCGGACCTCTCTCACTCGAAGGGCTCTATCTTCCCTGAAGTCCAGCTGTCAGAAATGAATTCCCTCTCGAGCACTCCTCTCCCGTCATCCCGTTCTCAGATTTGGAACTGTCGTCGCTGTCAACGGCATTTCCCATACCTTCATACTCAAATTCTCCTCCGGATGTCCCAAGCTTCCTAGGGTGCAGGAAGCGATCGCCAAATGGAATCTGTCGAACGACTATCGAGTGGCTCCCCTCGATCCCAGACACATCCTCCTTCACCTATCCTCCGAGCGCGATCACAAGACTGTGTGGTCCAAGGAACATGCAAGATCGACTCCCATCTGATGAAGATTATCAAGTGGACTCCGATTTCACCACTAAAGAAGACTCGGCCACGGTGGCAGCCTGGATTACCCTCCCCAACCTTCCTCTAATATGCTTTGTCCGGCAGCACTTCAGCGCATCGCCAACTCCTTCGGGAAGTACGTGGCTTCGGCGCCCGAGACAAGCAACCTCTCCAAAGCCCACTACGCCAAAATCTGCGTCGAGCTAGACCTCTCTGCAGAACTACCAAACTTCATCACCATCGAGCTAGGCAACCAAACCCACATTCAGCAAATCCTCTACGACAACCACATTTTGTATTGTAACCACTGCCATCTCAGAGGACACCAACCCAAGCACTGCCACCGCTTGCACCCTGAGCTTAAGAAGAAGACTGCCAGAAAAGAAAGCCCCATCGGAGGGGCAGCATCCCAAGTCACCCCTCCTCCCTCTCCCAAATTCTCACATCAGATTGACTCTAGCATCGGCGAACCGGTCTCCAGCGAACCGTCGAGCAGAGCTCTCGTCCCCTTCACCTCCAAACACATTGAGATCTCCAACAAATTCGCCCTTCTCGACTCTGAGGACCCGGACTCCGGAAACCTTCCAGATGATTCCAGCCCCCTCAGGACTCCGTGCCCCGCCCTCCTCTCCTCGCGTGCGGAGGATGTAACCGTCCCAAGCACATCTGACCACCAACTAATCACCGTCAGCCAAGGGGGCGACCCCCCAGCCCGCCCACCCTCCCCTGATACTCTCCAATCATCCAGCGCCATCCCGGTTGAGGACGTCCTAGCTATCCTAGGACCCGATCAAGTAAAGCGAGGCCTCCAGGTCCAAGCGCAGGAGCTCCCCTCCAGCAGTTGCTGATCGAGAGTGCTCTTGACTCCTTAACAATTCCCCGGAGGACACGGCAGTCGACTCAGCCGGCAATCAGCTAGACCTCCCCGACCATGGAGAGACCCACAAGCCCCCCGCAGGAGTCCACCTCGGTCCTGGACAACCACCAACGGAGCCAATCGGGCTCTGACAAAAAAGTTACCATACTCACCAGATCCGCTGCAAGGCGGAACAAAAAACACCCCAACAATTCCCTAAATGCTTAACATCATATCTTGGAACGTCCGAGGTCTGGCCAATAAACCGACATAAGGAGAATTGCCAGTCTTCGAAAAATCCACAAGATCGACATCTTCATCATCATCGAACCTAAAATCCCCTCAAACGTCTTAAATCCACCCAGTTGGCTTTGGGCCTCCCTACGGCTATTGCCGGCAGGCACGACATCTGGATTCTCGGGACCGAGGACGTTAAACTTGACATCATCCAGGACACCCATCAGGCGCTGCTGGATCGCTCACCCCACTCTTCCTGAGCGGGCTATCCTTTCTACGGTCCACGGTAGCTGTGTCATTGAACGGAAAAAACCTCTGGAAAGACCTTCTAGACACCCATCAACTCAACCCCAACATCCTGGCTTTGCATAGGGGACTTCAACGCCATCACCTGCAGAGAAGAGAAGATCGGAGGCCGCCCCCCGCCTCTTACAGCCATGCAAGACTTCAACAACTTCATCTTCAACGCCAACCTAACTCCCCTCCAGTACATTGGGAGCGAATTCACCTGGTGTAACATGCAGGATGGCGACCGCCGCCAATATTCCGTTTGGACAGGGCCCTCACCAACGCCAGCTGGAACAACATGAGGATCAGCTACACCCTGTCCCACCTCAACTCCACCGAATCAGATCACGTGCCTATCCTGATGGAAATCAAAAAGAAATCCCAATCATCCAAAAAGAACTTCCGATTCCTCGACTTTTGGATTGACCACCCGCAATTCCTGAGCATCGTGGCCGAAGCGTGGAACAGTCAAGACTCCCCTAATCCTTTGACGCGGGTCAGCAATAAACTCAAAGCCACTAGAAAAGCCCTCTCCAGTTGGAGTAAACAAGCCTTCGGAGACATCTTTCAAGCCATCCGTGTCGCAGAGGACGATGTTTCCAGAGCTGAAGCCTTATTCCTTTCCGACCGATCCCCGGCGGCCAGGAGACCTTGAACCTCACCAAAGCCTTGTTAAAATTCAGGCTCAAAGTCGAGACTGACTTTTGGAAGCAGAAAGCTAGACTGAAGTGGGACAGCGACGGGGACAAAAACTCCAATTACTTCCACGCCTGCGTCAACGGGAAAAGGAATAAACTTGCGATACACCATATCGCGGATGAGCGAGGCATCACCAGAACCGACCAGAAAGGGATCCAAGAGGCGGCCACTGAATTCTTCACCAAACTTTTCGCTAAGGAGACGGTCCACAAAGACACTTCCTTCCTTGACCAAATCCCCACCATCATCACCGAACCCGACAACGCTCTGCTGGAACGCCCGCTATCAGAACAAGAAGTGAAAGATGCGGTATGGGCCTTGAACGCGCATAGTGCTCCGGGACTGATGGCTTTTCTGGCACCTTTTTCCGCACTTGCTGGGATATCATCAAGCAGGATATCACCGAAGCGGCTACCGCCTTCCTTGAAGGAGCTCCCTTTCCCAAAGCCATATCCAGCGCCAATCTCATCCTCATTCCAAAAAAAGAAACCCAACTCCTTCCGTGTTTTCGTCCCATCAGCCTGTGCACATTCACCAACAAAATTATATCCAAGATCATCGCTACTAGAATGACAGAGACTCTCCCCAAAATCATCTCGGAGGAGCAAAGCGGATTTGTTCGGGGGAGGAACATCCAAGACAACATCATGCTGGCCCAAGAACTCATCACCTGCATGAAATTTCCAGCTAGAGGGGGCAACATCGCAATCAAAATCGACATGGAGAAAGCCTACGACAGACTGGATTGGCAATTCATGATTTGGGTCTTCAGAGCCTTCGGCTTCTCTGAGAATTGGACCAACATCGTGTGGAGATCCATCAGCAACTCTTGGTTCTCCACAGTTATCAACGGTCAAGCCGACGGTTTTTTCAAATCTAGCCGCGGTGTTAGACAGGGCGACCCACTATCGTCCACGGTCTTCATCATTGTTGCCGATGCCCTGAGCAGAAACCTCAACAACATGGTCAACACCCACAACTTCCAGCTTTACCACAGCAAGCGGGTGCCCCACCATCACCCACCTGGCCTTTGCCGACGATTTACTCATCTTCTCCTCGGGGACATCGGATCGATGGAGGTGGTTCACAATACCCTGCAGCGATACTCCAGATGCTCAGGCCAGAAGATAAACCTTTCCAAGAGCGTCATCTACGCCCACCACAGCATCAAAATCGAGAATGCGACCAGACTTACCAACCTCACTTCCATCGCCGTGGCCCATCCTCCTTTTAACTATCTCGGCTGTCCCTGGTGTACGGAAGATCCAACGCC
>JANAVB010007399.1:9967765-9999167 GCA_029216955.1 Iris pallida | reverse complement strand
TGCTGTCGGTGTTCTGCTTCGACCCCGCGCGCGCGTATCGACGCTGCCGTGGCCGCTCCGGCCGTCGACGACCGCGCGTGGGCGGCGCGTACACAGAGGGGTCGCCAGTGAAGGAGGTCGTCGTGTCGTGTTAGGGTTCGGTTTTTTCGAGGAAATCTCCCCCTGCGCTGGTTTGGCAACCGCATTATATATCCCTGCTTTGCGTTCGGGTTGGAAAGTAAGCGGGTATGGGTTTTTACGGGTATGGTTTGGCTTGTTTGCCCACAGTGAGCTGTGGGGTCATGGGCTGGGCCGGCTGATGGCTCAGCTGGGCTGTGCTTATTTCTTTTCTTTTTTTCTAGTTTTTATTTAATAAGAGTACAACTATATATATCTATATGTATACCACACACACACACACACACACACACACACACACACACACACACACACACACACATATATATATATAAAAATATATATATATATATATATATATATATTATATATATATATATATTATATATATAATATATTATATATATATAATATATAGATATATATAATCTTGATACGTGTATGTGTGGGTGTATATATATATATTATATATATATATATATATATATATATAATATATTATATACACACCAACATGTATACATATTTATAACTTTATACACCTTTAATAATATATTTATACATACATACAAAACACTCTATATAGTATTTATTATACACATACATTCACATATATATATATATATATATATATATATATATATATATATATATATATATAATATATAATATATATCTATGTATCATTTATAACAAATAATTTAATAAATATAATTCGCCAATTCCTATAAATATATACAAACTATTTGCGTTTACTAAACATGTCTACTAGGCCGTGGTTTGGTCCCACTACATGACTACATGGGCTTGGATTTGACTTGGGCCCAATCTGGACAGGTTCGGTACAACCGGGTTCCTAAAACTCAATAATATAATTAAATAATAAATAACTCTTCGGTGCGGATTAAGTCGCAACTTGGCCTGGTTTTCCTAGTTATGATGTCCCTATGGCTAGGTCTCTCCGGGCATGGCTCTAGTACACTAGTCAAGGCACACTGCTACCTCTCCCGTGCCACAATTCCTAGTCGTTTTGTACTCCAAAACTCCACCATGGCTAAAATCATATACCGTAATAATAACCAAATAACTAATTCTAAAATTCTAAAAATCATAATTTAAATCAAATGAATAATAATAAAAAAATAATTCAAGATTTTCGGGAAGGGGAGCTACAAATCTACCCACCTTAAAAATAATTTCGTCCTCGAAATTCTAATTTCTAATTATTCCTAAAATTCAAAAGGAAGTCTACTATTATCTAAATCTCTTTAAATTTAATTCCTCAAAATAATTTACAACCTTCCCCTAGCAATTTTGTAACTACGAAGCCTCGAGGACTTCTACCCACCTTTGGTCATACTACTCCTCAAAATATGGTCACTACAATCTTAAAATCTTCTAACTAGTTACTAACAATTCTACTGGCGGACACCTAGGCATATGTCAACTATAATTTCTCATATCTATAAAACAACCAAATATTCAAAATCAAACAATATTATACTATAACTTGAGAATTTCTAATAAAATTTAGACAGCACGATTGTTCGTCACTCCGAATTAGGAAGGGACGAGAATCAACGGTACGGAAAGCAAAGAAGTATAATCGAGAGCAAATATGGAGTTTTCAAGGACGTAGAGAATTTCTAGGAGAATTTTTCAAGGCAGAGTGGATTGAGATTTCTCAGGTTGAGTCACGTTCGCAGGCTCGTATCAGTACAGTTACGTAACGGATACGATATGCTCTGACCTGCATGGGCCACCAAAAAAACTTGTCACGACCCGCACCCGCTTTTGGACGCGAGAGCGTGAGCAAGCCAACTACGTATCGAGCGGACTCCAGCCCGACTCGAATACGTAAACACTGTCACAGCTATGGCAATGGGCCTAAACAAGGCAAGACAAAACTATATTTCAATCCACAATAAGAATAATATACAAGAATGAACAAGTATGGGTCGTGGTCTGCAGCCCACTAGCATATGTCCGATAAGACTCGAACAATAGTAAAAGGAGTCTAAAACTGAATCAGGAAACATGATAAGGTAAGAAAGCACGAAAGGATAGCAAACGTAATAATGATACCTGAATCCTGCAAGAACCGCAAATCCTCCTTCATCCAGAACTACTAGCTAACTCCATGCAATCGCTAAACCTGAGGAGATCATCAGGTCCTCAGAGGACATAGCAAGATACATAATATACATGCCTATCTAGCAGTTTTATCATGCGCAAGAAATAAACAAGAAAGAACAAGAACAAGACAATGACTACGAACACGAATACGGACACACAACACTAGAACAACTACGCATAATGAACTGCCGGATGAACGAAACACGATGATCAATGGAAGAAACCAAACCCTCGTCCCGAGTGTGGATTCACTGGTTTGAACTAAACACTAACCCTCGTCCCGAGTGTGGACTCTCTGGTCAGTACTAACCCTCATCCCGAGTGTGGACTCTCTGGTTAATACTAACCCTCGTCCCGAGTGTGGACTCTCTGGTCAGTACTAACCCTCGTCCCGAGTGTGGACTCTCTGGTTAGTTCACGGCAAGGCACCCTCGTCCCGAGTGTGGACTCTCTGGTGCAAATACTACATCCTCGTCCCGTGTGTGGACTCTCTGATGTAAACACCCTCGTCCCGAGCGTGGACTCTCTGGTGCAAGTCAAGTCGAGTCTACACCCTCGTCCCGAGTGTGGACTCTCTGGTGCAATAATCGACATCCTAGTCCCTAGTGTGGACTCACGGATGTAAACAGATCAAGAAAAACCCTCGTCCCGAGTGTGGACTCTCTGGTGCCAAGGACACAATGTCAAAGATTTAGCAGTTTACTACATGCACTCGTTCTATGACACGACTCAAGCAAGGTACTGACGAGAAACTCCAAATGCGAAACACAAGGCCAAAACATGAACATGGCTATAAACAATAAAAATAACTCCACAGAAAATAACACGAAAAAGCACATGTCCATAAATAATCCAAAAGCTGGAAACTGAAATAGAATGCATGTAAATAAAACTGTAGAGGGAGGCAAGGTATACTTGCCTGGAGGTTGCACGCAGATCCCATAAAATATAATCAACTGATGAGCCATAAAGTCCAAAACATCACAACTGTCTCCGAAAGCTGAAACAGACAATGCCAACAGTCTTAGAATAGTCAAATTTGCTAGGATTGCCTGGCCTTACGTCCAATTCTGGACACAGGGGCAAAACGATAATTTTAGGCAAAAACGGTGTCCGCCGTTGGACCCGCTTTGCACCGAAAAGCGTGCCAGAGTCAAGGTTCTCTAAAGTCGTCGAACTACATGTCTACGGATCCGATTTTACGATACGAACCCAACGGTATGTCCAGAGTTGGATTCCGACGGGCCGTGCACAAAATCGCCCGTTGAGTGGGACCGTGGGGCCCACAAAACGACGTTCGATTCAACTGTCTCAGAATCGGACCAAACTTGGCATACTGGACCAAAAAAATGATACGGTCCTGATGGCGCAAGTTTCATCTAGATCTGAAGAATGTGCACAAAGTAATTGGAGAATTTACAAAGTGCACGATACGATGAATTTCGACGGATACGCATCAAATTCGTCGCGTACACGCGACCAATTTGAATTCCGTCAAAGCCCACACGACCACGAAGCCGTTACGCAGCTTTCGATGCCTTCGGTTCATGACCACGTTGCCCAGAATGGCGGGACGCACGTCGTGTCGGAAAATTTTCAAGTTTTCGAAAATCTGTTTTTATGGATTTTTCTCGATCTTCCTAGGGTTTCTTTTACTTGATACACAGCTAGAAATTAAACCAATAATGGGGTTTCAATCTCCTATAGGTTGTCATCAGGTCTGCTCAAATAGATTTTTGATTCGGTCTATGGATTCGCGAGAATTCGCCTTCCAAGTAGAGTTCACGCGACAGTTTTTGGACTGTTAAGAACAGAATTTTATCGATTTTCTATGAATTTTCATGGGAAATCTAGGATGAATTGATCTATAACAATTAAAGGGTTAGGTCAATGGTTATATGGTCTGTTCATAGGATTTTACATATCCAAAAACGATCGATTACAGAGAAAGATATGGGGGTCGATACATGGGTACCTTACTGCTGCTGTCGGTGTTCTGCTTCGATCCCGTGTGCTCGTATCGATGCTGCCGTGGCTGTCACCCTCATTTTCGTATTTCCCGTATTTCGTATTTATACTCGTATCTGGATTTTGGCATATATTTTTATTTTTCTTAACTTGTGGAATTTTGGTATTTCTCGTATTTTGGGTTTTGACATGGCTCGGTCTTAATTGGATTGGGTTTGGTTTGGTTTAATGTGTATTGGAACACCTTAGCCTATGCTCCACCATCAACACACCACATCCCACCCTCTTTAAAACTCCACCAACCTTTTCTCTCTCCTCATAAACCTCTATTAATTTCTTCTTCTCCTTCTTCTACACAACACTCTTCTCCTTCCTCTACACAACACCAACCCATAGGCAAGTGTACCTTGCTACCACATGAAAACCCTCTTTTTTTGTCCATTAGCTAGATTAGGACATGGTGATCAACATTAGAACTTGACATCTTGTGATTTGGAGTCCCCATTGTTCTAGATCTAAGTTTTTCCTATTTCCGGTTTTATATGGTTTTGATCTATTTAAGTTGGATTTTTATGGGTTTGATGTTCCCATGTGGAAGAGAATTCAATTCCACCCTGGTTGGAACTTTGGAAATCCGGATTTAGAGTTCGGATGGCCAAGTTGTGATGTTTTGAAGTTTTGGGAGCCATTGGAGCTTCTTCTCAGCCATGGAGAAGAAGACCTTTCCCCTGCGTGCGTGCTTTTGTGCGTACGCAGCTCTCCTGCATGCGTGCTTTTGTGCATACGCAGCACTCCTGCGTGCGTGCTTTGTGCGTACGTAGCTCTCCTGCGTGCGTGCTTTTTGAGCGTACGCAGCTCTCCTGCGTGCGTGCTTTTGTGCGTACGCAGCTCTCCTGCGTGCGTGCTTTTGTGCGTACGCAGCTCTCCTGCGTGCGTACTTTTGTGCGTACGCAGTTCTCCTGCGTGCGTGCTTTTGCGCGTACGCAGCTCTCCTGCGTGCGTGCTTTTGTGCGTACGCAGCTCTCCTGCGTGCGTGCTTTTGAGCGTACGTAGCTCTCTTGCGTGCGTGCTTTTGAGCGTACGCAGCTCTCCTGCGTGCGTGCTTTTGTGCGTACGCAGCTCCCCTGCGTGCGTGTTTTGTGCGTACGCTGCTCCCTGCGTGCGTGCTCGTGTGCCTATGCAGCTTCCCTGCGTGCGTGCCCTTGTGCGTACGCAGCTCCCCTGCGTGCGTGCCCTTGTGCGTACGCTGCTCCCCTGACCCCTTGCATAACCTATTGGCTCTTGGAGTATTGGTTTTATTTCTCGACTTGGTTTCTCTTTTGTGGATTCCTGAGATCTGTTCAACAGCACTACTATCTTGACCCGACACGGCCTAACACGGTTTTCAAGTAATTGTTTATGACTAGTACGATTCTCGGGATTTTCTGTGGATTATGATTCTGGTATTCTCTGATCTCCTTGCTAGTGACCCAGTAGGGTGCACACCTAACTTGTAACTTGTAATTAATCCTTGTGACTTGATAACTTAATAGTGGCCCGTGGCGGCGCACTCCTGACTTGTAGCATGACTTGATAACTTAACGCTGTTGCGACGGCTAACTTAACTTGACCTGTCTTGACACCGTGGGTAGTTCTTCTTGCTTGCTTGTTAAATCCACTTGTCCTGTCTTGCATCATGTCTAGGATGGGACTCCTGAGTACCACGGTCAGGGGTACCTACTAAAATGGATTAAGGTTAATAACTAGAATAATAATAGTCATGAAGAGATGACACAGCTACAGGCAATCCCGTTACCTGGGCGCTCTTGGGATCTGTAGCCTGCCGACGAGTAGGGCGCATTTCCAGCACACTGTCATGTGTTGCACCTTCTAAGTCACCTAAGGGTACATGCGTTCCAGGACGATGTACCCACCTGAATTCAACCCCTAATTTTTGACCTGGGTAACCTGGATGGTCTGCAGGGCTTGTGGCTGTGGAATAATCTCACTGTATCTTGTTAGTAACTAGGCCTATGATAACCCTAGTTAGTTAAAGTAAGCCGTAGTATCTGCTTGGCCGTGATTGATTGAATGAGGTACAACCAGTCTAGCCATGTCTTGATCTAGTACAAGACTGCTTCCTGTCTTAATTTCTTACATTATTATCTTGCCGATAAATGGTGGGAAACCAAGTTCTGTTCAGACGAAGGGTTACAACCCCAGTCCTTGTTTGGTTTACGGGTTGTAACCTGGCTATCGAAAAAGTACCATGGTTATCTCGTCGTATATCATCCTGGCATGTTTTCGTAAATTCTAGTTTTAATATTAGATTTTCTTGTGCTAATTGCTGGCTTTTGTTCTTATTTCGTGGCCCCTTGTGGAACTTGCTCTTTCTGGGGTTGACCCAGCTGGTTTTGTGTGGCCAGATTTCGGAGCAGCTCCCGAGGATCTACCAAGCTTCCAGCCCAATGGTGACAACTAGACGAAACCCGGGCCAAGAGTGGGTTTTTCTTTTTGTCTTGCCCACTTTATTGTAAAACTATTCTTTTGAGGCGTATAGCCGACGAGCACCTGTTAGCTCGATGCACTTTTACTTACTGTCTGCCTACGGGCTGTAACATGATTAACAAATCCTAGGGTTGATCATGTACGACCAAACTCTTGCTAGTCCTAACATTTTGTAACGACTAGCTTCATGATCAGCTGAATATGTAATTTGGGATGCCTTATTATTGTATATTTAATGATCATACATCTTGAAACCTTACTTACTTGCTTGGATTAAGACATTAGGCTTGTTCATGATCATAAGAGACAGTTGGCTTGTAGTAAACCCTCATATATCTAGACAGCCGTGACCGTATATCGAGGTGGCTTCCATTTCAATACGTAGCTGGCTATGTCTGCCCCCGCTCTCCAGTATTCTGGTTTGGGGCGTGACATGGTTTAAGTGGTGGCCCATGCAGTCTTGTAAATCAAGATATGTAAGGGTTACCAGATAGATGTCTCAATCAGTACTCGTCCTTGATCTTTGTTCGTACCCTCTGAATCCCTGGATTCTTGCCCTGATCCTGTGCTTGTATCATTGATCTGTCCTGATTCTTTCTTTATTGTTCCTGTGTCGTCTCTCAGCGGTATGCCCTGGTCCTACCGATCGACGACAGGAGCACTTCCTGTGGATCAGCAGCAACCCGGATCAAGCCCAGCATTCCGGGGTAGCCTCCAGAGTTGTGCCTACTGGAGGAGAGTCACCAGTTCGGCCCGTCCAGCCCGCAGAGCCAGATGATGGTACCTTAGTAGGCCTCATCAGAACCTTGATAGCTTTCCAGGATCGTCGAAGCGATGCCCTGCACCAGACAGTTCAAGATGCTTTGACCCGAGGCGGACA
This sequence comes from Iris pallida, assembly GCA_029216955.1. Lineage (NCBI taxonomy): Eukaryota > Viridiplantae > Streptophyta > Magnoliopsida > Asparagales > Iridaceae > Iris > Iris pallida. Next base: position 9,991,579 of record JANAVB010007399.1, on the reverse strand, counting down.
TCCAGGGAACCAGACGGCAAACAGCTTCAAGCGATTGAACCCTCCTTTCTTCGACGGCACCGAGGATGCGATTGCCGGGGATGCATGTCTTCAGGATACCGAGGTGATTCTGGAAGCAGCTAGGACGCCCGAGAATGAGAAGGTGGCGATGGTATGCCAGCAGTTGTTGGACTTGGCTCACAGTTGGTGGGCGGCACAAGCCATGGGATTAGTGGCACCCATTGCTTGGGCAGTATTTAGAGAAAGATTCCAGACGAAGTATTTGATGCTGTGGCTCGGTACGACCTGCAGACCAGATTTACCAACTTGAAGCAAGGAGGCAGAACAGTCGACAGTTATGCATCGGAATGTTCTAGACTCAGTAGGTTTGCCCCCACCTTGGTGGCGACCGAGTTTGATAGGGCCCAGCGGTTCCAGCAGGGACTGCATTTGGAGACCTTATTGGCGGTTGAGCAGTTCGAGCACCAGACGTTCGATGCAGTCTTGAGAGCAGCTAGGAGGCATGAGTACACCTCCCAGAGGATCATGGATAGGACCGGAGGTAGGAAGCGGTCCCACAGTCAGATGCACCAATCATCAGCTCCAGCCCCGGCAGCTAGGAGATTGACCATTGGAACTCCGAGGCGGGCGGCCTCAGTAACGTCGATTCAGCATTCGACCCCGACGTACCCGCAGCAGCAGAAGCAAAAGCAGACTTCCGCGATGGGATGTTCTCATTGCGGGAAGCCAGGGCATGTGGTGGCAAACTGTCGCAGGGCGCAGGAATTGTGCCTGGCTTGTGGAGCAGCAGATCATAGGATAGGGGCTTGCCCGAATAGGGGTGGTTCATCAGCATCCAACCCTTCTAGCTCTTCGGTGAGACGATCGGCCCCAGCACCAGTTCAGCAGCAGCAGTATCAGTCTTCGAGGCCCTTGCCGCCTCAGTCTCAGCCATTCCAGCAACAACACCCCCAGCAGTATGTACAAGCCCAAGCTAAGACCCAGAATAGGCAGAGAGGTTTCTAGCAGAGGGGACCAGCAGCCAGAGGACAAGGTCAGGCCATGATGATGGCTATAGAAGAAGAAGTTGCACCAAGTGAGGTTGTGGCAGGTACTATCTCGTCAACTCCTCTCCAGCGTCTGTATTATTGATTCTGGTGCATCGCATTCATTTATGTCTGTACGATTCGCGACACGGATAGGATTGGAGCCCGAGTCATTATCAGTGAGGCTCAATATACTTACTGGTAATGGCCTTGTGGGAGTAGATCGAGTGTTTTCCTCGTGTCGGATCGTAGTTAGTGGTAGGGAGTTCCCCGCTAGATTCATAGAGTTTTCTATGGCAGACTATGATGTAGTCCTAGGCATGGATTGGTTAAGGAACCAGTATGCTAGGATAGACTGCCATATTGGTAGAGTTATCTTTAGTATCCCCGGCGAGCCAGAGTTTTCATTTTCTAGAGGTGCAGTGGAGCCATCTTCCCCAGCATTACGGATGGCAGTAGCAGCAGTGCAGTTACCCCGGATAGTTGAAGAGTTTCCAGATGTCTTTCCAGAGGAGCTTCCAGGGATGTCGTCGGAGCGGGAGAATGAGTTCACTATAGACTTAATTCCCGGGATAGCACCAGTGTCAGAGCGAGTCTACAGGATGGCGCCTTCAGAGTTGGAAATTTTATAAAAAATGATTGAAGAACTGAGGACCAAGGGATTCATCCGTGCAAGTGGATCGCCTTGGGGAGCCCTGATGCTTCTTGTCAAAAAGAAGGATGGTACGTCCAGGCTATGTATTGATTATCATACCTTGAATTCGGTGACAATCAAGAACAGATACCCTCTTTCGAGGATAGATGACTTGTTTGATCAGCTCAGAAGGGCTTCAGTGTTCTCGAAGATCGACTTGCGGTCAGGATACCACCAGATCAGAGTCAGAGAGCAGGACATCCCGAAGACAGCATTCAGATCGAGGTATGGACATTGGGAGTTCCTTGTTATGCCCTTTGGAGTGACCAATGCGCCGGCCGTATTCATGGACCTCATAAATCGCATTTTTATGCCTTACTTGGATCAATTTGTGATCGTGTTCCTAGATGACATCCTGGTCTACAGCAAGAGTGAAGCAGAGCATGAGCAGCATCTCAGAATCGTCCTCCAGACGCTTAGGGAGCATCAGTTGTACGCCAAGTTCAGGAAATGCGAGTTCTGGCTCGATCGTATATCATACTTGGGTCACATCATTACCCGAGGAGGAGTGGAAGTGGATCCCCAGAAGATGTGGCTATCGAGTCATGGCCGGTACCCAGCTCAGTGGCAGAGGTTCGCAGCTTCCTTGGATTGGCCGGCTACTACCGGCGGTTCGTTTCAGATTTCGTAAGGATTTCAGCGCCGATGACCCAGTTGACCCGCAAGGATGTACCGTTTGTTTGGACAGCAGAGTGTCAGGAATCATTTGAGAAGTTGAAGCGAGGTTTGATAACGGCTCCCATTCTCACCCTTCCAGATGGGACTGGAGGATTCACAGTTTATTGCGACGCTTCAGGCAGAGGATTAGGGTGTGTCTTGATGCAGCATGGGAAGGTAATATCTTATGTGTCACGTCAACTACGTGATCATGAGAAGAATTACCCGACCCACGACTTGGAATTGGCGGCGGTAGTGTTTGCTTTGAAGTTGTAGAGACACTACTTGTACGGAGATAGAGTGGAGATCTTTACTGATCATAAGAGCCTGAAGTTTTCACCCAGAAGGACCTTAATATGCGGCAGAGAAGATGGCTCGAGCTGATGTGTATGCTTAGTGTACTTTTGTAGGCTTAGCAGTGTAATACGTCTTCTTATAATAGACTTGCTTTGATGTTTAATCAAAATAACATTCCCATCTGTCATCTCTTTAAGGGTGTGTTTGATTGCAAGGTGGAAAATATGTGGAAAAGAAATTAATTCCGTGGAATTATTTTCCTAGGAAATTTTTTCCATGGAATTAAAAAAAAAATCATGGGAAACTTAATTTGGGAAACTTGAATAACATTCCCATCTGTCACTCTTTAAGGGTGTGTTTGATTGCAAGGTGGAAAATATGTGGAAAAGAAATTAATTCCGTGGTGAACTATGATATGGATTTGCAATATCAACCCGGAAGGCGAACGTTGTAGCAGATGCATTGAGCAGGAGAGCCAGAGTTTTTTTCTGACGGCACAACCAGAATTATTGGCAGATCTTCAGAAAATAGGAATTGAAGTGGTTCTTCCAACCAGCGTGGCATTGATGGCCAGCCTACAGGTTCAATCCAGCATAGTTGAGAGAATCCAGGTGGCGCAGTCAAGATTCCAAGATCCAGCGACTCAGAGCAGAGTGTGAAGCAGGAAAAGGCCAGAATTATGTATCCATGAAGACGGTATACTTCGGCACGGCACTCGTCTTTGTGTACCCAGTGGAGATATCGACAGAAAGTCATGGCAGAAGCCCACAGTTCACAATATTCTATTCATCCGGGTGGTACGAAGATGTACCGTAATATTCGTCAGCATTTCTGGTGGAATGGCATGAAGGGAGATAGCCCGGTTTGTCTCTCGGTGTTTGGTTTGCCAACAGGTTAAAGCTGAACATCAGATGCCCGCTGGACTTCTTCAACCCTTACCGATTCCGAAATGGAAATGGGAACATATAACCATGGATTCGTGACAGGATTGCCCAGATCTCCGGCCGGCAGAGATGCTATTTGGGTAATTGTGGACAGGCTTACCAAGGTGGCACACTTTCTCCCATTCAGAGTTGGACAATCGACGGCGCAGTTAGCAGAGATGTATCTCAGGCAGATCGACAGGCTTTCGGTTTAGTGTGCCAGTCAGCATCACCTGGACAGGGATTCAAGATTCACATCACATTTTGGCGCAGCTTGCAGAAGAGTTTGGGGACTCGCCTTCAATTCAGCTCAGCTTATCACCCGCAGACGGATGGTCAATCAGAGCGCACAATCCAGACTCTTGAAGATATGTTGAGATCCTGTACCCTTGACTTCGGTGGTTCATGGGAGAATCATCTACACCGGGTGGAATTCTCGTACAACAACAGTTATCAGGCCAGTATCCAGATGGCACCTTTCGAGGCTCTTTATGGCAGGAAGTGCAGATCCCTACTAGCATGGGACGATGTCGGGGAGAGGCAGATGCTCGGACCCGAATTGATTTTTCAGACGGTTGAAGTGGTCGGAAGGTCAGAGATCACCTCGAGTTGCCCAGGAATGCCAGCGCCATTGGGCCGATGCTCATCGGCGTCCCTTAGAATTTGCTGTCGGCGACCATGTATTCCTTAGGATCTCGCCTAACCGCGGCGTCATTCGCTTTGGCGTGCGGGGAAAGCTTAGTCCTACGTATATAGGGCCGTTCGATATTCTAGAGCGAGTAGGAGATGTATCCTATCATCTCGCTTTCCGCCGTCGTTAAGTGAGGTGCATGATGTATTCCATGTGTCCCAATTACGACGGTATATTCCGGACCCGAGCCACATCCTAGACCATTCGGAATTGGTTGTTGGTACCAACCTTTCGTATGAGGAGAGGCCCGTGTCTATTAGACCGGAGGAGGAGAAGATACTCAAGAACAAGACTATTAAATTAGTTCGTGTTGCTTGGGGTCATCACTCTCTAGGTGAGTCAATGTGGGAGCGTGAGGACGACATCCGATCGCGATATCCCTACCTGTTTGACTCGTGAGGTATAATGTCTTTCTTATGCCTTGCGTTTTCCCTTCCTTGCTGTATTGTATGATTGTGTGATTGAACTGCTTAGTGTAACTTGCCTGTGCTTAGTGTAACTTGTCGTGACAATCTCTAGCTCCTTGATTAAATTCCGAAGACGAAATTCTTTTAAGGCGGGTAGAGTTGTCACCTCATTTCCGTATTTCTCGTATTTCGTATTTATCGTATCTGGATTTTGGCATGTATTTTTATTTTTCTCAACTTGTAGAATTTTGGTATTTCTCGTATTTTGGGGTTTTGACATGGCTCGGTCTTAATTGGATTGGGTTTGGTTTGGTTTAATGTGTATTGGAACACCTTAGCATATGCTCCACCCTCAACACACGACATCCCACCCTCTTTAAAACTCCACCAACCTTTTCTCTCTCCTTATAAACCTCCATTAATTTCTTCTTCTCCTTCCTCTACACAAAACTCTTCTCCTTCCTTTACACAACACCAACCCATAGGCAAGTGCACCTTGCCACCACATGAGAACCCTCTTTTATTTGTCCATTAGCTAGATTAGGACATGGTGATCAACATTAGAACTTGGCATTTTATGATTTGGAGTCCCTATTGTTCTAGATCTAAGTTTTCCCTATTTCGATTTTACATGGTTTTGATCTATTAAGTTGGATTTTTATGGGTTTTGATGTTCCCATGTGGAAGAGAATTCAATTCCATCCTGGTTGGAACTTTGGAAATCCGGATTTAGAGTTCGGATGGACAAGTTGTAATGTTTTGAAGTTTTGGGAGCAATTGGAGCTTCTTCTCAGCCATGGAGAAGAAGACCCTTTCCCCTGCGTGCGTGCTTTTGTGCGTACGCAGCTCTCCTGTGTGCGTGCTTTTGTGCGTACGCAGCTCTCTTGCGTGCGTGCTTTTGTGCGTACGCGGCTCCTGCTGTAGGATGTGGAAAATTATGACACGCTGACATAAGACTCAGTCCAAGCCATACGCTCAAAGCCATATGCTCAGTCAAGGCCATACGCTCATCTACAGGCCATACGCTCAGTGAATTTTATTATTTTCTGGGATGACAGTACGGCATATTTAATAAAGGATGAATCTGACACGTCGTCTTTTGTGCAAAGGCAGCTGTCCAATGGAGACTAGCCGTCGTATATGTATTCGAATAGTTGGTTTTGTCTTTTACGAGGACAGCTCAGCAGATCATTAATGCAAAGCCATCATTACTGTCAGTTTTGACAGTCTGTCAGCCGTCATATCTGCAGTCACGACGCTCGAGAAAATCTTTGACAGTTATTTGAAGATATGGCTTATCAGAGAAGATTGATGATGGCCACGGGCTCCTTCTTCAGTGAGCGTATGAAGTCTATACGACTCCTTCCTTCTTCATTGAGCGTATGAAGTCTATACGACTCCTTCCTTCTTCATTGAGCGTATGAAGTATACGACTCCTTCCTTCTTCAGTGAGCGTATGAAGTCTATACGACTCCTTCCTCATCAAGTGAGCGTACGACTTTCTTCTCCAGTAAGCGTATCAGCTTTATTTTGTTTCTACATCATCCAAGTCAGCGTATAACTCTCCTTCAACGAGGCAGCGTATTACAGCAACCATATCCAGGATTACAGTCACACACGTTCTCACGTGTCCTGTACCAGTTATCCACTTCTCTAGAAGTTATGCAACGTGGCATCTAGGCCATCAATCTCTCCTGAACATGCTCCACTACTTCAACCGCACGCTAATGTGTCTACATCAGAATTCGCCACGCGTCCCTGCAGTTATGCACACGTCAAGTAACTACCTGAGCGTATGCTTAAGGACAGTTATCCTGAACTCTATAAAAAAGAGTTCTTCATCTTCATCAGACACTAGACAATTTCAGAGAGAACAGAGAGATTGCCCAGTTGCTGTCCAAGTTCTTTAAAGTTCGAGTATTCTTCATGCATCGTCCAAGGGATAAAGTAATCGTCTTCTAGATTAGATTCCTACAGTTGTAATTTTCTCAGATAAAATAAATAAAGTGAATTTATTTATGGAAAACAAATTGGCGACTCAGCTGGGGAAAGCTGTCTCCTCCAATGAGATAGCAACAACTCAATGCGATACTTCGTCGATCGGCTTGACGAAGAAGACGATGGTTGTACAATTCGACCAATCGGCTTATGAAGAAATGCTCAAGGCGAAGGAGGGCCGCACTGCTTCCTCCGCTCTTCTGCTGCTAAGAAGAAGGGATACTCCGTCTATGTCCCTAAGTCTTCTGCAGCAGTCCGAGACGCTTCTGTCACTTCTCATGCTGACAAGAACACGTCTTCAACTTCCATGAAGCACACTTCGGCTTCTCGGAACACGGCAACAGTGGCTTCTCCTAGTCACACTGACAAAGTTGGTTCTTTAACCAAGTCAGCGTGTACAAGGAAAACCATCTCTGGACATGTCAAGGTCCCTTCTCCCTCTATTCTTACGACAGCAGTCGGCTCTTTAGCCATTGATGACTCTGAGCGTATGGCATTCAAAGGGCAGCGTACGGCAAAGGCAGCGTACAAAAGCCAACATCAGGCAGCGTACGCTGAGCCAAAGCCAGTGTATGCTAATAAAAAGGCAGCGTATGACCAGAAGTCCAAACTGAAGTCAGCGTATGCTAACAAATACAGTCCTTTGACTGTTTCTCAAAATCAGATTGGGGTTCTCTTCCACAGAACATACAAATGATTCCCCCTCAACTTGCACATCTTGTGCCAACCAAGGAGAAAGACTCTTTAGTCAACTCCTCTACTCCTAAGGTCTTTACCTCTGGAGTTAATTTGACTAGTACTCTTACTAGATCAAACAATGGAAAACGCCTTTTGGCTAATTCCTCCAAAGATGGATTATTACTGACTCCTAGTCGGAATAATATACTCATTCCTTCTCTCAAAATTTCTCGGTCTGGGAAAGGCAAATTACAAGTATCCAAGACTGATATCAAAGTCAAATCTCCTACGGATCTTCGTAATAAGCTTAATCAGAATCGGTTCGGTTCCACTGAGACAAGTATATTAGACCCTGATGCAGAATATGCCAAGAACTATGTGGCTCAAATTAATCAGTCTTATACACTCAGGAACCAAGAAGACAGAAGAACAAAGACAAGTTTCTACACAGAAACTATCTTCAAATACTTCCCAATCTGTTCCTACAGATCTCCGGGAATATTTGCAAAATAAACAGAGAATTGACACTCCATCAGGCTATGATATTGCTCATATTTGCCATGAAAGCATGGTTGCAACTTCCAACCTCGAGTTGTAATTCAATGTTGTTGTTCACCAAAAAGACAATATGTTTTCGAACGGATTCAATATGAACCAATGTTGGATGAAGATGAACCTCTTTATGCTTCTGTCAACATGACTTCCAGAAATATTGGGGGTAGCATACGGTCTGATGCTATATCAGACTCTGAAGATGGTGTTATCTCGGCACTCGATCCAGGACCGGAGCCTTGACCAGAGCCTCTTCTTCTTCTCATCCAAGTGGTAATCCGGAGATCACAGAAGACTTCCTTGGAGAGTCCAATTTTCCAGTATTAACTCCTGTAAAAAGCCCTGGGAAAGATACTGATTCACACAGTGATGATTCAGAACAGACTGTTTCATCATCTATTCCTCGAATGATTACCACTTACATGGCAGAGGGCGATCATGAACCCTCAACTAACACCGAAGCTCACGAACAAAGGATTTCTTCCTTAGAACAATAGTTGCGAGCTATGGCAGATACGTTGAATGCTATGCACACTCTTATGCAAGCTCAGCATCAAACTCAGCAAGTCCAACAGACAGCTCCTCCAGTTATATTAAATACTCCTGTTGTTCCAAACCTGGAACCCTCTACTATTCCAGGGGTACAATCTAATGTTCCTGAACAACCCACTCCAAGTCAGTCTGGAGCTGGGGGTGGTACATATGCTGCAGTCCCTCCTCCTAATTACACTCAACAAGTTACAACTCCCCAATCTTCTGGAATTGTTTCTGAAGAGTTAAAGAATCTCCGAACTCAATTCGAGGCATTCAAACAAAAGGATGGTTTGCAAAGGTTAGGTATCAAGCAACCTTACCCGATAGAATGGAAGCAGGTATCGTATCCACCAAAATACAAACCTCCGACCATCTCTTTCTATGATGGGACAACCTCCCCAAGTCAGTTCATTAATCATTTTGAAGTAATGACTGATCAACTGCAACCAAGTGACGCCCTCCTTACTCGGGTGTTCATTGGATGTCTCAAAGGAACGGCTTATGAATGGTATAGAAGTCTCCCTGATGGGTGCATTACCTCATTTACCGGTTTCAAGCAAATGTTTCTTGAACGATTCTATGAAGGGCTCAATGACATGACCATGTCAGCCCTCATAAGAATTAAACAGAAAAATAATGAAACCACCGAGGACTTCATTGAAAGATTCAGAAGAGAAGCCCTCAAAATGCCTCTCGGAACTCCTGATGCTGTTACCATCGACACTTGCAAGTCGAATCTTTTACCAATTATCAGCATGTGGACAGGGTCCACTCAGTTCCAAGATTGGCCTTCTTTCATTGTCAGTGCCAAGGCTGCCGAGGTCAGTGCTGAGACCTTCAAGGGTCTGGGGGTACAAATGGCTCCCAAAGAATCAAATCAGAGTGCTAGCAATAGTGCTCGACCCAACAATCGCAAAGGGAAAGAAGCTCTTGAAGTCAATCTCCAAACAGTAGTCAAGAGGTAAAGACTACCCAAGCTACTCCAGCTCCAACAAATCAACAACAGAGATCTCCTCGGCCGAAGGAAGAATATTCTTTCGACGATGATGATGTTCAGGGTATCTTTGAATGCTTACTCAAAGGTAATAAGATTCAATTGCCAGAAATTAAAAAGCCTGATGAAGCTAATAAGACAGATCATCCAAAATACTATCCATATCATAGAATGCTGGGTCATACAATCCGGTCTTGCTATGTATTAAAAGGGAAGATTCAAGAGATGATTAAATCAGGAGCTGTGACATTAACACCCAAAGACAAAACAGTCACAGCAAATGTAATTTCAATGCAGTTCGGTGACTTCCCTCCCTTAATGGTGGAAAGTGGGATTGTTCCTATCCCCAAAGCAACTCTCGAAGTTATAAACATCCCACCAGCACAGAATGACGGACTTGTTCCTGTCACAACTAAGAAGGGAGAGATCATGTGGATTCACCCGAATTTAATGACGGAGTTTGAAACGTCTTCCTCTTCTCCTCGGAAGACTTCCTCATCTAAAAAGAAGCTCGGGAAGACTAAGTCATGCAATGTGACTTCTAGTTTCACACCCGATTTTTACCTAACCTCTACTTTCATCTCAGCAGGAAATTCACTCCTTACGGAGATAAAATCTGTACCTCAATTTGAAGATAGGTACAAACCTGCTTTTCATTTATACAGTTCACAATCTCGTGAATTGATGGCGAAGATGGGTTATGATCTAGCCACTGCTCCGGGTTTAAACTCAGGCAAGGGACTCCGAGCACCTTTAGCCATCACTATGAGACATAATCAATCTCGTGTTGGCCTTGGTTTCTGGAATGAAGCTCTCATCAAACATAAAAGAACCAAGAGCAAAATAAAGAATTGCAGCATGGTTTCCATAGACCTTGAACCAGAATCTGAAGTTGAAGTTCATGCTGGAACTCGGTCAGGAAAAGTATATCTGAAAGATTATGCTGAAGTTCTTGAAGAAACTTCTGAAGTCCCTCCAGTTACAGCTTCAACTCCAGTCTCTACTGAAGAGCCTTTAAATGTTCCTGTTAAGACAGTTCCTTCTAAACCAACAGCAGCTGACAAAGGCAAACAACAAGTCCGCTTCGACAAACCATTGAAGAAGTCATCTCCTACAGGACTTGAAAAGCCTTATAATTTTGATATATTGGCTCAACTAGCTAATACCCCAGCTAAATTATCAATCTTCGAGCTCTTACGCCTCTCTAAAGAGACTCGAGAAACTTTAAGTGAAGCACTGCTGCAAGCAGAAACCTGCTTAACTCTTCTCAAGAAATTGGAAACAGAATCTGTTTCTCATTGCCATAATGTATTGGAATTTATTCCAAACATTACCTTTACGCAGGACGATATGCTGCTAGAGGATAATCGACATGACCGTCCTTTATATCATATAGGATATATTGATTCTATGAAGGTTGATCTTCTCCTGATTGATCCAGGATCTGCTCTTAGTATTATGCCAAAAGCTATGCTAGACGCACTGAAGATACCTGTACATAGCCTTTCCAGCACTATCACTACCATCTTGGGATTTAATCAAGGAAAAAGTGAGCCTTTGGGCAAGATTCGTCTCAAATTTCAAATAGGCGATCTTCGCACTAAAGTTACTTTTTACATCATCGACAATCATGGATGCTCATACAATGCTCTGTTGGGAAGACCATTCTTGCATGAACATAATGTCGTTCCTTCGACCCTTCATCAGTGTTTCAAATATGTTGATGATAATGGAGAAGTTCAAAAGGAAGTTGCGGATCTCTATCCATTCAAAGGAGTTGAAGCTTACTTCAATGACGCTCGCATGTACAAAGATGAATACTCAAAAGTCTTGCAAGCTATGGATAACGATGATGAGATAGAAAAAGTTAGCACTTTTGTTATTCCTGTAAAAGGGCGTATCACTCCTCCGCAGTCTGTTAGATCATCCGAAGAAGGCTCACTGATAATTCCTGTCAGTGGACGTATTACTTCATCACCTGCTCAGGCTTCACAAGGTTCACTGATAGTTCCTGTCAGTGGACGTACTACTGTACCGTCTTCCCAAGCTCCACAAGGCTCACTGATAATTCCTGTCAGTGGACGTACTACTCCCCCTCCACCTTCTCAGGCTAGATCAGATACTCTAGTCATTCCAGTCAGTGGACGTACTACTTATCCACGATCTTCTTCAAGGGAGCTCACCTCTTCTGAGCCTTTTGTTATCGATCTTAATCGAAACAAAACTTCTGATCGCTCTTCCTCTCACCCTTTTGTCATTAATTTGACTAAGTCTGATAAGGCTCAGCCTTCTGTTGTAAATATATTATTTAATATTAATGAAGCATCTCCTTTGCAGTATATTGATGTCTGTAATCATGTACAAAGTTATTTACAATTGCTAGATAACTTGGAGTCATTAACTATAGGGGTTTGTTCAAACTCTTAATACAGACGTATCATTGGAATCCATACAAAAATCATACTTCGTGGTCCCTGCTAGAAAAAAGGGAGAAAATCCGATCTTCTTTTATAAAGGACCCCAAAATCCTCCTAACTTGGAAGAAGATGACATAAACGATGATACTGGAAGGTTACAACTGCGTCGCTACAGTCAACAATCCAAAAATATCATCAAGAATATGGGTTATGACTTTAGAACCAGTCTCAATAATGGAAAAGGAAGAAGAATGCCTGTTCGAATTCCTCCATTAAAATACGGAAGGACAAAATGTGGTTTAGGTTACATTGCTCCTACTTCCTTTATCAACATAGTCCATGAAGATTCAAAGTCCGATGAAGACGAACGATCTGAGTCTTCTGATTCTCTCTCTTGGGATTCTGACACGAGTATTGGCGATCTTCATCGTTCTATTTTGTCTGTCAATATGGTCTCTATTGATGGCCCGCAGGAAAATGATGAAGATGAGGATGATTTTGAAATATCACCCGAATCGGAACAATGGGCTCAAAGATTAGATAATCAATGGGAATTCAGGTTCGAGCAGAGAGAACCTCCTACCGAAGATAAACTGATCCAAATTGATGTTGGTGAAGAAGGTTCTCCTAAACCAATATTCATCAGTGAAAGTCTTTCAGAAACAGATAAGCAAGACATGATCAAGCTAATTCGTGATTATATCGATGTCTTTGCCTGGAGTTACGAAGATATGCCAGGACTATATCCGAAGATTGCAATGCACAAACTCAATATCATGCCAAATGCTAAACCGGTCAAACAACAACAGCGACGATTTCGTCCAGACATTATGGATGCAATTGAAGCTGAAGTCAACAGGCTTATGGCTTCTGGATTTATTCGAGAGGAACAACATCCTGAATGGGTGGCTAACATCGTTCCTGTCCTTAAAAAGACTGGCAAGATCCGAGTCTGTATAGACTTTCGCGATCTCAATGCGGCATGTCCTAAAGACGAGTTTCCTCTTCCAATTACTGATGTCATGATCGACAATACATGTGGTTTCGAACGAATGTCATTTATGGATGGGTATTCGGGATACAACCAGATCAAAATGTTTCCAGATGATGAAAAACACACTTCCTTCAGAACGCCGATCGGTACATACTGTTATACAGTGATGCCGTTTGGTCTCAAGAATACAGGAGCAACATATCAGCGAGCAATGAGCACTATATTCCGCAAACATCTCCGAAAAATAGTCGAATGCTATGTTGATGATATTACAGTCAAAAGTCGACGAAAGGAGGATCATATCCAAGATTTGAAGACTATCTTTGATTTAATGCGTCAGCATCAACTTAAAATGAACCCTACTAAGTCCTTCCTGGGCGTCTCTAGTGGTAAATTTCTCGGCTTCGTCATTACCGCTAAAGGTATACACGTGGATCCCGAGAAGATCAAAGCCATTCAAGAGATGCGTCCTCCACGCACCTTAAAAGAGCTACGAGGATTTCAAGGAAGAATTGCTTATATCAGGAGATTCATTTCCAACTTATCAGGACGCTGCAGACCATTCAATAAACTTCTGAAGAAAGGTGTACTTTTATCTGGAACGAAGAATGTCAAAAAGCATTTGACGATATTAAACAGTATCTCATGAACCCTCCAGTTTTGGTACCTCCCGTCTCGGGAATACCATTTCTTCTATATGTTCGAGCCATGGATCATTCTCTTGGTGCATTACTTGCTCAGAAAAATAAAGATGGCCATGAACAGGCTATTTATTATCCCAGTCGCACAATGACAGGTGCTGAACCGTGTTATTCTCCAATCGAGAAAGAATGCTTAGCATTAATGTTTGTTGTTCAGAAAATGCGATATTATATTATCGGTCAAACGATTCATGTCATTTCCAGAGTGAATCCCATCAGGATTATGATGAAGAAACCTGGTATTCTCAACTCCAGACTAGCTAATTGGGGAATCTTGTTAGCTCAATACGATATGCATTATATTCCTCAGAAGTCGGTTAAAGGACAGGCTCTTGCTGATTTTCTGGCTGCTCATGCAATTCCAGAAGATTCTAAATTATATGATGAGATTCCTGATGAAGTCTTGGATTCAAATATGATTTCTGAAGAAGTTCCTACCTGGCGTCTATTCTTTGATGGAGCATCTAGAATAGGTCCTAACTGCAATATTGTCGCTGGAGTTGGGATTGTTCTTGTATCCCCAGAAGGACTAACTATTCAGAGGGCTTATTCTCTAGATCAATCATGTTCAAACAATATAGCCGAATACAATGCATTACTCATTGGTCTTCAACTTGCTAAACATCTAGATATTCAATATTTGGAAGTTTATGGAGACTCCAAGCTTATTGTCAATCAGATCAGAGGAACGTATGAAGTTCGTCATCAGGATTTGATACCTTATCATCGAGCAGCACTCTCTATAGCCTCATCTTTGAAGACTTCTTTATTGAACATGTTCGACGAGCCTATAATGCAGAAGCTGATGCTTTAGCTAATCTTGCTGCTGTATGAGCTATACCAATTAGACGTCAGCAAGTGATAGTGGTTTATAACCGAGAACTATTCTGTGTTAAGAATAATTTGGCTTTGGCTTTTCCTCACAAACCAGACAAAGATTCTTTCAACCTTGATGCTGGATCAAAGTTTGACAAAATGCCCTCGTCTTCCTCTGATTCTACTATGGAATATGTCTTTTCTAATGAAACAGAAGCCATAATTGAAGACTGGAGACGCCCGTTTATAGATTTTGTTTTGTATGATATACTTCCTGATAATCCGAGTGAAGCAGCGTCTATTCGACGTCGATCTCTCAGATTCTATTATAATCATACGACGAAAACATTATATCGTCGGTCTTACGACGGTCTTCTCCTCCGATGCATTGCCGGTAAAAAAACACAACAGATAATTCGTGAAGCACATGATGGTGTTTGCGGAGCTCATCAACCAGGTCCTAAACTTCAAGATCGTATCCGACGTATGGGTTATTATTGGCCCACGATGGTGGCTGACGCTATTCAATATGCTCAGAAATGTAAAGCCTGTCAAATCCATGCAGACTTTATTCATCAACCGTCAGAGTTCTTACATCCAACAGCGGCATCATGGCCCTTTGAAGCTTGGGGCATGGACGTCATTGGTCCCATCAACCCACCATCATCAAGAGGACATCGGTTTATTTTAGCAATAACCGATTACTTTTCCAAATGGGCTGAAGCAATCCCGTTATCTGAAGTTAAACTTCTAGTGTTATCAACTTCGTCAAACATCATGTTATCTATCGATTTGGTGTTCCTCGGCGTATTATCTATGATAACGGACCGCAGTTCGTCAGTCAGAAATTTACTCGATTCTGCGATGATCATCGGATTAATAATTTAGCTTCTACAGCATATAATCCAGCAGCCAATGGATTGGCAGAAGCTTTCAATAAAACAATCATCAAACTCTTGAAAAAGTTCGTTTCTTCCAACAAACGCAACTGGAGCGAGAAGCTTGGTGAATATTTATGGGCCTACCGCACCACAGTTCGCAATGCGACTGGATGTACACCTTTCTCTTTAGTATATGGGTGTGAAGCTGTTCTTTCCCTTGAGATCCAGATTCCTTCTCTGAGAATTGTAATCTCCAATGAACTGACAACAGAAAACAATGATCGTCTTCGACTTCAAGAGTTGGAAGCTCTAGATGAAAAACGATTGTATGCTCAACAAAATATCGAGCTGTATCAGGCCCGAATCTCCAAAGCTTTTAACCGAAAAGTCAAAATCAGAGCATATCAGAAGGGAGAACTGGTCCTTACTGTCAGACGTCCTATGACCATGACACATATGAGCAAAGGCAAATTTGATGCGAAATGGGAAGGCCCATTCGTAGTGAACAAAGTCTTCTCTAACGGAGCATACCAGCTTGCCTCTATGGATGGGAAAATCATGATGATGCCTATCAATGGCAAATTCTTAAAGAAATATTATGTATAATATTTTCATCATTCCCCAGCAAATATAAAATCCTTCTTTACAAAAGTTATTTCGATATCGTTATCCCCAGAGGAAATTGATATTCCACCATGTATCATCTTCCCAGAGAATTTGATATTTTGTTTTATTAGATCCCCAGTGGTTTTAATAAAGATCTTGTATAAAAAATTATGTCCATATTACCTCTGAATTTTCTATCTCAAATATTTAGTCTTTTTGATTTCTGAGTCTAAAGATCAGTGAATAAAGGCAAAATTGACGTAAAGTGGGAAGGATACATCGTAAACAAAGTTTCTTTAAACAGAGTTTATTTTGACAAATTCTTCAAGAAAAAAAAAGAGTACATCATCATGGAAGATCACTGTCATCCCTCTCATACTTGGGACAAGGGCCACATACATAATCAGCAAAAGAATTTAATACATCTTTTCCTGACTGCACCAAGAACTGACAGACAGCCAGCCTCATTGCTTCTTCTTCTTCGGTTTCTCCTGGTTCGACCAGGAAGTCGAGGATATCTTTTGGCAGCTTGGGAGTAGATGAGCTTTCGCCCATTTCCTTCTTCTGCGGAGGAAGATGCTCTTTAGCACCTTCAGTAACTTCAGAGACGACTTCAGTCTTCTTTGTATTCTTTTCAGAAGACATTGTGGATAAAAGAGGATGATATATGATTCTTCTACTCAAATATATGCTCTATTTATAGGCATATGGTTACAAAGATCGAAGGGACGTATTCTTTCCCGGGATTCAGTTCATCTATTCATTTCTCACATTCATTCGACGATTCATACATTCATTAATACTTGACGGTTCATCCGTTCATTTATTACATTCATTCGACGGTTCATCCGTTCATCATTTCCTAAACGGTTCGTCCGTTCATAATCTTCTATCAATTTATCAAGTGGGGATTCGTTATTTATCATGTTTTCATAACCTTTGAATCAATTCCGAATCTACTTACTCATTTGTCATGTTTTGACCTCTACATAGAAATTAATCTATTTTCTTTCGAGTTTTTATATATTATCATGTCCATAATACCTCTGATAATATTATATACTCTAAAACAGAAAAGATGATTTTATTATCTATCATGTCCATAATTCATCCACAAATACAAATCATTGAGCATAGAAGAATTGTCATTTCCATTTCACTATAAAAAGTCTATTACATTTTCTTAGACTTTCTTACAAATCATAATGGAAATCTATTACAAATCTTGGATTTTCATTCTACACCACAACGATAACCGAATAGAGATCTATCTTCTTCTTTTGGATCTTCTCCGTCGGACCTTCTCCGTCAGGTTCGTTGTTGGTGGCAATTCCTGACTGTCTGGGTCTCAGTCACGACCAGATCAGCAGGAATCAAACTCTGGTCTTCTCTCTCAGACGAGAGGAGAACCACAGAGTATGGCAGCCCGAAGTCGTGGTGCTGCCAATACAATTGGTGGATGGGGGTAACCCCTCAAGGAAGACAGGAATGTATCCAAACCTTGGGATACAATTCCTAGTTCTCCCGTGAAAGGAACTCTACTACCCGATTTCTTGGTAGTAGAGTTGACTCCACCATCCAACTCTCGTGTATAAAGGCTCTTCCTACCATCTGAGGAAGACCCTTCTATCCCACGAAGAGTTCTGAGTTGTCTGATGTACGCGTCAAAAGCGTATGAGCTCCCTGATGTTGGTGTCAGAAGGACATTCTCCACAGCATCCACATCACCAATGCCAGTTCTGAAGAAAATCTTTAGCCAAGTTTCTGCAGAAAACAGCATGAAGAAGAGAATTAAATCAACAGAAATGTCATATGAAACGTACTGGTTGGTCAAGCACGCTCAGAGACAAAAAGCTTATTTTCAACAGCAAAAACAGTACATATATTATGCCGGACTTACCTTCAAGTTTGACGCTAAGAATTAGCAAACTGATGTCTGACATATTGCTCAGAATTCGAACATTTAGAAGCTTTTGCTTTCCGATTCGAGAGTGAAATCTCACGTTCATTTTCAGAGAAGAGAAAAAGAAAAAGAAGATGGGGATGAGTTCTGTGAAACTCTTCTGTCTATTTTAAAGTATGGAGCGCAAGCCTATTCTTGGGAAGTGTCAACCTCTGATTTTCAATTTTTTGTTAATTAGTGATAACTGGCCATTAATGATTAATTTAGTCTTAAAATATTTTATTAGGAATTTTCTAGAATTTTTAAATAATTTTAAATGATTTTTAATGAGTTTTAATTACTAAAATATCATTTT
The DNA here is from genome assembly GCA_029216955.1 of Iris pallida. NCBI lineage: Eukaryota > Viridiplantae > Streptophyta > Magnoliopsida > Asparagales > Iridaceae > Iris > Iris pallida. The sequence goes on along the minus strand of JANAVB010007399.1, from coordinate 9,973,456 downwards.
GCAAATAGTTTAAATCATTTTAAATATGTTCTGTAATTTTTCTAATTATTTTTATATCAATTTGCAATTTACTGAATTGTTTTAAATAGAGTTAGTAATTAGTTATATTGTTTTAATTCTGTTTTGCAATTACCCAATTTATCCCGACGTCAGTTTGCAAATAACAAATTTGTTATTTGTAAATCGCACCCGTCTCCTTCCCCGATCACCGCCCTACTGTTCCCTAATTTTCCGGCGGCTAAACCCTAACCCTAACCCTAATCCGACGACTCCCACCGCCTTCATCGACCTATAAATAAACCCCTCACCTCCCTCTTCTCGACTACCACCGCCACGACCCTCCACAGCCACAACTCCGCCTCCTATTTCCCACTCCCAAAACCGCAGCCACCTAACTCCGGCGACCCTTCGTCCAGCCTCCACAGTCGCTGCCGTCACCATCCACCACTATCAACGAGTTCGACTCACCAAGGCGAACCCAGCGCCACCCAAGCGCCACCTCCACGACGCCTCCTCCGCCTGATCGCCCTCTCGACAGCAAGTCGAGCTCGGACACGTACGTATCACTTCGTCCCCGTGTCGAAACTCGACTCGTGTACACGGACACAGACTCGCCCAGCCTAGACGAACCTAGTGGTAAGTGTGGACACGCGTAGATCGTGTCGTGCGTGTCGTGCAGTGCATAGACACGTCGACACGGTGTCAGATCTCATTTCTCGTGTCCTGGACAGTATGGACACGAGCGAACTGTTATTTAGAGAACGGGTTTGGTTTTGTGCTAACGGGTTTAAAACCCATTAACTTAAAATCTGACATATATTTAATCAAACCCCCTTCCCTAACAGTCACCCGAACCCGACCTACTGGCCAGCCCGCACAGTTTAAACCCCCCCCCCCCCCCCGCGCGCTTCTCTGGACAGGGTTCGAGCCCCCCTGTTTCAGTTCCTTTTTCTTTTCTTTTTCTTTTACTGTTTTTATATATATATATATATGTATATATATATATATGTATATATTAGTATATATGTATATATATACTGTTTTAAACAGTATGTATGTATATATGTATATATTTTATGGTTAGTAAATTATATGTATATATGTTAGTATTTATATATATATATATATATATATATATATGTACACATATGTATATGTATATATATTTTCTTGTGTATGTATATATATTATTATATATATATATATATATATATATATATACTTTATAAATTAAGTATTTTCTTGTGTATATATATATGTACTTTTGGCATAGGTATGTGAATATTCTTTTGTATAAATTTACCTTATTAAAATAATAATATTTATTTTGACTATTACCAACTTATATTTTTATTACTGCAACCATTTGATGTCCAAGCCTAGCATGGGTATTTGGGCTCAAATGTGTTTTCACATATTCAAGACCTGTACAAGTCATATTGGACTTGATTCATGGCCTTGGATCCTGTATTTGAACTTTGGTTCAAATTATATACATGGACAAAATACGCAGATAATTAATTATTGTGTGCATTACTGTTTTTGATTTTCTAAAAATACTTAGAGTATTGCTAAAATTATGGAAAAATAGTTTTTAGATACTTTGTTAAGTTGGCTAATTTAGTATAAATTTTGTAGCATTTTGTTGACAGTTTTGCCCCTGTTTTGCCATATGGAACCAGAACTCATTTTCTATATATTTATGAAAACTGATTTTTATAAAATACTTCTGTTAGGTAATAAATCCTAGAAATTATAATAAATTTCTATAATTAACAAGGTTTCTGTCAGTATATTATTTTGCATTTATTGGAGATTTCTAGTATTTTCTAAAACTGTTAGAACACAGTGCACAGAATGTTTATTTTACCAATAATTATGACTAAGTCATGACTTGTGATTTTTTGTGTATTTCTAGTATTTGGATTGCTAACCAGCCTTAATATGGGAGACCCATGTGTTAGTTTAGATGCCAAATTACTTCAATTTGAACCCCTAGGCTAAGTTCACCTAGCCAATGTCCAATTTGGCCTTCTCACATCACTAGTGTATTTATATTGTCTTGTAACTTAGAGTCTGAGTATATATATGTTTTCAGTGCCAGGACACTCTACATCTTAGCTTTATTGTCATTGCATTGCTTTGCTCCAGGCAAGTACATCTACAAACTCATTTACTGTCTTTTAATGTTAAGTACATGTGACAACCTTGTTAAATTACCATTAATCCAATTGTAAGTCTTTTATTAATTGTACATGTTAAAAACACTGTTATCTGATAAAAGAATGTTAATTAACCCATGTGAATGCTGATCCTTGGAGTAGCAAGTCAAATCATAACATGTTTCATACTATTGCCAGTTCCCACCATGCTTTACACTATTTCCCGTATCTTTTACATGATGATTACTGGGTTATGAGAGAGTTGATAGTATAGTTACTGGACTCGTGGAATGTACTCACTTACATTGCAGTATGCTAATTGTGTAGTTTCTGGACTTATGGAATGTACATACGTACATTGCAGTAAACTAGCAGTGCGGTTTCTGGACTTGTGGAATGTACTTACGTACATTGCAGTAAACTAAGAATGTAGTTTTTGGACTTGTGGAATGTACATACGTACATTGCAGTAAACTAGCATAGCACCTATTGACCGATCTCATACCTGCTCCAGTTTTAATACATAATGTACATATGCCACAATTGACAAGAGTGTCTTAAAATGATAATCAAGATATACCATGATTTTCTGCTTTATATGATTTACCCTGATTCCAGTATGTCTATTTTTCAGTCTTATCATACCATGTTCCTGTTGTACATCTCTTGCATTATACATTCAGTACTTTAGTAGTAGAGGTTGTACTTGCTTCCGTCCTGACAGGATAACGTTGTAGGTATTTTGACCGAGGAAGAAATGCTTTGTGACCCGTACTATGGAGCTCCAGTTGAGGATATTCCAGCAGGGAATCCTGCTTAGCTGCTTAGTTTGACTTAGTGTTTGGTTATTATCACAGTTGCTGTTTGTACCTTTAAACTGGACTTTGTCTCCAGTACTACTTTTGGTTGTGTACTATTTATTATCAAACTTAGTGGTTTTTCATCTATATAGAAGCTGTGTTGTGATCATTCTTAAACTATCTTAATTATTAGCACATTTATCATTATTACCTGACTGTCTAGAACAGCTTACTGCGCTTTATCTTAAGCGTAGGCTGGACATGGCTCGGCCCGGCCCAACAATTTGGGTAACGGGTCGTGACAGGAAGGATCCACAAATAACGCTCATAAAATATGCAATGAGTGCCACGTGTACTTTGGAAACCAACATAGCCTTGGAAATATTCAAAGAGTGCTTTCCACAACATTGGAAGATAGCGTAACCTACAGCTATTTATTGGTGCATGCTATTCGTTGATGTACGCTATCCAGCGTAACTTACAAACATTGGAAGACAGCGTAACCTACAGCGTAATCTACAGTTATTTATTGGTGCATGTTAGTTTTCAACACAAAATTATACTAAACAGAGAATTCTTGAATATTCATTAAAGGCACTGATGGCCTTACAAAACAAAAAAGAGAGGGAAAGAAAGGGGGGTGCAACAAAGTCACGCTCTATTTTCCAGAGCGGCTAAGTTTGACGCCTAACTCTTCTACGCTTCGGACCCCCATGCGGTGCAATAGAGCAGCGAGCATTTCACGTTTCTCTGCGAGGCTCCGCCCATCAGAAGTAGAGGTGCCGTCCAGACCGAAGTAACCCAAGAAATTCTTGGCTAACTGCGTGGGGTCATCTTTGAACTCGATGACGAAGGGCTCCGGTTCTTTGCCTCCAAAGGTGGGGTCACCATGGGCACAGAAACCTAATTTTCGTGCTTCTTCTTCAGCCGCTTTCTTTGGAGTCATGGTTACAAGAAATATGAATGTCAAAAACTGAATTTTCTCAGTTTATATAACAAAGCTTGCTGGCGGTTCATATTCCTCCATAAATCAGATTTAATCAGTCTCGAAAAATGAAGAGTCATCATGACATTTAATAAATTCATTTTTGCATAAACAGATTTAATGCCAGCGTGTCAAGACTCATTCCCACTTTTTTATTCAAAGTAATTTCGAACTTTTGAAACTCATAAAGTTCGAAAACTTTGAAGGGGGTCTTGTAGGATGTGGAAAATTATGACACGCTGACATAAGACTCAGTCCAAGCCATACGCTCAAAGTCATATGCTTAGTCAAGGCCATACGCTCATCTATAGGCCATACGCTCAGTGAATATTTTATTATTTTCTGGGATGACAGTACGGCATATATTTAATAAAGGATGAATCTGACACGTCGTCTTTTGTGCAAAGGCAGCTGTCCAATGGAGACTAGCCGTCGTATATGTATTCGAAGAGTTGGTTTTGTCTTTTACGAGGACAGCTCAGCAGATCATTAATGCAAAGCCATCATTACTGTCAGTTTTGACAGTCTGTCAGCCGTCATATCTGCAGTCACGACGCTCGAGAAAATCTTTTGACAGTTATTTGAAGATATGGCTTATCAGAGAAGATTGATGATGGCCACGTGGCTCCTTCTTCAGTGAGCGTATGAAGTCTATACGACTCCTTCCTTCTTCATTGAGCGTATGAAGTCTATACGACTCCTTCCTTCTTCATTGAGCGTATGAAGTCTATACGACTCCTTCCTTCTTCATTGAGCGTATGAAGTCTATACGACTCCTTCCTTCTTCAGTGAGCGTATGAAGTCTATACGACTCCTTCCTCATCAAGTGAGCATACGACTCCTTTCTTCTCCAGTAAGCGTATCAGCTTTATTTTGTTTCTACATCATCAAAGTCAGCGTATAACTTTCCTTCAATGAGGCAGCGTATTACAGCAACCATATCCAGGATTACAGTCAACACACGTTCTCACGTGTCCTGTACCAGTTATCCACTTCTCTAGAAGTTATGCAACGTGGCATCCAGGCCATCAATCTCTCCTGAACATGCTCCACTACTTTTAACTGCACGCTAATGTGTCTCCATCAGAATTCGCCACGCGTCCCTGCAGTTATGCACACGTCAAGTAACTACCTGAGCGTATGCATAAGGACAGTTATCCTGAACTCTATAAAAAAAGTTTCTTCATCTTCATCAGACACTACAGACAATTTCAGAGAGAACAGAGAGATTGCCCAGTTGCTGTCCAAGTTCTTCAAAGTTCGAGTATTCTTTATCGCATCGTCCAAGGGATAAAGTAATCGTCTTCTAGATTAGATTCCTACAGTTGTAATTTTCTCAGATACAAAATAAATAAAGTGAATTTATTAATGGAAAACACCTACGTACGTGCTTTTTGAGCGTACGCAGCTCTTCTGCGTGCATGCTTTTTGTGTGTACGCAGCTCTCCTGCGTGCGTGCTTTTGTGCGTATGCAGCTCTCCTGCGTGCGTGCTTTTGTGCGTACGCAGCTCTCCTGCGTGCGTGCTTTTGTGCGTACGCAGCTCTCCTGCGTGCGTGCTTTTGCGCGTGCGCAGCTCTCCTGCGTTCGTGCTTTTGTACGTACGCAGCTCTCCTACGTGCGTGCTTTTGAGCGTACGTAGCTCTCCTGCGTGCGTGCTTTTGAGCGTACGCAGCTCTCCTGCGTGCGTGCTTTTGTGCGTACGCAGCTCCCCTGCGTGCGTGTTTTGTGCGTACGCTGCTCCCT
>JANAVB010007399.1:9822765-9962765 GCA_029216955.1 Iris pallida | reverse complement strand
ACTCTCTGGTGCCAAGGACACAATGTCAAGGATTTAGCAGTTCACTACACGCACTCGTTCTATGACACGACTCAAGCAAGGTACTGACGAGAAACTCCAAATGCGAAACACAAGGCCAAAACATGAACATGGCTATAAACAATAAAAATAACTCCACAGAAAATAACACGAAAAACCATATGTCCATAAATAATCCAAAAGCTGGAAACTGAAATAGAATGCATGTAAAAAAACTGTAGAGGGAGGCAAGGTATACTTGCCTGGAGGTTGCACGCAGATCCCATAAAATATAATCAACTACTGAGCCATAAAGTCCAAAACATCACAACTGTCTCCGAAAGCTGAAACAGACAATGCCAATAGTCTTAGAATAGTCAAATTAGCTAGGATTGCCTGTCCTTACGTCCAATTCTGGACACAGGGGCAAAACGATAATTTCAGGCAAAAACGGTATCCGCCGTTGGACCCGCTTTGCACCGAAAAGCGTGCCAGAGTCAAAGGTCTCTAAAGTCATCGAACTATATGTCTACGGATCCGGTTTTCTAATACGAACCCAATGGTATGTCCAGAGTTGGATTCTAGCGGGCCGTGCACAAAATCGCCCGTTGAGTGGGACCGTGGGGCCCGCAAAACGATGTTCGATTCAACTGTCTCAGAATCGGACCAAACTTGGCATACAGGACCAGAAAAATAATACGGTCCTGATGGCGTAAGTTTCGTCTCGATCTGATGAATATGCACAAAGTAATTGGAGAATTTACAAAGTGCACGATACGGTAAATTTCGACGGATACGCATCAAATTCGTCGCGCACACGCGACCAATTTGAATTCCGTCAAAGTCTACACGACCACGAAGCCGTTACGTAGCTTTTGATGCCTTCGATTTGCCACCAAGTTGTCCAGAATGGCGGGACGCACGTCGTGTCGGAAGATTTTCAAGTTTTCGAAAATCTGTTTTTATGGATTTTTCTCGATCTTTCCTAGGGTTTCTTTTACTTGATACAAAGCTAGAAATTAAACCAATAATGGGGTTTCAATCTCCTATAGGTTGTCATCAGGTCTGCTCAAATAGATTTTTGATTCGGTCTATGGATTCGCGAGAATTCGCCTTCCAAGTAGAGTTCACGCGACAGTTTTCGGACTGTCAAGAACAGAATTTTTATCGATTTTCCATGAATTTTCATGGGAAATCTAGGATGAATTGATCTAAAACAATTGAAGGGTTAGGTCAATGGTTATGTGGTCTGTTCATAGGATTTTACATATCCAAAAACGATCGATTACAGAGAAAGATATGGGGGTCGATACATGGGTACCTTACTGCTGCTGTCGGTGTTCTGCTTCGACCCCGCGCGCACGTATCGACGCTGCCGTGGCCGCTCCGGCCGGTCGACGGCCGCGCGTGGCGGCGCACGTACACAGAGGGGGTTGCCAGGTGAAGGAGGTCGTCGTGTCGGGTTAGGGTTCGGTGTTTTGTCGAGGGAAATCTCCCTCCTGCGCTGGTTTGGCAACCGCATTATACATCCCCTGCTTTGCGTTCGGGTTGGGAAGTAAGCAGGTATGGGTTTTTACGGGTATAGGTTTGGCTTGTTTGCCCACAGTGAGCTGTGGGGTCATGGGCTGGGCCGGCTGATGGCTCAGCTGGGCTGTGCTTATTTCTTTTCTTTTTTTCTAGTTTTTATTTAATAAGAGTACAACTATATATATCTATATATACACACACACACACACACACACACACATATATATATATATATATATATATATATATATATATATATATATATATATATATATATATATATATATATATACACAATACACCTATATAAATATATTTATATATATATATATACACGTACACAATATATAATATTTATACATTTACATATACATATATATATTTTTATGTACACATACACATTTACATATATATACATATATATATTCATATATATATATATATATATATATATATATATATATATATATATATATATATATATATATATATATATATATATATATACACACCCACACATACACGTATCTATATATATATACACACACAAATACATATTTATATATTCATATATAATCATATACGCACAGATACATATATATATATATTTTATATATATATATATATATATATATATATATATATATATATATATATATATATATATATATATACACACACATACATGTATACATATATTTATATACATTATACACCTTTATATAATATATTTATACATACATACAAATACACATCTATATAGTATTTATTATACACATACATTCATATATATAATCTATATACATATATATATATATATATATATATATATATATATATATATATATATATATATATATATATATATATATATATAATTTTCCCCATGGTCTCCGTTTCCTTCTCTCTCGAGCTCCTGGCGTTCCCCCGCTGGCCGGCCTAGGCCGGCCGCCCGCCCTCCCCACCCCTCCCGGTCCTCTCCCTCGTTCTCCGTCTCCGATGATCCCCCCCTGGTCGCCGGAGGTACTGGAGTGGCGCCGCCAGCTCCATCTCCTCTACCCGCTCCTTTCCCTCCACCCCCACCCTCCGCCCTTCCCAGTCTCGCCTGCCCCAGCCCCCGCGTCGCCCGGAGTTCCTCCTCCGCCGGTTACGCGGAGCTACTCCCCATCCCCGCCCCTGGTCTCGAGCGGGTCTCCCTCCTTCTCGCTGCTCCCGCAGGCAGCATCCCAACCCCTCTCCGCCCTAGCGCCCTCCCCCTCCGGAGTTGACGTCGTCGGCGTCCCGGAGCAGCGCCCTTCCGCTCCCGCCCCCTCGTTCTCAAACCCTCCCGTCCCCCCCTCGGGTTCTGAGCCCCTCTGCAGGGATGGCATCGGGCCCCCCGCCCCAGTACTCCTCGAGTCACGCTCCCACGTGGGCTCGGTTCCCGAGTCTCCCCTCGTGGAGACCACCCCCCTCTCCGCGCAATTCGAGCTCAACGCCTCTGTTGCGCAGCTCTACTCCCTGGTGGCTTCCCTAGTGGCACATCAGGACCAGATTGCGCAGGCTCTCGGAGGCCTGCTTGCGCAGTCCAGCGCCATCCTGCCTTCCCCTCCCATGGAGCGCCTCCCCCATTCAGCGGAGCTTTCCTCCCCTTCCTCTGGTATCCTCGAGCATCGCTCCCACGTGGGTTCGTTTCCCGAGTCTTCCCTCGGGGAGACCTCATCCCCTACAGCACAATGCGATCTCAGCTCCTGCGTTGTGCAGCCCCAATCCCAGGCGGCCTCTCTCGTGGAGAAGCAGAGCCGGACTGCGCAGGCTTCCGGGGGCCTCCCCTACTCTGCGCAATCCAGCGCCATCCCTCCTTCCCCATCCATGGCGCACCTCCCCCTTTTCGTGGCGCCTCCTAGTGCGCACCCCACTCCCCCCTCGCCTCAGCGCAATCCAGCTTGGCCCAGGGTGTCCCGCCCCCCCTGCGCAACCCGGGTTTCGTGTCGGCCCCCCCGAACTCTCCCCCTTCCCCGGCTTCTATACCCTCCCTAGTGCGCCCCCGCATCGCCCCTCTCCATCTCTACCCGCGCCCGCTGTGGCCCATGTCTTCCCCTCTCAGGGGACCGCTTCCCGCGTGCCCCCTGCGCGAGCTTCCGTCATCCCCGAGGCTGCCCCCTCCAGCTCCCTGTCCCCCGCTGTACCACTCCAGGGACCCCCCCAGGGCGGTCGCCACCACCCCCTCCGCGTCCTCGCCCGACAGACAGGCTCTCCCCCCTCCCTTCCTTCCTCTTCCCGCCTCCGGTCACCCTTCTCCCCAGAACGGCCATTCCCTCCCCCGCCCCGCTCCGGCGGGCTCCGCCCCATCAGATCAGCAACCTCATTCCTATGCCGCCGTGCTTCGCCCGGACCTCTCTCACTCGAAGGGCTCTATCTTCCCTGAAGTCCAGCTGTCAGAAATTGAATTCCCTCTCGAGCACTCCTCTCCCGTCATCCCGTTCTCAGATTTGGAACTGTCGTCGCTGTCAACGGCATTTCTCCATACCTTCATACTCAAATTCTCCTCCGGATGTCCCAAGCTTCCTAGGGTGCAGGAAGCGATCGCCAAATGGAATCTGTCGAACGACTATCGAGTGGCTCCCCTCGATCCCAGACACATCCTCCTTCACCTATCCTCCGAGCGCGATCACAAGACTGTGTGGTCCAAGGAAACATGCAAGATCGACTCCCATCTGATGAAGATTATCAAGTGGACTCCGATTTCACCACTAAAGAAGACTCGGCCACGGTGGCAGCCTGGATTACCCTCCCCAACCTTCCTCTAATATGCTTTGTTCCGGCAGCACTTCAGCGCATCGCCAACTCCTTCGGGAAGTACGTAGCTTCGGCGCCCGAGACAAGCAACCTCTCCAAAGCCCACTACGCCAAAATCTGCGTCGAGCTAGACCTCTCTGCAGAACTACCAAACATCATCACCATCGAGCTAGGCAACCAAACCCACATTCAGCAAATCCTCTACGACAACCACATTTTGTATTATAACCACTGCCATCTCAGAGGACACCAACCCAAGCACTGCCACCGCTTGCACCCTGAGCTTAAGAAGAAGACTGCCAGAAAAGAAAGCACCCCATCGGAGGGGCAGCATCCCAAGTCACCCCTCCTCCCTCTCCCAAATTCTCACATCAGATTTGACTCTAGCATCGGCGAACCGGTCTCCAGCGAACCGTCGAGCAGAGCTCTCGTCCCCTTCACCTCCAAACACATTGAGATCTCCAACAAATTCGCCCTTCTCGACTCTGAGGACCCGGACTCCGGAAACCTTCCAGATGATTCCAGCCCCCTCAGGACTCCGTGCCCCGCCCTCCTCTCCTCGCGTGCGGAGGATGTAACCGTCCCAAGCACATCTGACCACCAACTAATCACCGTCAGCCAAGGGGGCGACCCCCCAGCCCGCCCACCCTCCCCTGATACTCTCCAATCATCCAGCGCCATCCCGGTTGAGGACGTCCTAGCTATCCTAGGACCCGATCAAGTAAAGCGAGGCCTCCAGGTCCAAGCTGCAGGAGCTCCCCTCCAGCAGTTGCTGATCGAGAGTGCTCTTGACTCCTTAACAATTCCCCCGGAGGACACGGCAGTCGACTCAGCCGGCAATCAGCTAGACCTCCCCGACCATGGAGAGACCCACAAGCCCCCACCGCAGGAGTCCACCTCGGTCCTGGACAACCACCAACGGAGCCAATCGGGCTCTGACAAAAAAGTTACCATACTTACCAGATCCGCTGCAAGGCGGAACAAAAAACACCCCAACAATTCCCTAAATGCTTAACATCATATCTTGGAACGTCCGAGGTCTGGCCAATAAACCGACAATAAGGAGAATTGCCAGTCTTCGAAAAATCCACAAGATCGACATCTTCATCATCATCGAACCTAAAATCCCCTCTAAACGTCTTAAATCCATCCAGTTGGCTTTGGGCCTCCCTACGGCTATTGCCGGCAGGCACGACATCTGGATTCTCGGGACCGAGGACGTTAAACTTGACATCATCCAGGACACCCATCAGGCGCTCTCCTGCTGGATCGCTCACCCCACTCTTCCTGAGCGGGCTATCCTTTCTACGGTCCACGGTAGCTGTGTCATTGCTGAACGGAAAAACCTCTGGAAAGACCTTCTAGACACCCATCAACTCAACCCCAACATCCTCTGGCTTTGCATAGGGGACTTCAACGCCATCACCTGCAGAGAAGAGAAGATCGGAGGCCGTCCCCCGCCTCTTACAGCCATGCAAGACTTCAACAACTTCATCTTCAACGCCAACCTAACTCCCCTCCAGTACATTGGGAGCGAATTCACCTGGTGTAACATGCAGGATGGCGACCGCCGCCAATATTCCCGTTTGGACAGGGCCCTCACCAACGCCAGCTGGAACAACATGAGGATCAGCTACACCCTGTCCCACCTCAACTCCACCGAATCAGATCACGTGCCTATCCTGATGGAAATCAAAAAGAAATCCCAATCATCCAAAAAGAACTTCCGATTCCTCGACTTTTGGATTGACCACCCGCAATTCCTGAGCATCGTGGCCGAAGCGTGGAACAGTCAAGACTCCCCTAATCCTTTGACGCGGGTCAGCAATAAACTCAAAGCCACTAGAAAAGCCCTCTCCAGTTGGAGTAAACAAGCCTTCGGAGACATCTTTCAAGCCATCCGTGTCGCAGAGGACGATGTTTCCAGAGCTGAAGCCTTATTCCTTTCCGACCGATCCCCGGCGGCCAGGAGAACCTTGAACCTCACCAAAGCCTTGTTAAAATTCAGGCTCAAAGTCGAGACTGACTTTTGGAAGCAGAAAGCTAGACTGAAGTGGGACAGCGACGGGGACAAAAACTCCAATTACTTCCACGCCTGCGTCAACGGGAAAAGGAATAAACTTGCGATACACCATATCGCGGATGAGCGAGGCATCACCAGAACCGACCAGAAAGGGATCCAAGAGGCGGCCACTGAGTTCTTCACCAAACTTTTCGCTAAGGATACGGTCCACAAAGACACTTCCTTCCTTGACCAAATCCCCACCATCATCACCGAACCCGACAACGCTCTGCTGGAACGCCCGCTATCAGAACAAGAAGTGAAAGATGCGGTATGGGCCTTGAACGCGCATAGTGCTCCGGGACTTGATGGCTTTTCTGGTACCTTTTTCCGCACTTGCTGGGATATCATCAAGCAGGATATCACCGAAGCGGCTACCGCCTTCCTTGAAGGAGCTCCCTTTCCCAAAGCCATATCCAGCGCCAATCTCATCCTCATTCCAAAAAAAGATAACCCCAACTCCTTCCGTGATTTTCGTCCCATCAGCCTGTGCACATTCACCAACAAAATTATATCCAAGATCATCGCTACTAGAATGACAGAGACTCTCCCCAAAATCATCTCGGAGGAGCAAAGCGGATTTGTTCGGGGGAGGAACATCCAAGACAACATCATGCTGGCCCAAGAACTCATCACCTGCATGAAATTTCCAGCTAGAGGGGGCAACATCGCAATCAAAATCGACATGAAGAAAGCCTACGACAGACTGGATTGGCAATTCATGATTTGGGTCTTCAGAGCCTTCGGCTTCTCTGAGAATTGGACCAACATCGTGTGGAGATCCATCAGCAACTCTTGGTTCTCCACAGTTATCAACGGTCAAGTCGACGGTTTTTTCAAATCTAGCCGCGGTGTTAGACAGGGCGACCCACTATCGTCCACGGTCTTCATCATTGTTGCCGATGCCCTGAGCAGAAACCTCAACAACATGGTCAACACCCACAACTTCCAGCTTTACCACACCGCAAGCGGGTGCCCCACCATCACCCACCTGGCCTTTGCCGACGATTTACTCATCTTCTCCTCTGGGGACATCGGATCGATGGAGGTGGTTCACAATACCCTGCAGCGATACTCCAGATGCTCAGGCCAGAAGATAAACCTTTCCAAGAGCGTCATCTACGCCCACCACAGCATCAAAATCGAGAATGCGACCAGACTTACCAACCTCACTTCCATCGCCGTAGCCCATCCTCCTTTTAACTATCTCGGCTGTCCCCTGGTGTACGGAAGATCCAACGCCAGCATCTTCGAGAACTTGATCTCCAAAATCAGGAACAAAATCGAAGGATGGCACAACGCCACCCTATCCCCGGGGGGGAAAATCATCCTCATCAATCATGTTCTCAACTCCATTCCCATCCACACCCTAGCGGCCTGCTCTCCGCCCCGGAAGGTTATTGAGACGATAGAGAAGATCTTCTGCAACTTCTTCTGGGGGCACATCAATAGGCAAGACAAACATCACTGGGCAAGCTGGAACACTATGGCCATCCCCACTGAGTCGGGCGGGCTAGGATTTTCCAAACTGGATCACATCGTTAAAGCTTTCTCGATGAAACTGTGGTGGAAAAACCACCCAAAACCTGTGGACCAAGTTCATGAAGGCCAGGTACTTCAAACACATTCATCCAGCGACGGCCTCGGCCAACAGCAGATCCTCTGCGGCTTGGCGACGCATTCTTCGCGGTCGTGAGCTGGCCGAGCCCGCGATCAGACTCCAGCTGGGAATCGACGAGGCCAATACATTCCTGGAAAGGTGGATCGGCGACCACCTTATCCCGAACATCGCCGACGCCCCCAGAAACAGCATGATCAAAGACCTGTGGAACCCCTTCAATAATGATTGGAATTGGGACATGATTCGAGAGTGGTCTGGCAACGACACATTGGACAGCATTCGTCAGCATAGCCTGATCATCGGGACCGACGCAGACAAACTGAGGTGGATTCCGGCTGCCTCTGGAGCCTTTTCCATGTGAACGACGAGATTATCGATCCAAGAGAACAGGCCAAACCTCTTCATTTCATGTTATTGGCAATCTTGTATCCCTAAGAAATGGTCCTTCCTGCTGTGGAGAGTCATGAAAAACAAACTGCCCACCGATGACAACCTTACCTCGATCGGCTTCAGCCTGGCGTCAGCTTGTAATTGCTGTACTGTGCGCCAGACGGAATCCATCGACCACATCTTCCGGGAAGGGAGCCTCCCTGACCGTATCTGGAGCTCCCTTAATCGCCACTACATCGCAGCTCCTGGAGACGGACGCTTTATCGATCTCCTGGCCTACTGGAGTACCCTCTCCCACGGCCATCAGATCGTTGCAGCGGCCGCCACCTGGGCAATCTGGAAAAACTGCAACAAAGCGAGATACGAAGGCACCCATTACTCTGCCAATCAGCTATATCGGGAAATTCACAGACAATGTCGAAAACGTAGCTCCCTATGCTCCCACACTTCGCTGGCATCCGGGCATGCGATCCTCCTTTAGTGTCTGCGGAAGTTTCCGCCCGCTCTCCCCCTTCCCCTTCCTTTGTGGCTTTCTCTTTTCCTCGCTTTCGTGTCTGGCGGCGGCTGCGCCCATCCTCATCCCCAGGCTTTCCTTTTGTGGTATACTTTTCCTTGTATGCGTTCCATATTTTGAGCCTTGATCATTAATATAATCGGGGATTCTATCAATATATATATATATATATATATATATATATATATATATATATATATATATATATATATATATATATATATATCATTTATATAACAAATAATTTAATAAATATAATTCGCCAATTCCTATAAATATATACAAACTATTGCGTTTACTAAACATGTCTACTAGGCCGTGGTTTGGTCCCACTACATGACTACATGGGTTTGGATTTAACTTGGGCCCAATCTGGACAGGTTCGGTACAACCGGGTTCCTAAAACTCAATAATATAATTAAATAATAAATAACTCTTCGGTGCGGGTTAAGTCGCAACTTAGCCTGGTTTTCCTAGTTAGGATGTCCCTATGGCTAGGTCTCTCCGGGCATGGTTAGTACACTAGTCAAGGCACACTGCTACCTCTCCCGTGCCACAATTCCTAGTCGTTTTGTACTCCAAAACTCCACCATGGCTAAAATCATATACCGTAATAATAACCAAATAACTAATTCTAAAATTCTAAAAATCACAATTTAAATCAAATGAATAATAATAAAAAAATAATTCAAGATTTCCGGGAAGGGGAGCTACAGTTCATATATGTTATATTGGGCTGTGTTTGATCTATTAACATATGGTCATAGTGGATATTGAAAAAAGATAAGTGGTTATAAGTTGAGCATTGGTCATGTATGTATGATTTTATTATGGTTAGTTGAGATAGGTTGAGTTATACTTGATATAGGTATTGACTATATATATATATATATATATATATATATATATATATATATATATATATATATATATATATATATATATATAGTCAATACCTATATTGTGAATACCTATATATATATATATGTGACGGTTAAATGTTTAGGCTATAGGTTGATAGTATTTATATGCTATAGGTATATATATATATGTTAGCCTATTTGGTATCCTATGTCACGCCCCGCTCCCGTAGGAGCGATCATCCTCGCTAAGGCATGATGCCGTACGGGCCTAGGTTGCGTCCGTGCAAGGCTAATTCCCAAAAATGGCCGATTTGAGCTAGGCCACAGAGTCGCACAGAGTGTCCCCGTTGGCAGCGGAAAGTAAATGAACACAAGTTGAAGCAAATTCAAAATCTTTATTGATTATCAAAAAGTTTACAAGCGGCGCTAGGCCGAGATTACAAGTCGCTCAAGCTCTCTCTCTCTCTGAAACATAAAAGGCGTGCCAAGTGGCTTACAAGATGGAATGATTCATGGCGATGTTCCGATATATTATGCCCTGTATATGGTGCTTCAGCTCTTTGTAACGCTCCAAGGCTCCAGAGTTGGCTCCGTGCCTTAGCACGTTCGAGGGAAGTTCTGCACCCGCCGACGTCTCCTGTCCCCTATAAGCAAACTGTGGGGTTATCAGTACATTGTTATGCACTGGTGGGAAGGCTAGCTCGCCCACAATTATATCATTACCAAACACGTTCTATTTACTTTTGTGCACCGTTTATCATTCATTGTCTTTCTAATCTTGCCTTAGGATCAGTTTCATGGCATATTTCATAACCTATCTCGTGTTGCCGAATTCAAGTGTTTTCATGGAAATACATGCACGACTTACCATACTTATTGTTCGGCCTTCCCTGTCCAAAGTAAACCAAGTTAGTCAACAATTTATATGTAATGACTTAACGTGATTCTCGTAAACATTGAGTGTCGAGGGCGTGTCCTTGACTCAGATTCTAGCGCATCGTAGACGTGTTTTCTAACTCATTTGTATGAAGTACTCTTTATCATTCGGTGTGTTACATTTCGAGCCTATTCAGAAGGCGCTTCATTCAGTTAACTTAGACTACTTTATTTCAATGCAAGGACTTGCACGTGGATTGCCACCAGCAAAGCCCACTTAATCTATATGCACCGGTCGCTGGCACCACAAGCCAATTTGGACATATTCTTATTTGGTATTCTCACCTATTATAGCGTGATGGCTGGTACACCTTGATAGTCTTTTGAAATACCCCACACTTACGTCTAATTGGAATGTCCGAGCCCACACCCAAGCAGCCCGTAAGCCATGATTTCGCCTAGGCCGGCCACGATCCTCCCTTCGATCATGCCACGGAATCCTTTATTTCTCCTACCTTCCGTATACGATGGAATTGTCTACGACCATTTCGTATTATTTGTCATTTTTAACTTAACGGCAGTCTCTGAGCCGTAGGCTAACCCTTAGCCATAATACGTTATCGACCAGGTTGGCGGCGACACCCGTGCAGCACGGGTAGTGAGCCACGATGTACGTTCCCATCATACCTATCGCTAACCATTCCTTTCTTTCTTATCTTTTATTCATTCTTTCTTTCACTTGTCCATCGTTTATTGTTTTATTCACGTATTCATTCATTCATTCGTTGATTCATTCATTCACTTATTCGTTCATTCATTCATTCATACATTTTGCAACTCCCCGTGCGGGAGTCGCCTTGGCGACCCATCGGTCCTATAGTCTTTCAATGTTGCTATACTCTACTGGGAACGACTATGTCGATAGTCTTTCCGTTTCATTGTTGTAAACCATTCATTATTTCATTGTTGAACGCATAAGGAACTCGAAATGTAAACTTGTGCCTTAGTACGAGCGTGGAGCGCGATGCGAGGGTTCTTCTATTTTTCGAGTTCTTTTCCATGTTCTAAACAAGCATACAAGACAGGATTATTCCCTTAGCTAGGTGTGTTGAGTCATTTATTAGCATGCACAGTGTTATCGCCTAGCGATTCTAGCAATAGTGTTCGTATTGTTAATTGTCTAGGCTAAGCAAAGACGGGTTCATTGGAGCCACTCACCTTAGCGATGTTCGCATCGGTCGAGCGATACTCCGAGCGCGCCTTTGAAAGTCTAAGTCTGGATTAATCCTTGACGGGCCAATGTAAGCCTTGCATCGATTCTTCATCAGGTCGATACTGTAGTGCCCCGCTCCGCGAAGGCACTAGATAGACAGAAAGATCGGATTGCTGGCTCTGCAACAGAAGACGATTTATCTGGATGAGTGGACGAAGTCTCATTTTATGATTCACTTGCACCTAATAAGAATCTGAGCTTTTGAATGAATATATTGCTAATAACAAGACAATAATCTTGAGTATGCTTATAAGAGAATCTGCACATTGTCTGCTAAGAAAGAGAATAGTTTTCTGCTTGAAAAGAAGATAGAATTGTTTATGAATTGCTCGATTGATGCATGATGGTTTCATTTGATATTGCATGTGCATTTGGGTATCCACTTAGTTACGAACTGAACCCTAGATAGTCACAACGGCTAGCGAAGAGTTGAGCCCATACGAGTCACAGCGGTTAGCGATGAGCTGAACCCAAGAGAGTCACAGCGGCTAGCGACGAGCTGAAGCCATACGAGTCACAGCGGTTAGCGACGAGCTAAACCCGTGGGAGGCACAGCGGCTAAGATGGAAATGATATGTTGGTTTTCAAAGATGTTTTCAAAAGAACTGTAAACTGACTCTGTATGCATGAAAGGAACATAGGTAAAGAGTAGCAAGATCACATCACAAGAAATATTTTCTCACTAAATGAACAGTGATCGTTTCAGACAAATATAGCTCTTTGTTCACAATCACCAGTATGCTGATATACTAACCCACCATCAGTCTGCATGCAGGTGCACTATGCATCGAAAAGGATAGTCCGAAGCGATAGCCCGTGCCTCATCCTCAGGATCCAGAATCAAAAGAGATGCCAAGAGATGACATCTGTTGCAAGAGTTGGTTTTGTATATAAAGGGATGTAATGTATGGAAACGGGATCATTGTAATCTGTAAAGTTCTGAGAGAATGTAACATTGTATCAGAGAGAATCGAGAGCTTGTAATCTGTTCAAATAAAATCAATAAAGAGAATTATTTTTTTGTTACCATTGTGTTCAATTCTTGTATTCTGAAATATGTCCGATGCTGCTTCAATTATCTTCGATATGTTCCGCTGCGTATTGTCAATCTTGTCTATCTTGTCTTGCTTCAGGTCTTGGCCTTATGCAAGCGCAACTTAGGCTTGCACGGCATCACGCCTTAGCTAGGACGAACGGTCCCAAAGAGTCTGAAGCGAGGACGAAAGGACTCTGCGGGATCGGGACGTGACAGAATGGTATCAGAGCAACACGATCCTCTGGCCAATTTTGATTCAATTGAATTTGTACATGTTCTTCTGATCGAAATTTCCTTGCCTGCTTGATATCATCAATGAGATGAACGTTCCATACAATAAGTCCGTAAATATTTTTATGATGCCGGCAAATGTTTTATCGATTTGATTGATTGAGATTGAAATGCTTGATTGAACAAGAGTTTTGATATGATCTGAATTATGATTTCATGGATTGATGATGGCGAAGGATGAGGACTATCGCTGCTAAGGATATCGTAAGTTTCTCCTTAAGTTTCATGGACAAAACTTCTTTTCGGTGGGTAATTATGTAGTGTCCCGCTCCGCGAAGGCACTAGATAGACAGAAATATCGAATTGCTTGCTCTGCAACAGAAGAGGATTTATCTGGATGAGTGGACAAAGTCTTATTTATGATTCGCTTGCACCTAATAAGAATATGAGCTTTTGAATGAATATATTGCTAATAACAAGACAGTAATCTTGAGTATGCTTATAAGAGAATCTGCACATTGTCTGCTAAGAAAAAGAACGGTTTCCTGCTTGAAAAGAAGATGGAATTGTTTATGAATTGCTCGATTGATGCATGACGGTTTTATTTGATATTGCATGTGCATTGGGGTATCCAATTAGTGACGAGCTAAACCCTAGAGAGTCACAGCGGCTAGCGACGAGCTGAACCCATGCGAGTCACAGGGTTAGCGACAAACTGAACCCAAGAGAGTCACAGCGGCTAGCGACGAGCTGAACCCATACGAGTGACAGCGGTTAGCGACGAGCTGAACCAGTGGGAGGCACAACGGCTAAGATGGAAATGATATGTTGGTTTTCAAAGATGTTTTCAAAAGAACTGTAAACTGACTCTGTATGCATGAAAGGAACATAGGTAAAGAGTAGCAAGATCACATCACAAAAAATATTTTCTCACTAAATGAACAGTGATCATTTCAGACAAATATAGCTCTTTATTCACAATCACCAGTATGCTGATATACTGACCCACCATCAGTCTGCATGCAGGTGCACTATACATCGAAAAGGATAGTCCAAAGCGATAGCCCGTGCCTCATCCTCAGGAGTCAGAATAAGAAGAGATGCCAAGAGATGACATCTGTTACAAGAGTTGGTTTTGTATATAAAGGGATGTAATGTATGGGAACGGGATCATTGTAATCTATAAAGTTCTGAGAGAATGTAACATTGTATCAGAGAGAATCGAGAGCTTGTAATCTGTTCAAATGAAATAATAAAGAGAATTGTTTTTTTGTTACCATTGTGTTCAATGCTTGTATTCTGAAATATGTCCGCTGCTGCTTTAATTATCTGTGATACGTTCCGCTGCGTATTGTCAATCTTGTCTGTCTTGTCTTGCTTCAGGTCTTGACCTTGTGCAAGCACAACTTAGGCTTGCACGACATCACGCCTTAGCGAGGAAAACGGTCCCAAAGAGTCCGAAGCGAGGACGAAAGGACTCTGCGGGATCGGGGCGTGACAGATGCCAACTCTTCGGGTCGACGGCTCGTTTGAGTCGTTGCACTTGCCGTTTGAATCGGCGTTCCGGTAGGGCCGAGCGGGTCATTACATAATACACCACTCAAAACAAGTCTCGTCCTCGAGACTTCCTGAGTGCAGGTCATCCTACCGTTCCTTAACTTATGTCGTGTGCGTATCTTAGACAATACCTATCGAATGACTCTATCGTTCGATGGCATCGAACTATGCTCGGTTATCCTTCTAAGTTTTTATTTGTGCATACGTTTGGTCAATTTTATTGAATGACTATTCACTCATTTTAGAATTGATGGTACATATTCGATCGTCGGGTTTCTTCGACTTGGTTGCTATTTCGACGTGTCATGGGACTGTAATGGTCGCACGAGGTATGTTGTACTTCATCCAATGCGAGGGTCATAGGCTGAGACTAACTCACTCATTCCTTCATGCGCATCTCAATACCCACTTGCAGCTGCATTCGAGTTTATCATATCGCTGAGTTTGGATCGTGCACATATTCAAGGCATCTTCCGAATACGTATATTTCAACCAAGCTTAGCGATTAGCGAAGTCGGACAAGCTACTCATGATAGTTTCGATTTGCTGATCGTTTTTACTAACTTCGATTAAAATCGAACTTAGGTGAATCTCACTATCGTTTATCTCGGCCCTCGAGATGATCCGATTCGCTTCTCAAGCGTTCTTGTCTATGAAATCAATACGACTTCTTCTTCGCGGGGTCGACCAAGTCTAAGTAATTCCCGTCTGATTCAAGACCAAGTATTGTACTATCATCGAGTATATCTTCCTATCAATGATTCAATTCGTTATCCCAACTTTACTTACGCATCATCCATTCCTATTATTCCCTTTGTCACGCCCCAGAACCGGAATATCGGAAAGCGGAGAAATGACTCAGCCAGCTACATATTACGGGTAGAAGAATATCGTATAATATTGTAGCACCCAGTTTCCCAAATGAGGGTAATTTTAAAATTTTGTGTTTATAATTATTTTAATAATGATATTTAATTCATGATATGATTTTTTGCTGATTTTAAATCATTTTAAAATTATTTAAATCAATGACTTGTGGTTTTGACGTTTTGCTAGTGAAACCCTAGAGACTGTTTGACCTAGAGCCCAACCATGTGATTATGATATTTTAATATCATTTTTGGCCTAAGGATATTTTTTGCATTTGACCTCTTTGAATTATTTTGATATTATTTTATTATTTATGATATTGTTTTGGGGTTATTTGAGTCGGGTTCGAATTTCAACTCAATCCGACTTGAAACGGAGACCCGGGGGTAGTTGGACTCTAGTGGGACCCACACACTAGTTAGGCATGGCCCACATGATATTAATTTTAGTCCACATGATAGAAATATTTTAGTTAGAGGTTAGACTAATTATTATGGATAAGGTTAGTGTGATTAGAGACTTTAGAATGACTAATTTAGCCCCAACCAATTAGCCCTTTCCTAATACTCATAGAATAGGTTAGTAGGGGCTTTTGGACTTTTCCTAATAGGACAAAACCACCTTTATGGCCAGCCACAATAAGGATAGGGTTGAGCCTTCCATTTGTCATTATCCATCTATTTTTCTCTCTCTTGTTCTTCCCCAAATTCCTAGAGAGCAATCCCTAGCAATTTCTCCACCAAATACTTCCATTTCACCACCAAATCTTCTTCTTTCCTTCTCCATTCTAGCCAAGGAGGAAGCTACCCAAGTTTGGGAGGATTCGGAGCTCGTTCGTGTCCTTTTGGAATCTCTACGTGTCGGTGTCGCTCCGGGAAGGTTTTTCTTCGATTCGATCTACCGGGAGGTATAAATCCCTTCTTCTTTTCATTTCCTCATACATATAGGTCTATTTTGAACCCATAGAAATGACCCCCATGGTTGTATCTCCATTTGTATCCATTTTGTGTCCATTTGGAGGTCATAGGAGTGTCCTTCGTGTTGTGGATGTGTTCATGTTACATATATAGATTTATATATATATATTATAATGAGAGTGTATCTATATTTATATATGTCATAAATGGTTCATGATGATTATATAATCAAGTTTGTGAGTGTGGTTCCTCATATTATTATTGCTATTATTGTTGTGGATAATTAGGATATATATTGTGTATTCTTTTGGCTCAAACTATCTAAATCCGTCATGATTTTTATCCACGTTTTTAATTTCAGCCCTAACTTAGAAATGTCATAACTTCTAGCTCAAAGCTCGGTTTAATCTCCCTTTTTTTTTAAAAAGAAGCGTATTGAAGTTAGCTTTCCAAAAACATATATTAATAGGCCTAATTCTTTCTGTAACTTTCTAGAGAATTATTTGAGTGTTAGCTGTACGAAAGACAAACGCGTTCTCGGTGTTTTCGCGATTCTGGGAGTTTCCGGAAACGAAAATGCGATCCATTTGAAGTTTCGGAAAGCTAACACATAGATCTATAACATACTTTAATCCTAAATTTTAATTCATGCTGAGATGGTACAGTATTGATTATTATTAGAAGTTATTATTCGGCATATGCACTTTGTGCACCCTTGTGTGTAATATAATGTTCTATTTAATTTTAACCCATGTTAATGTATATGCATTATGTAATTAAATAGAGAATGCAAGCATGAGTAAATGGTTAAATAAATGATGTATGAGGTGATAATGTAAGCATGTATAAGTATGGCTTGTAATGAATATATAGGTTTCATAGTATGTAATGTATGGTACATATAGTAGTGTAAGAGAATAAATGAATGATGAATGAATGCAAGCATGGATGTAATATAATAATAGATGTAATGTATGCAATATACAAGTTAATGAGATGTAATGTTCTATTTTAACACAAATCCTATATTACCTCATGTACCCCCTTACACTATGTTGACACTATCACACTTGACACATTATTCACTTACACTTTGACAATCTTTGATATATATACACTATGTATGCCCATTTAACCCTCACTTGCCCCTTTGCCATGTTCATATACACACACATAGCCTCTTAAATAAGTATTTATGAATATAGTTAACTTAGCTATGTATGTATATTATATATATGTTAGCATATTGTGTTGTAATATATAAGTTTATATAACCATTTGAAATGCCATGATTATAGACCTAATGTTGAATACCAATATATGTATGTGTATATATGTGTAGACATATATAGCTTAAAATAATAGATTACCTAGTGTATATCCAATGTGAATTCTTGCCTATTTGAGTATTGAATAATTGTATGCTATATAGAGTTGGGTGTATGTTGGCTTGTATAGCCTTGTATTGATGTGTGCTTGCTAGGATAAGTCTTGGTTAGACCTAGTAAGACTTGCTGGGTTAGGACATGACCTAGTTTGACCTAGTTTGACTAGTGCAGTTGACCAGAGTTGACCAAGGGTTGACTTTGGCCTAATTTAACCTAGATTCATGTAGAATGCATTGTAGTGCTTTATATTACCCTTCTGGACATGTTGTGACTTGTGCCGTTCTAATTAGGAGCCAGACACCTCTCCTCGGATACTATCTTTACCTTGGACATTCAGATATCAGGCGAGTACATTCTCTGATCATTTCATATCCTGCTTAGAATTATATTCCTGCTTTAGATTACTATACTTGATGCTGTCACGATATTATCACGGATTAGTACTATATGGATCTCTTCATGCGATGTTATCCCCCTCGGGAGCATCGGGTACATTGTGTCATGTGCGTTTCACTTTCATCATGTACTCCTGTGCTTCCATTTTTCATGTGCACTCCTGTGAATCTTGTACTCTCATGTTCACGGAGCCCCCATGTATACTATCATGTGTACCCTATATGGGCCCCATGTGATATCATGTGCAATAACATAACCTGTTTAGATCCTTGTGTATTGATTGGGGATACGGGGGAGTGCTAGTAGTTGTGTGAACAATTCCATTGTAGTGTAGATCCTGTGCACCTCGATATCCTGTGCAAATCTGTCCTGTTCACATGTGCTATCTCGTACTCTGACTCACTAGCCACTGTTAGTTCTCTATTTATAGTAGATATTTCTGTTACAGTTCTCTCTTGTTTAAATACTGTATTTCTTCAGATCCTGTATTTTACTCTACTGCATGATTATATTTTCTAACCTGCTATGATCTGTTGAGATGTACTGTACTCGCTCCTGTCCTGACTGGACTTGTTGATAAATTTTATAGATAGCCTGGAGGTTGCCTGCTAGCCTAGAGGAGACAGTAGAGGTTGCATAGATAGTTAGAGTTTTTGCTTATAGTTTATTTTCAGTCATCTTGAGTTGTTTTATGGACTACTGTATTTGGGTTTTGAGATGTATTCTGAGTTTGTACCTTAGACACTTAGACTTCTATCTGTTGTATCTCTTTTTGATTTCATGTTTTATCTATCTTCCTTTATGCTCTACCTTAGATGTGATTGAGTTTACATTCTGCTATGTCACCCCCATTCGGGGAGTATAAACTGTTTAGTCTTATACTGTTAGATGCATTGAGACCTAGGACAGCGTTCTACCGCCGACACTGCGGCGTAGGCTGGGCGTTGTTACGTTCTCGTGCCCTAACTCTAGGGTGTGGGTCGTGACAAATATGATCAATGTTGTCTAAAAGACAAGGGGGTGCATACTACATGAAAGTCTCACTATGGTCAATTAACACATATTGTCTCAATCATTCAAACAAGAAGCAATAATAGAGAACATGTAAGATAAAGCAGTAAGGCGTCCCAAACGCTCAGTCAAAATGTTCTTGAGATCTGGCTGTACAAAATATAGCCAGATGATATAGCAAGGTATACACAATTGTTATCAGTTGCAGTCTGACTTAGTTACAGTTATGTAATGATAAGTGCAAGATAGTCTGACTAACATGTCGGTGCCTAAACGGCAATAAGTAAAGTAAGTAGTAAAACGAGCAAGGAACCCACTCGTGTCCTCCTGTTATCGTCCTTCTAGTATTGACCATCTTGGAGGCGGAAGTAAGCTGAGTCCTCGGGAGCTGGCTCTAAATCTGGCCATACAAAACCAGAGAGGTTAGACCTCTAATAGCAAGTACCGCAAGGAAGCACGATATGAGGAATTAGAAACAGTGATAAGAGTTAGGAATATGATAAATAGATCTCTGCTTGCTACTGGGGTTCGCACAATATCACGATACTTCAAGCCCACTTCCCAACCAAACAAGGACAGAAGTTGGCCCGTCATGTCCTGACGTCCTGCTCATCTCAGTAGTTGACAAAGTAGGCACATTTCACAAACAAACCAATTTAAATGGCCATGCAACTACTACGACTTGCTACTGTAAGTTTCGAGTTATTTTTGGAAACATGCAATAAGAGATTCATCAGTTTTTACTATGTACAAAGCAAGGCTGGTCTATCCAATAATCAATTGCGCCAATTATGAGTTAGACGAGTCCCAGCGGGACGCCCGTCATCACTATATATAACAGTATAAGCAGATACCACTTCATGCTCGTGTGACAGATTTGCAGTATTTGTGGGAACCAGCCGGCATGTCGGGGCACTAATTGTCCTAAAGATGGCTGCCATGTAAGAACTCAGAAATCCATTCTCTCCATGCCATCGTTATTTTATTTAGCTTAATAGTCCCTATGTTGATAGAAATCTCATGCCGTGGATCATGATCATTCTGAATGAGTACTCCCGTACAGAGTACGATATGCATAACTCTACAACGATACCAGTGCGGCTAGGTTACAGGTCTTACATAGCGTAATGCAACAATCAAAACTAGCGACGGGATAATCATGCCTTGACTGCAAGATACACATGCTGCTTTTACAGAAAATGGAAGACAATATGTGTCCATATGTCAATGTTCGGATCGGCTAGTCGATCGTAAAGGTTCATGGTTTATACGTGAACGTGTCTCATTCAATTCAATCAGACGACTAGCCAGTCTTCTAGTTCCAACTAGAAACGCAAGATCAATCATTAGTCAAGGTAACAATCAATGTCAATTCGGAATAAAAAACAACCAAAAGGCACTGCGAGCGGCAGCAGATGGATACCCATCTATGCGGCTGGGCAAGTCAGATCTATCTATGCGGCCAGAATCGGATTAGGATCCTATGCGGCCCGGGAACCGAGTCTCATGCGGCTCAGGAAATCGAATCTCATGCGGCTCGAGAAGAGCAGGTCTATGCGGCTCAATACCATGCGGCCGGGGAAGATCGGATCTATGCGGCTAGGGGATCTGGGCCCTATGCGGCTCAGGTTCAAGCTCATGCGACTGGGGTTTCATGCGGCAAGATAGGACTGATCCTTGTGCGGCCAGGAGAACATGCATATGCAGCTAGGGGGAAACAAGCCTCATGCGGCTCAGAGCTGCCAAGGCCATGCGGCCAAAAGTCCATACGGCAATGGGAACTGGGCCTTATGCGGCTCGGGTCTCATGCGGCCGAAGGGACTGATCCTTATGCGGCTCGATGCCATACGGCTGGAGGAAGGCATCGCTCATGCGGCTCGAGAGACTTTGCCGCATGAAAGCCATGCGGCTAAAGTAATGTTCTTCTCTAATTCTCCGAGGACAGAATCAGGAAAGCCATTGCTTCCAAGCTCCCTAAATCCTTCATTCCAAGCCCAAATCTGGACTTCCATAGGTCAAAATAGGGTAGAATAAAATTCTTTACAACAAACAATCTAAACTTAAAAATAACAAGACTTAATAGATGAAAACCCAAGAATTCCGAAAATACAACAAACTTAGATCTACATGAAATGAACCATGGAAAACAAAATTGCTAAGTACTAAAGTGTCTTAGAATCTCATGAGGAAGACAATAGAACAGCAAAGATTGAGATTCATTATGAAGCAAGTTTTACTTGCCTAGCTCTCTAGGTTGGTGGAAGAGTGATGGAGGAAGAAGAAGGAGTAAATGAGAGTAATGAAGAGAGAGAAAAGTAAAAAGGTATTAATATCAAGCCCAAGTCAATCTCTACCACCCATTCCTTCCTACAAGATCTAGACCATCCATCCCTCTCATGATGAACCAAGCTAGACCAAGTTGGTTTAACATGAACAAATAAACCAAGAGCTTTAAGTAAAAGAAGAAAATAAAATACAGCAAAATAATTAGCGTAAAATTAAAGAAATTAAATACAGAACAGCTGCAGGATAAATATTAAATAAATACATTCAAGCAGTACACGTATTAAAATACGTATTCTGGGAACGGGAAGTGACACCCTTCGTTTGGGGCCAATTACGTCGTCGTTCACGCACACTCCCAGTTCCTCGTCCTACTCTAAGTCTTGTTGCCCAAAGTCTATCGTCCGTCCAGACGATACTGTAATGTCAATCGCACAGGTTCAATCACTCGGCATAGGGTAGTCTTCCTATCCGCTAGGTCCGCTCACAAGGTTATAGGTACAAGTCAAGTTCTCAGTTCATTGTGCAAAGTTATTGCACGACGCTCTCCCCAAATCCTATGGTCAAACTATTTGTTTGTTTTATGGGAGTTTCTAGCCAAGTTTGTTTCACTCAAATTTTTAAACATCAAGCAACGTTCACCCTATTCGCATCAACACATTCTCCGCTCCAAATCCGAGCTCGTTTAGGAAAATCATCCTACGATAGGTTGTCCTCAACCAAATCCTTGATATGTCAATATCATGTGTCCGCACTAGCAATTATCGTAGTCTATCTTTTCAAGTATATTTTGATACAATTCACCTATCCATCGTATCCAATTCACGTAGTCGATCATAAGGTCGTCTAGCCTTGCAATATGTCACGTCCCGATCTCACGCAAGTCTGATTATCCACGGCGGACATGAATCACCATGTCAACATTCCCGCAGAATAATCGTTCTCATCGGGACGTAACTCTTGCGTTGCGTCTAGACTTACTCATTTTCGATACGCGAATTGGGCCTACTCAGTCCTCAACTTTACTTCGTCGTCAATCATAAGTCCGATCAATCCTCAAATTCGCCTTTGCTTTAAACCACAAGTCGAAGCAATCAAAATTGCTATGTCAAGGTATTTCGAGTTCGATCATTTCTGCTGGACATGAATTACCATACCAACGCTCACACGGAATGATCATCCCAAATCCGACGTGACGCATGTACGAGACTAGAGTTACGGTTGTGCAAGACAAGATTGTTGTCGTTGTGGTTATCACCGAACAATCAAGTCACTTTCCTTCTTCATTCCAAACATTTATTTTTATCAAAATTCCCAACATAGCATCCTTCAAAACAATAACTTCTAACACGATCATCATTCATCGAATCGGAGTACCCCCGAGTTATCGTACATCGATCTTTGATACGCCTCAATACCATCGATGATGTACATAACCTGACGATCTTCCTTTTGTAACGAATTCTGAGTCGTGCAACTTAATTCCTCAATTCGTATTGTCTTATGCTAACTCGTCATCGAGCAACATCAATTCCAATTCCTTAGTCATTCTCGTATCTCCAAACCAACGTTTTCCATGCACGCTATCTTTCGATCGTGCTATCTTCGATCTCGTCTATGAGTATTTCACCTTAATTCAAGTTTTAATCCAGTCGACTATTTGAAATCGTACGTACGATCTACTACGTTTCCTCGACCAAAACGTCCATTCTTTTATCGTTTCGAATCTCCATTCAACCGTTTCGTAATTTGCACTATGCATTCTTAATTCGTCCGAACGATATCTCGTTTGAGACTCTCGAATCATGATCAACTAATCGTTACTCGTTCTAAGGCTTTGCGCGATATCATCGCTTGTCGACATACTCGTTCTATCCGTAAATTCTTTAGTCTCGCTCGAATAATTTCTATAACGTCCATACACCACTCAGGATTCGAGCCACTCGACTAGTCATCGATACTCGCTCTTATTCTTCTTCGAACCTATCATATACACCACTCGGGGTCAAGTCATTCTACAATTTCTCAGAAGGTCATTCGAATCACAATCGACAAGTTCAATTATGCGTTCGCTCGTTCCTCAAAGTCTAAGAACCATTTTCCGTGTTCGCTTTAGCGTCGGTCAAGTAGCATCTCTATTGACATACATTCTAAGTCTCACTTATTCTCGTCCGAGCATTAGTCAATCTCGTTTACAAACTCGTTCGCACCAGAAGGTCTAGGTGTGCGATACTCGGCACAACTTAGCCGAAAGGCTGCGTGCATAACCATCCCGATCGAACTATACTTCGGTCTCGTGTACTCGTTTTCTATTGTCAGCATAAGGTTATTCAAGTACGCACTGTATTTGCTAACTTTTGCATTTGTTTCTTCCAACTCAAGTCCGTCGCGGTTTGGCACAAAGGCCTTCGCCTATCAATTCCGTTCAACCGAGTACACGTACGAGCTTTTAAAAATATTAGACTTATTGTATGGAACATCCCAAGGCACAATGAGAGAGAGCGTATACTTCTTTTGTTTCAATGAGCTTTCAAAACTGAGAGAATCAAAGTGAAGTCCAAGGACGTAAAGCCGTGCTCTGATACCAATCTGTCATGCCCCGCTCCCGTAGGAGCGATCGTCCACGCTAAGACGTGATGTCGCACGGGCCTAGGTTGCGCCCGTGCAAGGATAATCTCCAAAAATAGCCAATTTGAGCTAGGCCACAGAGTCACACAGAGTGTCCCCGTTGGCAGCGGAAAGTAAATGAACATAAGTTAAAGCGAATTCAAAATCTTTATTGATTTTCAAAAAGTTTACAAGCGACGCTAGGCCGAGATTACAAGTCGCTCAAGCTCTCTCTCTCTAAAACATAAAAGGCGTGCCAAGTGGCTTACAAGATGGAATGATTCATGGCGATATTTCGATACATTATGTCCTGTATATGGTGCTTCAGCTCCTTGCAATGCTCCAAGGCTCCAGAGTTGGCTCCGCGTCTTAGCACGTTCGAGGGAAGCTCCATACCCGTCGACGTCTCCTGCCTCCTGTAAGCAAACTATGGGCTTATCAGTACATGGTTATGCACTGGTGGGGAGGCTAGCTCGCCCACAATACTATCATTACCAAACACGTTCTATTTACTTTTGTGCACCGTCTATCATTCATTGTCTTTCTAATCTTGCCTTAGGATCAGTTTTATGGCATATTTCATAACCTATCTCGTGTTGCCGAATTCAAGTGTTTGTATGGAAATACATGCATGACTTACCCATACTTACCGTCCGGCCTTTCCTGTCCAAAGTAAACCAAGTTAGTCAACAATTCATATGTAATAACTTAACGTGATTCTCGTAAACTTTAGCGCCCCGCTTTCGATAGGCGACGGAACTTCATAATATGCTAGCGCCGAGTCAGATCGGCCGGGAACTTAGATGGCCATCTGACTCGATCGCTAAGCTTGGTAAACGATAACGCTTTGCGGTATCGATTCAAATCGATTTGGACGGAAGTTACGAGAATCGATCCAACTAATGGAACGACTTCTGTTTGAATAAGTCCTAGATGCAGCGAGCTGCGTCTCGGCGAGTGAGCTCTCTATAAGAGTCCCTTCGACGGGACCGGACCGCTGTATGGTTTTCTTGGAGCTTTGCCGTTGGGTTTGATGAAGTGCTTTCGCGTCGTTTTCATGGATGCAATTACAATTTCGATGCAAGGGAAAAAGAAGGAATTCTAACAAAGCGTTGGTGCCATTGCAGGAGCTCGCGTAACTAAGGATTGACGTTGCGTAGCGCTTGGACGATCGGCACGAAGCAAAGTAATCGATGGGTGATTCGAACCTTCTTTTCTACTCTGTCCCGCAAACTTATTCCTTGCTTCGAATTCATTCAAATCGAACGATGCCAAGTTAATTGCATGCCAATCCACTAAGTCAAGAACTCGGGAAAAATGTATCGATTTTGAGTAATCTACTCGAAAAAATACAAGTTTCTCACATAACTGGAAAAGTTTAAGGTTCTAGTAAAAAGATAGACTATTTCATCTGCTGCAAAATATTATGAAACGTCGATCATGGGTTATGATGCCTCGGACAATTTGGTGCCCACGGGACGCTAAATCAGTGTACGGCTTTGGGGAAAATGAATCGTTGCATGAGTTGCGAGAAATGATAATGCCATTCGATACTATCCGTGCTATACGAAACTGGTTGCATATATTAAACTGTTCGCACATAGGCATGGTCATGGACGGCTTGTGCACAAGTTCGTTTTTCTCGAAACGGTATCCGGGGCATCGGAACCGATTCGTCCTAGGGGAAAAATTCATCGTGCTTCGGCGCGAGGCATGCGGGACCTTCAGTAAGGCTTGCAACCTAGGCTGAAAGGGTAGCGTCGCATGCCAACTTCGATTAAGTCCCTAGTGGTGCATAGCACCAATGACCGCATATAAGATAGTTGCATGCTCACCTATTGTCTTATGCAGGTATAAATATTATCTCTGTTTTCATGCAGGGACGAGTACGGCCGTGGTAAAAAATATGATAAACTGCGATGTTATGTTGTATGCTTTAATACTCAAAGACGGCTATCGAATATGAACTGAATTCATTTAGTTCTAATAGAAAGACAACTCTAAAGCATGCCTATCCTAACAATCAGAGTCGGTTTAGACGAGTTGGTTCGTCTCGTCCACTTAGCAAGTGTGCTAATCCCCTCCCCCAATTTCCCCAGGTGCGGCGGGCGCTCTAACCTAAAACGAAGCTGAAGGTGCAGAGAGGCATTTTGAAGCTCTTCCTATACTGAAGTATTTTGAAGCCAATTCAAGTCGACGACTTATGTATAAAGGGGCGAATGTATGGGACGGCAAGCGTAGTTCATGCAACTTGTCGAATGTATTTTCTTTCTGTTTTCAATCAATGTAGCCGCAACGGCATCCAATGTAATTACGACTTGCACTTCGTTGCAAGCTATGAATGAAAAGCATTTCTATCTTCCTATACTGCGTCTTAAATTCTGATATGATTTGTGAAGTTTCAACTTGGCGTATTTATATCAAATGCAACGTAACGTTCTGCCTTGTACGAGTGCAATTCCAGACTCGTACGGCATCACGCCTTAGCGAGGACGATCGAATCGGCAAAAATTTACATCGGGGACGAACGTTGCCGACTCGGGGCGTAACAAATTGGTATCAGAGCTCAGTTATGTTTCCTCAGATTTTCGAAAGATGTTTCATTGTTGGAATGTCCGTTGTGATGGCTTGATTGAATGCTTGTCGGCATGCTGCGTGAAATACAAGTCCCATACAGGTAAGCCCGTAGATATTTTTGTAAAATACTAATGGGTTTACACTGTTTGTAGGAATGACTAAGCGAGATAAGAAAATTGTCGGCCCAACAACCCAAACCGTAGATAGTACGTCGAGCACAAAAAAGCACTGGCCCTAGCGAGACAACTATGGAGAAGATGCTACAGTTGATGGAACTGCAGCAGCAACAGCTTCAGACACAATTCAAAGCCCAATTTGAGGAGCAACAAAAACAGATGAATGCCCTGACTCAGATAGTGAGCAGAATGGCGGGCAATACCAAGACGACGGACGAAGAGCCCGAGGAAAAGCAAGGTGATCAAGAAGAAGACGAGGAGGAAGACGGCTCCCCGCAAATGATGAACTCTCCTTCCTTGTTCAAAGTGAAGGAGTTTCGCAAAATGAACCCGCCAAAGTTCAACGGCCGAGCAGAGCCCGACGTGATAGTAGGATGGCTCACAGAGATGGAGGACTTGTTCGATCTCCTCTGCATCGAAGGGTCCCAGAGGGTGGCCTGTGCGGCGCTGCAGTTACAACTAAGAGCACATGACTGGTGGGCGGCGAAGAAACAAGAGATCTGTGAAACCGATTCCAACAAAAAGATTTCTTGGGAAATATTCAAGACAGCCTTCCTTGAGCAGTACGTTCCTTACGCCATCCGTCGACAGAAGGCGGATGAGTTCATGATGTTGAGACAGGGGAATATGAGTGTTGAAGATTATGATGCAAGCTTCTCGAAACTTGCAAAATTTGTCGGCGCCTTCCTGCCCAACAAAGAAGAATGGTACAAGCGTTTTCAGCAAGGCCTCAACGAAAAACTGGGTAGGGACGTCATGAACCAACGATGCCAAACTTATCGTGAATCCTACGAAGCCGCACTTGATAGTGAGCGAATCTTTGGCCGTATGTCACAAAGGGCCGTGTCTGTCATTCGCAACAACTTCTACAAGAGTCCTAATGACGCTGGAGGATCGGGAGTACAAAAGTGCCCAAACACGTCTGAGAATCGTGGTCACTTTGTCGTAGTAAATTGCAACAGATGCGGCAACCGTGGGCACCGAGCACCCGATTGGAGACTGAGAACATGCTTCAAGTGTGGCGAGCTAGGCTACTTCATTCAATATTGTCAGGCGGGGAAGCCGAATCAACACAACCCACCAAGGAACACTCCGAATCCATATAAAGTGCCTACACTACAAGGCGCAAATGCGGTGCCTGTGACCCCGCAGAATCAACGCCACGGAGCTCAAGGCCGAGTTTATGTCTTAACTCGGGACGAGGCGTACGCGTCCGATACGGTTGTAACAGGTATATTACTCTACAAAGATATACCTGCTCGAGTCCTATTCGATTCGGGTGCGACGCATAGCTTTATATCTGCTGATTATGCAAAAGAAAATAAAATAACCATACAATCACTAGATATAAATATTAGCGTTAGTACTCCGTCGGGAGTCGATATGCCTACGAACTTTAATTGTAGGGATGGCCACCTTTGCGTCGGGGGAAGATATCTATCCTTGGACGCCGTCGTGCTAGACATCAAAGATTACGACATAATCCTGGGCATGGATTGGTTGGGCACTTGTCATGCAAAGATCGAGTGCGCGGAGAAGAAAGTGGTGTTTCGTCTTCCTGGCGAGACAGAGTTCTCATATTCGTACTGTACGGCCTCGAAGAAGGCGATGATGGTATCGGCAATCTTGGCGAGGCGTATGTTGCATTTCGGCTGTACGGGATACTTGGCATCAGTTCGAGACACACAGACGGATAATACAAACACAATACAGACTGATGTTGTGGCAGACTTTCCTGACATTTTTCCTGACGAGATGTCCGAGATGCCGCCGGATCGAGAAATTGAATTCAGTATCAACACCTTTCCGGATACATGGCCGATATCAAAGGCGCCTTACCGAATGGCTCCAGCAGAACTGAAGGAACTGAAGGTGCAATTACAAGAGTTGCTAGACCGTGGATTTATTTGCCCTAGCATCTCTCCGTGGGGCGCTCCCGTACTGTTCGTAAAGAAGAAGGATGGGTCGTTGCGGCTATGCATCGACTATCGGGAACTCAACAAGGCGACCGTACGAAACAAGTATCCTTTGCCGCGAATCGACGACTTGTTTGACCAACTGCAAGGCACGACAATATTTTCAAAAATCGATCTTCGTTCAGGCTATCATCAATTGAAGATCAAGTCCGACGACATATCGAAGTCTGCCTTCCGCACTCGATATGGTCATTACGAATTCCTCGTCATGCCGTTCGGTTTGACGAATGCCCCAGCCACGTTCATAGATCTGATGAACCGAGTCTTCCGACCTCAAATCGATAAATTTGTAGTCGTGTTCATCGACGATATCCTTGTCTACTCAAAGAATCGTGAAGAACATGCAGAATATTTGAAGACGGTACTGCAGATTCTGCGTGAAAGCAAATTGTACGCCAAGCAGAGTAAGTGCAAGTTCTGGATGAGTAGCGTGACATTCCTCGGGCACGTAATCTCTGCCGAAGGTGTCACAGTGGACCCAAAGAAGATTGATGCGGTGGTGGATTAGAAACGACCTGCCTCGGCTAGCGACATTCGGAGCTTCCTGGGCTTAGCGGGCTACTATCGTAGATTCGTGCAAAGCTTTTCAAAACTAGCGTCGCCTCTGACTCGCCTCACCCAGAAGGGAGTAGTATTTGAATGGAGCGACGACTGTGAATCCAGCTTCCAAGAGTTGAAGCAACGGCTTATCTCAGCTCCAATCCTTGCACTTCCAGACGGTTCAGAAGGCTTTCAGATATTCAGTGACGCATCAGAAACTGGCCTCGGGTGCGTACTCATGCAGAGAGACAAAGTCATCTCCTACGCTTCATGGCAGTTGAAGCAGCACGACAAAAACTACCCGACGTACGACCTAGAATTGGCGACGATCGTCTTTGCGTTGAAGTTATGGCGGCACTACCTCTATGGTGTGGCATGCAGAATCTACACAGATCACAAAAGCCTAAAGTACTTATTTACGCAACGGAAACTCAACCTACGACAGCGACGTTGGCTCGAACTCATAAAAGATTACGAGCTAACGATCGAGTATACACCGGGCAAGGAAAACGTGGTGGCCGACGCACTCAGCAGAATATTTATGGGAAAACTGGCCATAAACAAGGAGATACAGCGAGACCTTGAAGCGATGGGTATCGAACTCGGAATTGAGTATCGATACCTGCACCTAGCTCAACTGAAGTTAGGATCGAGCCTGCTTATCAAGATAAAGACCGCACAGGAGGACGACTCATTCATGAAAAAAATGTGCGAGCTGATTTCAACGGGAATGGCGACTGACTTTACAGAAGACGGAGACGGGACGATGCGACTAAAGGGAAGGCTCTGCATTCCTAAAACTGTCGAACTCAGAAAAGAAATTCTGACGGAGGCGCATTATGCGAAGTACTCATTACATCCTGGAAGCACCAAGATGTACAAGGACTTACACACAAACTTTTGGTGGCACGACATGAAGAAAGACGTGGCTACATTTGTATCGCAATGCATGGCGTGTCAGCAGGTGAAGGCGGAACACCAACGGCCAGGCGGCGAGCTGCAAAACATCGCCATTCCCGAGTGGAAGTGGGACAAATCTCGATGGATTTCATTGTAGGATTTCCGAAGACGCCGCGGGAGAATGACGCGATTTGGGTCATTGTTGATAGATGGACCAAGTCGGCTTACTTCATCGCAATTAAAGTAGGATAGAGCGTCAATCGGTTAGCACAAATCTACGTCGATGAGATTGTTCGACTGCACGGGGTACCGGCCTCTATAATTTCGGACAGAGATGGGCGATTCCTATCGCGTTTCTGGACGAGCCTCCAAGCGATGATGGGGACCAAACTGAACTTTAATTCGGCGTACCATCCCCAAACAGATGGTCAAACAGAGAGGGTCAATCAGATCTTAGAAGATATGTTGCGTCTGTGTGCGATCGACCTAAAGACTAGTTGGGATACGCATTTGCCGCTTGCGGAGTTTGCGTATAACAATAGTTATCAGTCGAGCATTCAGATGGCTCCATATGAAGCGCTCTATAGGAGGAAGTACCATTCGCCGATATGCTGGGATGAAGTCGGAGAGCGACAAGTGCTTGGACCGAAACTGGTGGAGCAGGCCGTCGAAAAGGTCCGCTTGATTCGAGATAGACTCCGCATCGCACAAAGTCGACAAAAGAGCTACGCAGATCTTCGTGGACGACCGCTAGAGTTCTTGGTCGGGGACCGTGTGTTTCTGAAAGTAATGCCCATGCGCGGCGTGATACGGTTCGGCATTAAAGGCAAGTTGAGCCCGAGATTTGTAGGCCCATTCGAGATCATTGAGCGAGTTGCGACGGTTGCTTATCGGATCGCACTACCTCCTGTCTTAGCTAATGTGCACGATATTTTCCACGTTTCACAACTTCGAAAATACGTGCACGATGCAAGTCATGTGGTTAGCTTCGATCAGTTGGAGCTACGTACTGACTTGTCTTACTCGGAGGAGCCTATTCAAATTTTGGACCGTAAGAAGAAAGTGCTACGCAATCGGTCGATGTCCTTGGTCCGCGTGCTTTGGCGGAACCATTCAGTCGAGGAGTCGACGTGGAAGATAGAGGCGGAGATGAAAGAGAAGTACCCTGCGTTGTTTATCTAAATTAAGGTCAGACCCTTGTTCTTAAGTTTCGGGACGAAACTTTTTCTTAGTGGTATATTATGTAGCGTTCCGCTTTCGATAGGCGACGGAACTTCATAATATGCTAGCACCGAGTCAGATCGGCTGGGAACTTAGATGGCCATCTGACTCGATCGCTAAGCTTGGTAAACGATAACGCTTTGCGGCATCGATTCAAATCGATTTGGACGAAAGTTACGAGAATCGATCCAACTAATGGAACGACTTCTGTTGGAATAAGTCCTAGATGCAGCGGGCTGCGTCTCGACGAGTGAGCTCTCTATAAGAGTCCCTTCGACGGGACAGGACCGCTGTATGGTTTTCTTGGAGCTTTGCCGCTGGGCTTGATGAAGTGCTTTCGCGTCGTTTTCATGGATGCAATTACAATTTCGATGCAAGGGGAAAAGAAGGAATTCTAACAAAGCGTTGGTGCCATTGCAGGAGCTCGCGTAACTAAGGATTGACGTTGCGTAGCGCTTGGACGATCGGAACGAAGCAAAGTAATCGGTGGGTGATTCGAGCCTTCTTTTTTACTCTGTCCCGCAAACTTATTCCTTGCTTCGAATTCATTCAAATCGAACGATGCCAAGTTAATTGCATGCCAATCCACTAAGTCAAGAACTTGGGAAAAACGTATCAATTTTGAGTAATCTACTCAAAAAATACAAGTTTCTCACATAACTGGAAAAGTTTAAGGTTCTAGTAAAAAGATAGACTATTTCATCTGCTGCAAAATATTATGAAACGTCGATCATGGGTTATGATGCCTCGGACAATTTGGTGCCCATGGGACGCTAAATCAGTGTACGGCTTTGGGGAAAATGAATCGTTGCATGAGTTGCGAGAAATGATAATGCCATTCGATACTATTCGTGCTATACGAAACTGGTTGCATATATTAAACTGTTCGCACATAGGCATGGTCATGGACAGCTTATGCACAAGTTCGTTTTCCTCGAAACGGTATCCGGGGCATCGGAACCGATTCGTCCTAGGGGAAAAAATTCATCGTGCTTCGGCGCGAGGCATGCGGGACCTTCAATAAGGCTTAAAACCTAGGCTGAAAGGGTAGCGTCGCATGCCAACTTCGATTAAGTCCCTAGTGGTGCATAGCACCAATGACCGTATATAAGATAGTTGCATGCTCACCTATTGTCTTATGCAGGTGTAAATATTATCTCTGTTTTCATGCAGGGACGAGTACGGCCGTTGTAAGAAATATGATAAACTGCGATGTTATATTGTATGCTTTAATACTCAAAGACGGCTATCGAATATGAACTGAATTCATTTAGTTCTAATAGAAAGACAACTCTAAAGCATGCCTATCCTAACAATCAGAGTCGGTTTAGACGAGTTGGTTCGTCTCGTCCACTTAGTAAGTGTGCTAATCCCCTCCCCCAATTTCCCCAGGTGCGGCGGGCGCTCCAACCTAAAACGAAGCTGAAGGTGCGGAGAGGCGTTTTGAAGCTCTTCCTATACTGAAGTATTTTGAAGCCAATTCAAGTCGACGGCTTATGTATAAAGGGGCGAATATATGGGACGACAAGTGTAGTTCATGCAACTTGTCGAATGTATTTTCTTTCTGTTTTCAATCAATGTTGCCGCAACGGCATCCAATGTAATTACGACTTGCACTTCATTGCAAGCTATAAATGAAAAGCATTTCTATCTTCCTATACTGCATCTTAAATTCTGATGTGATTTGTGAAGTTTCAACTTGGCGTATTTATATCAAATGCAACGTAACGTTCTGCCTTGTACGAGTGCAATTCCAGACTCGTACTGTATCATGCCTTAGCGAGGACGATCGAATTGGCAAAAATTTATATCGGGGACGAACGTTGCCGACTCGGGGTGTGATATAAACATTGAGTGTCGAGGGCGTGTCCTTGACTCAGATTCTAGCACGTCGTAGACGTGTTTTCTAACTCATTTGCATGAAGTACTCTTTATCATTCGGTGTGTTACATTTCGAGCTTGTTCAGAAGGCGCTTCATTCAGTTAACTTGGACTACTTTGTTTCAATGCAAGGACTTGCACATGGATTGCCACCAGCAAAGCCCACTTAATCTATATACACCAGTCGCTGGTACCACAAGCCAATTTGGACATATTCTCCTTTGGTATTCTTACCTATCATAGCGTGATGGTTGGTACACCTTGATAGTCTTTTGAAATACCCCGTACTTACGTCTACTTGGAATGTCCGAGCCCACACCCAAGCAGCCCGTAAGCCATGATTCCATCTAGGCCGGCTACGATCCTCCCTTTGATCATGCTGTGGAATCCCTTATTTCTCCTTCCTCCCGTATACGATGGGATTATCCACGACCATTTCGTATTGTTTGTCATTTTTAACTTAACGGCTGTCTCTGAGCCGTAGGCTAACCCTTAGCCATAATACGTTATCGACCAGGTTGGCGGCAGCGCCCGTACAGCGCGGGTAGCGAGCCCCGATGCACGTCCCCGTCATACCTATCGCTAGCCATTCCTTTCTTTCTTATCTTTTATTCATTCATTCTTTTCTTTCTTTCACTTGTCCGTTCATTCATTATTTCATTCACGTATTCATTCATTCATTCGTTGATTCATTCATTCACTTATTCGTTCATTCATTCATTCATACATTTTGCAACTCCCCGTGCGGGAGTCGCCTCGGCGACCCATCGGTCCCATAGTCTTTCAATGTTGCTATACTCTACTCAGAACGACTATGTCGATAGTCTTCCCGTTTCATTGTTGTAAACCATTCATTGTTTCATTGTTGAACGCATAAGAAACTCGAAATGTAAACTTGTGCCTTAGCACGAGCGTGGAGCACGGTGCGAGGGTTCCTCTATTTTCTGAGTTCTTTTCCATGTTCTAAACAAGCATACAAGACGGGATTATTCCCTTAGCTAGGTGCGTTGAGTCATTTATTAGCGCAGTGTTATCACCTAGCGATGCTAGCAATGGTATCTGTATTGTTAAGTGTCTAGGCTAAGCAAAGACGGGTTCATCGGAGCCACCCACCTTAGCGATGTTCGCATCGGCCGAGCGATACTCTAAGCGCACCTTTGAAAGTCTAAGTCTGGATTAATCCTTGACCGGCCAATGTAAGCCTTGCATCGATTCTTCATCAGGTCGATGCCAACTCTTCGGGTCGACGGCTCGTTTGATTCGTTGCACTTACCGTTTGAATCGGCGTTCCGATAGGGCGGAGCGGGTCATTACATCCTAGGTATCCTAGATACATTAGCCTATGACTAAGATTATGAGTTAGTATATCCTAGATGTTGACCAATAGTCTAGGTGACATTGTTGACTTGTCTAGGTTTGACCAAAATCCTAGATAGTTGACTCTGACTCTTAGTTTGACTAAAGGTTGACCGGAGTTGACTTAGAGTTGACTTTGACATAGAATGACCAATGTAGATTGCATTGTAAACTTCAATTATTATATATTGAACACTTTGTGTCCTGTATTGCTCTAAATAGGACTCTGTTACTCCAGTTCGGACATCTGTACACATCGGTTGCTCAGGATATCAGGCGAGTACATGCTCTATTAGTTTTCATTCGTGATAGTACTTACATTGCCTGCTCTAGACTACTTTACTTGATGCTGACACATTGTTCACACGGATTATTACTATATGGACCTTTTCATGAGATGTTATCCCCTTATTAGGTGCATCGGGTACTTCATGTCATGTGCTTTTCACGTACATCACGTACTCCTTGTATTCGTATTTATCAATGTACACTCATGTGCTCTCATGTACTGTCATGTTCACATGTGCTTCATGTGTAACCAACAATCATGTACGTAACGTAACTTGAACGAATCCTTGTGTATTGATTGGGACGGGGGAGTAGAAGTGGTTATGTGGTTAATTCTCAAGTAGTGTAATCATGTACATGCCTGTTATACCTTCACGTATAATGGAGTTACCTTAGAATAATTATGTGCAAACCTAAACCGATTATATAACCATCTTGTCCTCTGAAACACTTATATTAACTTACAGTTCTTATCTTCTATATATCTTTCCTGTACTCAGATTTGTTATTTTTACTACTCATGTACATCTCTTTACAGCGTTTCATGTATTTTATTCTATTGCTTGCTCTATATTTTCTACCATGTTATGGAACTGCTTTCAGAGTTATGTATTCGTTCATGTCCTGACTGGACTCGTTGACAAAAATATTACAGAGAACCTGGAGGACTTCTGCACTACCTATTATGGAGCTGACGTAGATGACACTTGTGACTTGGACCCTTAGGAGGATCCAGTTTGCACTGAGGAGACTACCATAGTTCCTAGGCTAGACTGCTAGGATTTTATCTATCTTATTTCAGTTGTCTTGAGTTGTATTTATTCAGATATTATGTTGTAGTGTTGATAACACTTAAACTTATTTCATTTCTGGTTGTATCTCACTTTGTGGATTTCATATCTATCTTATCGTGCTGATTATCTATCTTTAGAATTGTGATTGAGTTGTATCTTCTAAGTTGTCCTCCAATTGGAGAGTATATTCTGTACAGGTACATTTATACTTTGTTAAATATTTGAAACCTAGGACAGCGTTCTACCGCCGACACTGCGGCGTAGGCTGGACGTACCCACGGTCTCGTGCCCTTACACTGGGTGCGGGTCGTGACATCTTTGGTCCATCTTGACTCACCGGATCCTTTCCATATTTTTGTTCTTGAGATATAATCAACAAGAAGAAATGAGTATATTGTTCGTTCCCCCAAATAGTTGTAGCTATACAATTTTAGGATTAGATACCATTTATTCTTTGTCTTCATCTCTATCATCTAAAAGTTTTTAAAAAAAAATAAAAATGAATGCATTACGGTTCAATTAACTCAACAAATTTTTTTGCTAGATTTTCTATCATTGTTCACCAGAGCATCTGATCATATATGTACAAGCTAATTAGCATTTAGCCACTAAATTTTATACCAACTTAGAGTTTAAGTCCTAACATTTTTCAATTAGAAAGTTCAAATCATGAATTTTATTGTTTTTTTTTTTCATTTTACCTTCCTTTTCAACATGTATTGGTTGTTGTCCTTGTACTCATATTCACGATAATAATAAAAAACTATAGTAATAATAAGGTCCAAAAATTTCAATTGGACATGTTAGAGTACGATAATTAGCCCTATAGCCCTATATATATTGCAAATTTGTAGTATGGGTAGAGGAAACTCCTCCAGATATAAGAATTTTGTTGATACGAGAATGGTCTTTGTAACAGTTTGTATTTAAAGTCGCATTCAAATAACCATGTAGTTACCGGGAAGAGACATAAAACCCTGATTGACAACCAATGTTATTTGTTTTACTATAAAAAAGTTGAAAGTTGAGGGTAGTGGGCATCAAAGGCATACAATGCAATATGTACAATGTTCCGTGCGCAAGGACGGACATCAAAAAAATAATTTCTATTTAAATGCTACAAAATTAAAAATAAAAGTAAAAAAATTACTAAAATATTTAATAAAAATAAAAACATTACAAAACATTTATGTTGAGAGTGGGATTTGAACCCACGCCCTCTCGGACCAGAACCTTAATCTGGCGCCTTAGACCAACTCGGCCATCTCAACATTGGTTAGAAAACTTAACATGGTTGGCTACTACTCTTGAAACTATAGAAGAAACCTAGACGAGGAGATTGCGAACACCGAAAGTTTTGGAACGGGATAGACGATGAGCCATTTATGCAACTAGACATTTCAATTTTTTTTGTCAATTATGAAATTACTACAGACAACATTGACTTTCTTTATATCAATTCCAGTTGGGCTTTGGATGAAATAAGTTCTTAGAATAGGCAAGGAATTACAGGAACAAGTCTCTCTTTCTTTGATATTTTATCCCCCAAAAAGAAAACATGAGAAGCAAGAATTGTGTTTGGATTGCAGTTGTGTTTTATTTGTGCTCCATTTATAGGCCAAATAAAATGATCTAACCATTTGTCTTAGTCCTCTTTTCACATCATAGTTATTAAAGACGAAAAGCTCACTTAAGCACGAAGGTTCTTTGGGGTCTAGGTACAAAATGCAAAGCAAGACGCACATGAAATTAGAAGAAAAATAGAGGTCCAATATCTGAAACCGTTTTATGTTGTCATGTTCTAGATCACAGTTCTAGATCACACTTGCTTGTAGTTAAACAAGAAAACTTTCAACGGTGAATATAGAGAGGATTGATGAAGTTATTGGGTCCTATAAGATTGCAATGCCCAAACCTAACTGAAGTAAGGTACAACCTTCCTGGACGTCTAGGCACAATATGGTATGCATCGTGATTCCATTAGTTTTGGGAGTTGGTTCCTAAACCGCGATCCCAAAAAAAATCAAGAGGAACAAAAAGAAAAGAAAAAAAAAAATTGGATATCAAAACTTGTTTGCTTAAAGAGTTGATTTTATAAGAAAGGCAAGTTTTTTCTCTTTTACAAAAGAAAAAAAAAGAATTTGAAATTTGTTGAGAGTGGGATTTGAACCCACGCCCTTTGGACAAGAACCTTAATCTGGCGCCTTAGACCAACTCGGCCATCTCAACACCATTTTCTTAACAACTTTGATTGGATTTTTTTTATCAGAAAATATTTTCATCACAAATTTTCCGCCAATTGTAGTGATTGATAGCTTATATTTTCCATATAATTATTTTCCAAAAAATATCATTTTTTTATATCTTCTTCTAAAATGCTGGAAAATAAAACTTGTTCAATCCATAGGAAATATCATTTTCCATGAAAAATAACTATTTTCTGTGAAACATAATGATAATCAAATACCCAAATTAAGTTTTCCATGAAAATTATTTAAAATTCTATGAATTTTTTTCCTAGAAAAATAATTTCAGGGAATTAATTTCTTTTCCACATATTTTTCATCTTGCAATCAAACACACCCTAAAGAAAATGAATTTATATAACTTTATCAATTTGAAGTTGTCATTCCCACACCGCCATGACTGCCTATATAATAAAGTAGTTTCAATATTTAACATAAAAA
Source organism: Iris pallida (assembly GCA_029216955.1). Taxonomy (NCBI): domain Eukaryota; kingdom Viridiplantae; phylum Streptophyta; class Magnoliopsida; order Asparagales; family Iridaceae; genus Iris; species Iris pallida. The sequence goes on along the minus strand of JANAVB010007399.1, from coordinate 9,924,172 downwards.
TGTGTTACGATCCACTCCCAGATAACCTGAGACGAATCGCGAGCGCGTCAAACATATGTTGCGAAATGGACGATAGTACGATGTCTAAACCTTATGAGTCTCCAACCAAATATATGACTATCCATTTACTTATCACAGATCTATACACGAATAGTATCTATATCAGTCGCACACAACACATGATTCCACTATTTATTACATATCTTTACATCCTCAATTCAATTCGGAGACAAATTCGGTTAAATGAAATATAAAGCTACTACTACCCCCATATAAGAAACTACAACATCCTCCACATCACAACATTCACAACTAACAATCCTATATCCCTCCAACCGATACACATCATATCCTTTGCGATGGATTAAGACGGATGAGGGAAAAAAAAAATCAAATATCCTTATTTGACTTGTTCTTAATATCAATGTCATTATGAGTGTTTCTCGTACTCCACCTGTCCCGAGAGTCATTAATTGTATAGTAAGGTCACAACTGACATCTCCTCGTTACGAGCTATATTTATATTCTTGGCATAGTTCTTCTCAAGTATGTGGTGTCAAAGTAGTACCATCCATCTTTTTTCTTGATGTGTTATCATCTACAAGAAAAGTCGTGACTTCACAAGAGAATTCTCGTAACCCCACTTCTCGTATTTGGGATCATCTTCTGCATTTGGCAGGTTCCTTTGCCTTTTCTCGTTGTGGACTGATATGAGCTTCAACCCACCATTTTTTTCTTCATTTTTTTTGTTTTTGGTTTTTTTGTTTTCATATAAATCATCACATATCCAGCTCACCCTAACCTGCTCAAGCCCATCTAGTTCGAATTTTTGATTCCGCTCTTGATTCCACAGTTCTGCTCATCAAGTTTTCTTATGATAATCTGGATCACAGAGTTTATATGCTCCGCCTCCAACATTTTCACTTGAGTAGATAACATATTAGATCTTTAACCACCTCTAGTATTATTTAAAGAATGAGACTTTTATTCGGACATATCATTCTATTCCATGTGTGAATTATCATAGACCAATATTTGTCTTAATCTTTTTTTAGTATTTTCAAACCGAATCCAACCAAACCTTTTATTCCGTTCGATTAGATTCGATTTTCGGTCCAAAACCGAATAATACTCAACCCTAGTCTTAGATACAAAATGCAAAGCAAGCCGCACACGTAATCAGAAAAGAAGAAGAAGAACAGAGGTCCTCCAGGACCTCAAACCGTTTTATATTACTTTGTTCTAGATCACACTTGCCTGTAGTTAAACAAGAAAACTTCAACGGTGAATAGAGAAGAAGAATGATGAAGTTATTGGATACTATAAGATTGCAATACTGACACCAAACTGAAGCAAGGTACAGCCTTCCTAGAAGTCTGGGCACAATATGGTATGCGTCGCGATTCCATTAATTTTGGGGTTGGTTCCTAAACCTCAATCCAAACAAAAGATCAAGAGGAAGAAAAAAAAATTGGATATCAAAACTCACTTGCTAAAAGAGTTGATTTTATAAGAAAGGCAAAAATTTTTCTTTTACAAAAAGAAAAAGAAATTAAAATTTATGTTGAGAGTGGGATTTGAACCAACGCCTTTTTGGACCAGAACCTTAATCTGGCGACACAAGTCAATCAGCAACTAAAGGAAATGAATTTATAGGACTGCCCATATAATAAAGTAGTTTCAATATTTGACATAAAAATGTGTCACGATCCGCTACCAAATAACTTAATACGAATCGCGAGCACGTCAAATCTAACTGAAGCAAAGTACAACCTTACTAGAAGTCTTAGGCACAATATGGTATGCGTCGCGATTCCATTAGTTTTGGAGTTGGTTCCTAAACCTCAATCCAAACAAAAGAACAAGAGGAAGGGGAAAAAAAAAGAAAAAAAGAAAATGGACATCAAAACTCGCTTTCTAAAAGAGCTGATTTTATAAGGAAGGCAAGTTTGTTTTCTTTTACAGAAAGAAAAAGAAATTAAATTTTATGTTGAGAGTGGGATTTGAACCCACGCCCTTTCGGACCAGAACCTTAATCTGGCGCCTTAGACCAACTCGGCCATCTCAACACCACAGGATTAACCGATAAAGGAAATTCAGTTATAAAACTTTATCAATTTGAAGTTGCCATTCCCGCAACATGATGCCCGTGCATATAATAAAGTAGTTTCAATATTTGACATAAAAACGTGTCATAATCCGCTCCCAGATAACTTGATACGAATTGCGAGCGAGTCAAACCTACGTCGCGAAATCGATGGTAGTACAATATCTAAACCTTATGAGTCTCCAACCAAATATATGACTATCCATTTACTCATCACCAGGGGCGGAGGCACATTCAAAGTGCACTGGGCTCTAGCCCAGTGCAACCGAAAACAAAATGGTAATTTTTTATATTTTTTGAAATGAAAGGAGGTGTAGCCCAAGGCCCCAAGCTGCCAGTCCAATCCCAACTCCCAACCTGGCGACCTCTTTTAGACTTCAGTTTTCCTTTCCAATTTTTTTTTTTACTCCCCTCCCGTTCTCTTTCAAATCAGCTGCAGCCTGTAAACCTGCAGTGGATGCTTGCCTGCTCCCCCTGCCCCCTCTCCAGTCCGAGCACACTGCGGCGGCGCACCCCTCCCGCTCTCCCTCTTCACCTTCTCCCCTCTTCAGTCCGATTGGCATCCTGCGAACGGTCGGAACGGTGCAACGACGCAGCCCCTCCTACTCTCGGCTCTCCTAGCTGAGACCCCAGTCTCCCTCTTTACCTCCTATGGCTGGACCTCTGGTAAAACCCTATCATCATCACTATTTACTATTTAATAAGTCTATATATGAAAACCCTAAATTTCTCCAATTTTTGTGTTTGATTTGAGCTTAATTCACTATTTAATAGGTCTTGGGAAGATAATGGAAATCAAGCAAGCAAGAGAAAGAAAACCCTTTTTTTCATTCTTTAAACCAAGGGGTGAAACATGAGGAAGTGAAAGTCTTGCCCCTCCTTCGAATGTTAATGTTCCAATTCTTCTAAGTGTTGATCATAGGAATGATGTTATATGTTGTTCAATTTTTACCATAACCATGTGTCGTACAGTCTAAAGGAAACTTAAGTATATAAATTTGGCCCGACTATACATTACTTGGATCGGTCTGGGAATTTATACATTATTTTCACCATAACCATTTCATAAGTTTTCCGAGTAGTGATGAGGTTCCCCGTGGATTGGAGTAACTCAAAGTAGAGGATGAAGAAGTCGGTAATAGATAATTAACTTATTTAATTATGAGTTAAAAGTAATCAACATAGGGTTGCATTTTTTTTATAACTAAAAACCTTTATATGGTTCCATGCATTAGTCATGTTTAGGATTGCAATACAGGTATCATCTGATATGGCAAGAGAAATTCTTGTCATCTTATTACTAAATTTTACATGATAGTTCAATGTGTTTGGTATTGACATCATTTTTTGCTCCCATACCTTGGCACACCAACAATGAAACTTCATTCAATCAAATATAATTTTTTTACTGTTATGTGACAATTTTTGCTTTTGAACTAGTCGTTACTGTTTTGTTAGTTGCAAACTTACAATTTTGATATTATTTTCAAACAAGAAAGTCTAATTCACAAATGAGGACACATGTTTATTGCATGTACGATTTATAGTGAGGAAGATAAAGGTGTGCCTTCTGAGAAACTATAGAAATCCTTTCCACCAAAGTTGCTAGGTTGCAGCCCTGGTTCTAATTGAGAGGGTTTTTTTTAAACTAGTCTTAGATGTTGTAGCAGTCTAGAATTTCTGTTTTGATACTTAGCTAAATTTTTCCATGCATGTACCATTATTGTGAATGTCAACATCTAATGTCTTTACTTTTCTTTCAAGATTTTCTTGAAAAATGGTCTTATGGGTCTTATGGGTACTATGTGAAATGTGAAGAAAATTTACCAAGATTTACTCTTTTATGTATCTAGAGAATCTTCAAGGTGGACGTGTTAATTTTTCTTTGAAAATGATATGTCAAAGTTTATTATCGAATTTATAAAGAAAACTATGTCGAATTTTTAACATAAATTTTTAGAAACTTATAGTGACTATTAGTCTATCAGCTAGCCCACCCTCCTCCAAAATTTTGGCTCCGCCCCTGTTCATCAAAGATCCATACACGAATAGTATCTATATCAGTCACACACAACACATGTTACATCCTCAATCCGGACACTACCAAAATCTAACGATTTAGCGACGGCCGCATCCGTCGCCAATCCGTCGGTAATTAAATTTAGCGACGGTTCTCCGACGGATTTTGATCAAAAAAATCCGTCGGCAAATGACATGTCGCTAATTTCATCCGTCGCTAGGTTTTCGCTAGACGACATAGCGACGGATTGCCGTCAGCATGATTCGTACAACTAGCGACGACCTTCCGACGGTTTTTCATCAAGTCAAGTACCAGGAAGTTAGTGATACTGCTTTTTATCGACGGGACAATCCGTCGCTAATCCGTTGGTATATTGTCGGTAAACGCGTATCAGAGAGTTTCTGATACGCAAAATTCGTCGCTAATCTGTCGCGCGTAGTCGCAAACCAGCGACGGATTGTCGACGACTTATCCGTCGCCTAGGCTCTGGAAATCTTTCATATTTTCAGAACCTAATCGACGGATTATCCGTTGCCTGGTTGTCGCCGTCTGTCGCTAACTGGAAATTCTCCAGTTAGCGACGGATAATCCGTCGCTTGGTAGTTGCTATTAGTCGCTTTTTAGTCGCTAGTCCGTCGCTAACTGAAATTTTTTTGAACTTTTTTCCATAAAACAGAGCATTCCCTGTTCACACAACATCCGAAACATCGAAACATCACAATATGCATCACACATCACACATCACACAAACCAATATACATCACACACCAAAAAATAAATATCCATCACAAATACATCACACAAACCAACATACAACACACACCAATATAAAAATCATATCGTATCATATATATATATATATATATATATATATATATATATATATATACAACACACACCAATACAACACACACCAATATGATACGATATAAAAATCATTTCGTATCATATAAAAAATATATATGATACGATATGATTTTTATATTGGTGTGTGTTGTATATATATATATATATATATATATATATATATATATATATATATATATATATATACCAAGTCTAGATAATAGCATCTAAAAACATCGAAGTCTAGATAAAAACCATGTCTAGAAAATAAGAAACATCAAGAGTTGTAAAACCATACAAGTCGGTTGTCAGAAATAAGTCTACTGGAAACAAATCCAGTCAAAAATTATATCATATATATATCTACTGTCGTCTATGCTGGGGCAGATAGAACTCCCTCAGCTAGCGCGCATAAGTAGGATACACTCTAGCAAGATCAATATCCAGAGGGGATGGATAACTGGAACTCCCGGTGCAACTGCCCTCTGGTGCCACCTCCTCCTTCACAGCTATCTCAGCTTTAAGAATCACTTCCTCCTTAATAGTAGAAGGAAATTCTTTCCTGACCTCCTCAGCAGCAGGAGGTACCACTATCTCCTCAGCAGCAGGAGGTACCACTACCTCCTCAGCAGCCATCTATGCCTCTCTCAAGCGAGATCCTCGGGTCTTGGGTGCCATCTGGTAAGACCATTAAATATCAATGAGAGCACGTATAGGTTGATGATTTAATTTTGCACAGTCTCAAGTATTGAATTATCCATAAAAATACACTTTAGAAACAGTTCAGATTCGGGAACACAAGAAGAATCTTAATCCAGACCATAATCCGATACGGTTGATACTAAGTACATACGGTCGAGGAGGTGGATTGTAGCATCCACTTTTTCATAGAAAGGTTATTTTAGTCATTTTAGCTATTTTGGCCATTTTGTGATTTTTTAGATATTTTGACTTGTGTTGTGCTAGCAATTGGTTTAACCTTAGTGGACATTGTATAGGAGCCTAACCATGCCTTAGAAATTATTTTTCACCTATTAGAATTTATTTAGGGCTTGGGTTTAATTTTGAAGGCTTTTAAATGATTTTTAAGCCTTTTTCATGTAGCCTTTTGAGCCTTTTTGACTTGGGCCTTATTTTTACTTGAGAGAGAGTTGGCCCAAGTGAAACCCTAACCCTAGAAACACCCCACCTGGCCACCCATAGCAGTACCCCTCCCCTCTCTCTTTCATTTGTGAAGCATAGCCTCCACAAGTGAACCCTAATAGATCTCCTACTCAAAAAATCCTATTTTCTTCATCCGGAGTCCGTTTCTTCATCCAGAGTCCGTTTCTAGCTGGACGGTGATACTGCTGTGCCGGCTGCTGCTGTCTCTCCTGAATCTGAGTCTGGACCCTCTTCGCTGGTGCCTGGAAACTGCTGCTCCCCATATTTCGGTCTCTCTTCAGCCTTGGGTCTGCCTCCTTCTCTACAGCCTGAGCAATCTTAAGAATGCTCGCATAGGTCGTCACCTGACTAATAGCCACCGCGTGCCGCAGCTCCCTGGTGAGACCCTTCTTGAATCTCTAAGCTATGCCCTCTGGCGCTCTGACTAGGCTCTCAGCGAACCTGCTGAGTCTGGTAAACTCTGAAGTGTACTGCACAACCGTCATCGTCCCATGCTGAAGCGTCTCGAACTGCATCCTCAACTCACCCCGCTCCACATCAGGGAAGAATTTCTCCTTGAACAGAGTTTTGAAATCTGTCCAAGACACCTGCTGTGCTACCAACTGGGGCTCTTCGCGGTACCAAGCTCTGGCTAAGTTGAAGAGTCGCATGCTAGCCACCTCCACCTTCATGTCATCTGGAATATGTGCCATCCTCAAGGTCCTCTCTGCATTCTCCAGCCATTCGTCTGCATAGACGATCCCCTCGTTGCCCCAGAAGTCCATCGGGCAGAGGTGCTGGTACTCCTTGGCCGTCCCTGGTTTCGGTTCTCGTGGTGCTGGAGGTGCTACTGGTACTGGTGCTGGTGCTGGTGCTGTCGGCTCTCTGGTCCTAAGTGCATCGACGACAGTCACTCTGAACTGTGCTGCCTGGTGGTTCTGGGCCTCCAGAAAGTGCTGAAACATCGCCATCACCTGGGGGCCATCAAACATCATCGTCGAAGGCAGCGATGGAAAGATAGGAGGCGCTGGCGGAAGCTGATCTGCCTGAACGTCTGGTGCGGGCTGCTCCGAACCGCCTGCAACTCCAGAACCGCCTGCGACTCCGGGCTGATCTGCAGTCTTCCTCGTAGCGACCATCCTGCATAAAAAGAAAATTTTGTGATTGATAAAAACCTAACCTACCAGAAAAATGTAAATGTTTATATAATAACCATATGTACCCGATATACCCAATTTTCTATGCTGTGATTCAAGTTTCCCTAATGTAAATCAAGTCCCCTAATAGTACGCTAAGACCTAGGTACCATTAGGATGGACCTGCATGGGCCACCACCAATACTAGGGAAACTAACAGGTAATCAGGAAAGTGAGATAACATCACAGCATCTATAAACGAAATCCCAGAAATAGTACAAGTCTAAGTATTTTTATTACATTCATCCAGAAATGTTAAATGTCTGACTAAGTCTCAAAATAGTAAAATGTCATAAAGGTAAGGTACTAGGCCTCTGCGGCCTCTAGGTCCAACACAGCTCCAGCTGGCTCAGCAAGGATAGCAACATCCCGTTCATAGAAGGTGTCGCAAATGGCCTCCATCTCACCTGCAACTTATCCAGTCAGGAGCGGAGCTAAGCACAGTTCTAGGTAATAAAATATGAACATGAAATGGGTACAAGGGTACAGGAAATGAAATACAGGAATAAACATGTAAATACAGGAAAGTAGTACAGGAACTGAGTACAGGAGATATAGTACATGAATGTAAAGTACAGGAACATGTAAAGTACAGGAAATGTAATGTACATGAATGAAACTATAATCCTGAAGTATCAGACATGATAAGTGCACAATATCGAAATACATCTAGTCCATGTGACCGGCTGGGGTGAGTACATGTACAGGAGTACATGAATATGGTACGACTTAGGACCCGCGTGCACAGTGCGAGGCCTAAGCTAGGTACAGGAATATTGTAACCGAAATTGGTCACATGGCTAGTGTATTTTCCCACCCGACACTAATAAGTACAAGAGCAAGGGTACATGAATACAGGAGTACATGAATATCGTACCATGACGTGTCACAAGAAAGGGTACAGGAATGTAAATGCACAAAACCGTAGAAAAGTTCTTGCCTTGTGTAAAACCCCCTATTTTTTTAAATTATTTTTATTATTTTATTAGACTTAAAAATGAATTTATACAATTTATGATTTTATTAAAAATGACCTTAGCCATTGCTGAAATTTTGGAACACAAGACTACCATGAATTTTGGCACGAAAAATGTAGCAGTGTGCCTTGACTAGTACATTAGCCATGCCGGGGGAAGCCTAGCCATGGTGATGACCAAACTAGGAAAACCAGACAGAGTTGTGAATGGACTTATTTAAAGTATTTTAATTAAATATTATTTATATATTAATTTTTAGATGACCGGGTTTGTCCAATTCAGTCCGAACTGGGCCCGAACCAAAATTTTAGCCCATGTAAGCAGGTAGTGTGACCAAATGTGGCCATGTAGACATATTTTATGTACTTAGAAATATCTCCTAAATTATTTTAGAATTTTATGTATAATTTCTAATTATTTAAAAATTTGTATAATTATCGGTATTTTATTTTTAAATAATATTTTACAAGATTGTACATGTTCCTGGACCCGGATAAGTGTGTGCGGTATAAGTGCACCCATTGGGACGATTTTATTAATTTATTATTATTAAAGTTATTTTTGGAGATTTATTAAACATGTTTATTCTATTTAAATATTATTATTAATATGTTGAGTTGGTTTATTGTGAATGGAATTTATATATATATGTAGATATATTTAAATATACTAAATATTTGGTTATGTGTCATTTAAAGTGTTATTTGGATTTAGATAGATTTTTTGGATATATATAGTTATATATAAAAGTTTTAAGGATAAGAAAAAGAAAAAGAAATGAAAAAGGGAAAAGAATAAGAAAAGAAAAAGAAAAGGAAAAAAAACAAAGTCAGTCACCCACTAAAGTGGGCGGGCCCTCCCACGCACCTAAGCTGCTATAAGCAGCGTCCAACCCGTGGGGATTTCCTAGGCTTTATTGGTAATCCTAGTAGTACTAGGTTTTGTGCAAACTTGTTATATATATCTTCTTCCGCAAACCTCAAAACCCTAGACTCCCAAAACGAAAATTTTTAGCAGAACATACCCTCTTCGTCTACGAGTTCGTTTCACCAGCAACGGAGTTGTGTGCGCGAAGAACGGAGTATCGAAAGTCAGCCCCTCGTCATCCACGGAGCAGTTTTCCTACTCAAGGTACCCTACTTTCCGACGACGTAACTTTTTACTCGTAACACCGATTTTCGATCCGTAAGATTTTTTGGAAAGTAGACTTGACCCTCTTCGAGATCCTCTAGATGGATTTCGACATGACCATCTAACTGGTTCGAAAAATTGAACCGAAGTTAGCAAAAAAATCAGATTTTCTGGACTGTTAAAACCAATTCTAAACGACAACTTGTCGGCAAATTTTCATGTTGTACATTAAAAACTTGTAGAAACTAATTAAAAACAGTCAAAGACAACATAACCGAAATTGTAACGCACCTTCTGGATTCACTTTTCATCTAGTGTGTAGAAAGTTACACTTTGTTAAAGTTTCACGAAAAATTGTAAATTCTGTTTTCAAAAAGTGGAAAAACACCCAATACGGCGTGCGCCCCGACAAACCGGGCAACGTGGTCGCGCACTATACACATCGAAAGGCGCGTATGGATGTTGTCGACGTGTGGGAACTGACGGAACCCGATTTCGTTGCATATGCGCGACGAAATCAGTGCATATCCGTCGAGATACCCCGTATCGACCCTTTGCATATTAAGTCACAACTTTGTGCACACTCATCATATCGTGATGAAACTTGTGCCATTGGACTCGAAATATTTTTTTGGTCCCGTGGGTCAAGTTTGGTCCGATTCTGAGACCGTTGATCGGGACGCTATTTTGGCGGACCCACAATCCCACTCAACAGGCGATTTTGTGCACGGCTCATCAAAATCCAAAATTGGACATACCGTTGAGTTCGTCTCGGAAAAACAAATCTGTAGACATATAGTTTGACAAATTTAGAGACAGTAGGTTCTGGCACGCATTTCGGTACAAAGCGGGTCCAACGGTGGACATCGTTTTGACCCGAAATTACGAATTTGCTCCTGTTCCAGAATTTGACTTTTGGACAGGCGTTTCCTAGGCATATCTTTTATTCCAAACTCGTTCGTGATATTTGTTTCAGCATCCGGAGCTTCTTGTGGATTTTTACTTTCGTGTTGACGATTCTGATTGTTGGATTTTTGCTGCTTCTCGCACCACCCTCAGGCAAGACACCTTGCCATTTGCTGTTTATTTATTTTAGCTCATATTTTATGCATTATTTATTTTCTTTATGCAAACTAAACTGTGATACATGACATAACCTGTTAGAACTTACTGTTCATTTATATTTCCTGCTATGTATTATTTTTTTTTACACATTAAACCTAGATTTAAGGGACCACCTTTGTGTGTTGCATTCATGGCCTTGACACGTTGTACCATGAAGTTGTGTGTCATATGTAGAACACGGACGTGCACAAATACTTTAACAAAGGAGACCACCATGCTGTCAGGAACCTCTCACTCGAGCTCTACACGAAGGATGTCCACTTGAGCTCCGGGACAAAGTTTTGGCTCGGAGCAAGAATCTGTTGACGGAGCACATCCACCATGCTATCAGAACAAATAGTAACGGTGAGAGACCCATCTGAGTAGGACGTACACACTCAATCCCACTACTGATATCATTCTTGTAAAGGTGATCTCTCAGAGTATACGTCCTACTCAGATGGATCTCTCAGAGTATCCTCTCCGGTTGGGTTGTGTTCTGAGCCATCCATTCTCACACTTAAAATACATATGAATTAGAACTGTGTTTTGTATTTTTCGCGAACCCAGGGATTTGATTCTGTATTTTGTATTTTGGTTTCTGTATTTTGGCTCCAACTCCATTTATATTAATCTACGGTACGACATGGTCCATGCAACCATTCGACTGGCGAGGCAGAAACTATGTAACCGTAGATAAAGTTGACTGTCCTCCAACCCTCATCTCTCAGCAATGATGATACGACAACCTATCACTATATCTTATATAGTAGTAGATGATGTTTTAGTATTACATTATGTGAGTTCATCTTGATTCTGTTATATCCTTCAGATACTAGATACGATAAGAACATATACTACACCATATGTACAGAACATAGATGATTCACACTAATGTATGCTAGAATGAATTTTGGGTTGTGTTCTGAGCCATCCTTTATCTGCCCCCTTCCCTGTCCCTCTCGTTATGTCGCGAACCTCTTCCTCTATGCCATCAAAATCAGAATCCTCGACTCTTTTTCACTTCTTGGATATTGACCCAGCTTCCAATCTCTCATTTCCCTCCGGGTCCACTCTACTCCCAATCTCTTCCTTTTTTATACACGGATCTACAGAATCAATACCATCCAAGGAAGGCAAAACTGAATCAGCATTGTCTTCCGGATCGTCCTCATCAAGGCACAACGGGCTGCTCAGTGTACCCAGCTTCTTCAACGTCTCGCTGACTGCAGAGTCGAAATGGGAACGGGTCCTCTTTGCCGGCCCGGAGCTCTGACTCGCACTCGTCGTCTCGCTACCGGTTTTCTCTCCTCCTCTGACGCGGGTCATAAGAAAAGAAATTTCGTACCTCTTCTTCACATAAACATCATTGCCGCCTTGTACTCGAACCTCCTCGTCTGTGACGCTATCCAACTTCTCGGTGCCTACATTGTCACTTGAATCTCCCCTTCGACTCATATCGTCCTCTTCTTCGCCTGTCTTTTCGCTCCCTGTCTTGCAATCATCTGCTATCACCGCTGACTCATTCGACTCCTTCTCCGATGACTCCGAGGAGGAGGAGGAGGAGGAGGAAGACTCGGAGAAGGAGTCGAATGAGTCGGCGGTGATAGCAGATGATTGTAAGACAGGAAGCGAAAAGACAGGCGAAGAAGAGGACGATACGAGTCGAAGGGGAGATTCAAGTGACAATGTAGGCACCGAGAAGTTGGATAGAGTCACAGACGAGGAGGCTCGAGTACAAGGCGGCAATGATGTTTATGTGAAGAAGAGGTACAAAATTTCTTTTCTTATGACCCACGTCAAAGGAGGAGAGAAAACCGGTAGCGAGGCGACGAGTGCGAGTCAGAGCTCCGGGCCGGCAAAGAGGACCCGTTCCCATTTTGACTCTGCAGCCAGCAAGAAGTTAAAGAAGCTGGGCACGCTGAGCAGACCGTTATGCCTTGATGAGGACGATCCGGAAGACAATGCTGATTCAGCATCTTCTTTCTCCTCTCCTCCACCATGGCTCTGGACCCATCTGCTCCTCCCTACTTCCCTTCTTCTTATTTGACTCTCTCAGCCACATATGATATCCACCTCAAGTGTAGAGTCGGGGGAGAAGAAGTGGGCAGGAAGAGGAGGGGGAAGCAGCACAGCCGGCGGCATGACCCGGAGGAAGTACAGATATTTTCTTCAAATCCGTAGGAGAACTATAAGAATATATCTTTTTACAATATGTCATCTTGTCAAAGACCCTTAATATGAATATCATGTTACCGCGGTGTCGGAAGACTAACATGTCATAATTTTTTAAGCCGTGTGTTTTGACATAATCCTCCCAACTCTTTCCTCCTATGTAGTAATCTTGCATTACTACATAGCAGAAAAGAGTTTGGAGGATTATGTCAAAACACACGGCTTAGAAAATTATGACATGTTAGTCTTCCGACACCGCGGTAACATGGTTGTCACATTAAGGGTCTTTGACAAGGTGATATATTGTGAAAAGATATATCCTTATAGTTCTCCTATACGGATGTTGAAAAAAACCTCTGTACTTCCTCCGGGTCATGCCGCCGGCTGTGCTGCTTCCCCCTCCTCTTCCTGCCCACTTCTTCTCTCCCGACTCTACACTTGAGGTGGATATCATATGTGGCTGAGAGAGTCAAATAAGAAGAAGGGAAGTAGGGAGGAGCAGATGGGTCCAGAGCCATGGTGGAGGAGAGGAGAAGGAAGATGCTTGATCAGAACTTGAGGTGGAAAAGTTGTGACGTTGATAGCGTGAGAGAGGGAGGGAAGTGGCTGCATGCCTTTGGCTCACTCGAGCGGTATTTGTCCTCCGATCCTCATCCCTCGGCAATGATGATACGACAACCTATCACTATATCTTATATAGTAGTAGATGATGTCTTAGTATTACATTATGTGAGTTCATCTTGATTCTGTTACATTCTTTAGATACTAGATACGATAAGAACATATACTACACCATATGTACAAAACATAGATGATTCACACTAATGTATGCTAGAATGAATTTTGGGTTGTGTTCTGAGCCATTCGTTTCCATACTTGGCAATTAAGTTGTGGACCATTATGTTTGACATTGTTGTTACAAATTTTCATATATCTGTGTTGATTGATGAGATTGTGTTTCAAACGTGTTCGTGATTGTGTGTATCTGTGTTGTTTGATACTGTGTTCGTGATACACACCGTCATTGTTGTAACAAATGGTGTAGGGGATGCTGCAAATGCTGCAGGGGATGCTACAAATGCTGTATTTTTTTTTAATTTTTTATTTCAAGATTAGCGACGTTCAGCGACTCTCAGCGATGTCCAGAGCCATGGTGGAGGAGAGGAGAAGGAAGTTGCCTTTGGCTGAGAGAGTCAAATAAGAAGAAGGGAAGTAGGGAGGAGTAGATGGGTCCAGAGCCATGGTGGAGGAGAGGAGAAGGAAGATGCTTGATCAGAACTTGAGGTGGAAAAGTTGTGACGTTGATAGCGTGAGAGAGGGAGGGAAGTGGCTGCATGCCTTTGGCTCACTCGAGTGGTATTTGTCCTACGACCCTCATCCATCGACAATGATGATACGACAACCTATCACTATATCTTATATAGTAGTAGATGATGTCTTAGTATTACATTATGTGAGTTCATCTTGATTCTGTTACATTCTTCAGATACTAGATACGATAAGAACATATACTATACCATATGTACAGAACATAGATGATTCACACTAATGTATGCTAGAATGAATTTTGGGTTGTGTTCTGAGCCATTTCGTTCCCATACTTGGCAATTAAGTTGTAGACTATTATGTTTGACATTATTGTTACAAATTTTCATATATCTGTGTTGATTGATGAGATTGTGTTTCAAACGTGTTCGTGATTGTGTGTATCTGTGTTGTTTGATACTGTGTTCGTGATACACACCGTCATTGTTGTAACAAATGGTGTAGAGGATGCTGCAAATGCTGCAAATGCGGCAGGGGATGCTGCAAATGCTGTATTTTTTTTCAAGATTAGCGACGTTCAGCGACTCTCAGCGATGTCCAGCGACGACGGCAACGTCGCTAAGTAAGTATCAGAACGTCGCTAACTGTGATGAGTACCGTCGCTGATCGTCACTAAATGTCGCTACGTAAGACGTCGCTAAACGTCACTATATGTCGGTACTATAACGACGTAGCAAAGTCGCAGAACGTCGCCATTTGGCTCTCAAGCCAGGTCACCATCGATGCATGTCAAGTCGCTCAACGTCGCTAGGTTGCGTCGGTAAATGATGACGTTTTACGTCGCTGGTAGTCGCTGAATTAGCGACGTATCCGCGTCGCTGAGTGTCGTCGCAATAGCGACGTATTGCGACGCTTTATTGTTTAGCGACTAGGTTAATCGCGACTATGTACAAACGTCGCTAAATACGTCACTAATAGATATTAGCGACGTATTTTCCCTATTTAGCGACGTCCTGAGGCGTCGCTGATTTGACAGATTTTAGTAGTGTATGGTATCGTTGGGACTATTATGTAATCGATTCATTTACTTGGTTTTGCAGATCCTGAAATAATTCTATCTCTTTTCTAGAACCTTATCTTCTCTTTTTGAGCATAGAACTTGTATTTTTTGAGTAAATCATTCTAATTCTATACAATTATCCTAGTTCTTGTTTTGAAACAGAGGGTCGAGGTGAAGTAGGTCAGCCACTCACCTGTTAGCCCAATGATCTAACTATGTTCTCGATTGTGGTTATTCGATTAAGTTTAACATTATGATATCATTAATATTTATGCTATCTCTATAGTATTGATATTTAAATTTTGCATAGTCCTAACGTGCTTTATTTTACCATACTTGCTACATGTATATTGTTTTGTTCGTCTAACATGTATTTGCAGAAAAGCAATTAGCAAGATCAAACATAGACATATGCAATGAAAAAAAATCACGGTGGGCTAAAGATGATGGTATTCCACAAAGATTACTCTGAACCGCCCCATGACATCTTCGGAGCCACGTACCCGGGGGTTCTGAAGAAAAAGCCGGCACCTATCAAAGGAAGAAGCCAAGCCATGCCATCATTATTTCAAGACTCTGAAGAAACCTGCATCTGTCTAAGTATATCTGGAGTCCGTAATGAGTCATAGGAATATTTGTAAACACAAGAAATGGATGGCTAAATCGAAATCTAGGGTAGAAAATAACCCAGGACAATCTTCGGAATCCTGACGGATGATCCGGCGGATCTCCTCGAAAATCCGGCAAAAGATCCGAATGGACTCACAAAATACCTTCTGTGATTGTTCGGATTATCCGACGAAAAATTATAAAATTTTGACGAATTTTTTTGTCTTGTTACTGTTTGCATTCCAGCGGTCGAATTTTGTCAAAGATTGATCCCAACGGCTATATTTATAGCCGTTGGACCGTGCAGGCGGATGATCCGGCGGACATCTGCGGAAATCCGACGGATCTTCCGTTCGTCTGCTGAAAGTTGCATTAAATGCTCTTTCCAATGCTTTGATTATAAATAGCCTTGAATACCTTCATTCAAGGTTGATGCTTTGAGCCTAAAAATTTCTAAACCACCAAAGCCAATCCACAAACAACTCTACAAAACTTTTATTTGTCGTCCACAAATTCTGTTATAGTTATTGAGTTAAAAAGTGAGATCTTCATCTTGTTGTATAAGGAGATCAAAACCTATTGTGAAAGGTTGAAGTTGGAGAGTCTTCGGATCCAAACTCTCGGTTGAAGTTGGAGAGTCTTCGTATCCAAACTCTCGGTTGAAGTTGGAGAGTCTTCGGATCCAAACTCTCGGTTGAAGTCGGAGAGGCATTCAGACTAAAGCTCTCGTGTAAGAAGTTGGTGAGCCTTCGTATGAAAACTCACATTGTACTATTTGCGATAATAGTAGATTAAATCTGAAGAGAGTTCGGGGACTGGAGTGCCCCTTGGGAGGATACCATGATACATCGAGTGTCGGTATTGTTTTGCTTATTCTCTTGCACTTATATTTTCAAATTGCCCATTAGCTTGTACTAAGTGCTTGATTAGTTAGCTTGACCCTATTCACCCTCCTCTAGGGTTCCTACATCACCTTAGTCTTTTGCTTTAGGCGAGGGACTGGTTGGCTGCGCTTAGATGTCGTCTACGTGATCACCTACAATCGCATAAGCAACTGATTTGAATACTGTATTATTTAAGGGATTCAATATGAATACGAAGTTCGAAAATACAAGCCTTGAAAACCATCAAAAACATTTTCGAAACACATTCATGAAAACCAAAGCCAAATCAAGTGCGACATGAAAACCAGAGCAACGGAAGGTCTTTTCTGACTCAGCCGCAGAGCCAATCCTTGAGGCACAACCCGCTGAATATAGGACTTGATTCCGAAGAAGCCTTTCCATAACAAGAGAAGGATCTTAACTCAATCGTTCCTGTTCGACTGATTCAATCGATCCCGACCTATCGGTTACGACTAAATCGGTAGTGACATTGTTCCTTTCTCGCGCACCCCGTAGAAAAAATTGGGGTACGTTGTAGGGACAGGACACTACAGTGGTCATCGATACACTATACAAAAAAGTGTGAGTCGGTGTGTATCTCGATCATGTAGGACACTCTAGGTTGGACTGGACAGGTATGTCATCTATCTGAACAACTCATAGTTGTGAATATAACTAATCAGGGTGGCCTTGAAGTATCGATTGGCGCTATTTATGGTCATAACGATCGTAGACTTCGCTTCCAACTGTGGAAGTATATCATCAAGGTAGCGGCTACTAATGACAACCAAGCCCCTCTAATGCTGTGTGGCGATTTCAATGCAATACTAGCTGCAGACGGAAAGATAGGCGGATGACAGGTGCCCGATACCATACTGGCGGACTTCCGTGACTGTCTCCTCGCTTCGGGCCTATCATGCATGGCTAGGACCGATCAGTTATGGTCTTGGAGCAACAGTTCTGCTGTCAATCGAATCGTCTGTCAACTGGATAGAGCCTTATGCAACGACAAATGGCTGGATGTGTTCACATCTAGCCGGGCGGAGGGCCTTACATGCAGCACTAGCGACCATACACCTTTACTGATTCGTATGATCGCTAATGGCCGGCCTCGTAGGAGACCGTTCAGATTTGACAATACACGGCCGCATATTGCGGGGTATAAGGAAGCGGTGGATAGTGGCCTCAACCTTCACCTCGACAGAAATGCACAATTTTGCCTTGTTCAGAGACTCAAGCAGACCAAACGTGTTCTCAAACAATGGAATAAGACTCGTCCCGCACCTACCATAGATTGCAAGGAGAGAGAACTGCAAGAGGTCCAGGAGCAAGTCCAAGCATCTTTGCTCAATTTGGATCTCATCGATAGAGAGCTAAAACTACAAGAGGAGGTTCGCCAACTTCGGTTCCTAGTAGAGATCCAATGGCAGCAAAGAGCGTAATGTAATTGGCTTTGTGACGGCGATCGCGGGTCTAAGTTCTTCCATGCCATGGTTAGATCACGCCAACACAAACAATTTCAGACCTCTTCTTGATCCCGCAAGTAAGGAGTTAACTGCTGACAAGGATATAGAGGTTGAGGCCATAAACTTTGATACTTATTGTACAATCAGGAAGAGTACACGAAGGTCTTCCCCACTATCATCTGCAAGAGGATAGTTACGAAAGAAGGAAACAACTTACTGAAGCATGAAGTCTCTATGGAGGAAGTTGAGCAGATTGTTAAGAATGCGGACTCTAACGAAGCCCCGGGTCCTGACGGGGTCAATGCTGCATTCTACAAGACCCACTGGGAACAACTGAAATTCCAGGTTCTACAAGTGATACAAGACTTCTTCTCCTCAGGCAGACTCCTGAAAGAGATTAATCATACCTTCCTTACTTTGGTCCCAAATAAGGAAGGGACTACTGAGCTAAGAGATTTCCGTCCTATTGCGTGTTGCAACTTTATTTATAAAATTATCACGCATCTCATGTGCAATAGAATGCAGAAAATCATGCAGGGATTAGTATCAGCCAACCAGTCCGCTTTTATCAAAGGTAGGTTTATTGCAGAGAACTATCTTCTGGTCCATGAACTAGTTCGGGAGTTTAACAAAGCAGGAGATAAAAAGAAGCTGTATCAAGCTTGATCTCCGGAAAGCTTACGACATGGTGAACCGTGAATTCATATGTGAAGTACTCTGCAGCATGGGGTTCGAGAAGTAGTGGGTTGACCGCATTAAAGAATGCATTTCTTCACCCACATTCTCGATTCTTATCAAAGGACAGCCCATGGGTTCTTTGGAAGCAATAGGGGATTGCGTCAGGAGGACCTACTATGCCCATACTTGTTTACCATAGTGATGGAGTACTTCTCTTGCATGATGGAACTTGGAGTTCTCTGGAACCAGCTTACTCCATTATACTGACATGTACGTCATACTGTGTCTCACCTGATTTATGCATATAATTTACTCGTCTTCGTTGAGCCTTCGGTCAGGAGCATAGGCACGCTCAATCACATTTTGGGTCGTTGTCCGACTTATAACTAAACATGGAGATGGGTCATGTGTATTTCAACAAAGATTTCTCAGAGAAGGAGATGTGGTCGAACTTACTACATATTGAGGTTGGACAACTTCCGGTCAGATATATTGGTCTGCCACTCTCGATCAATTATTCTAGAGATGCAGACTGTCAGGGGCTACCAGTACGTCAAGACTATATTAGAAGGGTGGCAATCCCAGCTGTTATCCTTTGGAAGAAGAATAGAGTTGGTCCGTTTTGTTATACTTGCTATTGCAGCTTATTGGCTTCAGGCCATACATATCCCGGACAAAACTATTCTTAAAATTTAAAAGCTTTGTGCTAATTTTGTTTGGCGTGGCGGGTATCACACGATTGCTTGGAATGATCTCTGTAAGGACAAGACAGAGGGTGGAATTAGCTTGTGGTCTCTGAGGGTACTACGGGAAGTAGCTTTACAAAAACTGGCTTGGAGATTCCTCGAGGGAGAATCCCTTTGGGCGTGGTGGACACACTGCAGGTATGTGAGAGATGATAGTTTTTGGAGATAGAAAGTTGACAATAACTTTTCGGTCACGTTCAAAAACATACTTCGACTGCGACCAGTACTCAAAGAGAAAATAAGACGGGTTATACATGGCGGTAGCACGACGAGTTTATGGATTGATTCGTGGCTTAACCACCAAAGCTTACTGGAGAGACTCAGTGGCCTATATTTGAGCTATGTGGTCGGAGGGAGCCCCTGGCAGTCCTTATACATAACGGGGAGTGGCGCCTCAATGTCAGGTCCATCGACAATGGTTCGCGGAAGAGATCAAGATCAACAATATCTATATTAGCCGAGAGGACGGACCCGATCATTGGGTCTGGAAAGGATCAAGTGATGGCAGTTTTTCCTCCAAACTTGCATATGACCAGACTCGTCCAAAGGAGTCGATAGTAGAGTGGGCGGATATTGTATGGGTGAAGGGAGCTGCAACAAAATGGAAGCTATGATTATACAAGGCGATTAGGGACAAACTGCTTATGAGAGATCGGCTACACAAGTTTGGAGTTAACATACCGTCCCAAGATTGCATGCTCTGCGGAAGGGGGAATGAAATGAGGGACCATTTATTCTTCCAGTGTCCGTGGTCGAGGCAAGTTTGGGTGCAATGTGGGATCAAGCTTGGGTTATCAAACTTCACGAGAGGAGGGCTTAGTGATATCTTTCATGAGGTTGCGGCATTGAAGTGTCAGGGGTCAACCATATATAGCAGAGTCAGACTCAGACTCCTCTCAGCAGTGTGGCACGTTTTGAGGAAAAAAAACCTGAGAATCTTCGACGGACGTCAGATGTCTATGAATGGCTAAACAACATTGAGAGTGACTTACAGGTCATTGGAGCTCTATTGCCCAGGAAGGGTTTGGTGGATGAAAGCTATGTAAATTGACATTGGTTGTATTATTTGGATCTTGATATCAATAAAGTACCCATTCTTCAAATATATATATATATATATATATATAAGAGCTCAACTTAAAACTAACAAAACCAAAACATGAAGAAACAGAGAATTGTCTTTCCTCACCTTTTATAGCCTTATCTAGAATTGTCATGAAAGTTCTAAACATCTTTCTCCATATTCATTTAAAAGTTCACTTTCCATTTGAGTTTCAATATTTTATGGGTTTATATTTGTAATCTTGACTTAATGGATCCTTTCCATATTTTTGTTCTTGAGTTATTATCAACAAGAAGAAACGAGTATATTGTTCGTTGCCCCAAATAGTTGTAGCTATACAATTTTAGGGTTAGACACCATTTATTCTTTTTCTTCATCTTTATCAGCTAAAAGTTCTTTAAAAAATAAAAATAAATGCATTATAGTTCAATTAACTCAACATTTTTTGCTAGATTTTATATCATTGTTCACAAGAGGATCTGATCATATATGTATGGGCTAATTAACATTTAGCCACTGAACTAACTTACCTGATATGTCTAATTAGAAAGTTTAAATTCTGAATTTTTTTCTTTCTATTTTACCTTCATTTCCAACATGTATTGGTTGTTGTCCTTCTACTCAGATTCAAGATGATAATAATAATAATAATAATAATAATAATAATAATAATAATAATAATAAAATAATAATAATAAGGTCAAAACTATTCAATTGGACATATTAGAGCTTAAATTCTAAATTGATATAAAATCTAAGATCTATACGGTAATTAGCCCTATAACCCTATATATATTGCAAATTTGTAGTATGGATGGAGGAAGCTGTAGTGCCCCGCTCCTTGCGGTCCACTATGTAATACCCATGGCTTGCTGACTCAGTCTTG
This sequence comes from Iris pallida, assembly GCA_029216955.1. Taxonomy (NCBI): domain Eukaryota; kingdom Viridiplantae; phylum Streptophyta; class Magnoliopsida; order Asparagales; family Iridaceae; genus Iris; species Iris pallida. Next base: position 9,902,815 of record JANAVB010007399.1, on the reverse strand, counting down.
AACTGAGTATTTGGGGAAACCTTGCCGGTATCGATTGATCACGGATGAAATACAATGAACCTTTCCAACTGATGGATCGGCTTCTATTGAAATGAGTCCAATAGTTTTCGTTGGATGTTTTCTTTCGCTGCTTGGTTTTGATGAATGCGTTTTCGTGTTGGTTTCGATGATTGGTTTTCATTGTTCGCTTTCATCGCATATCGTATTCATTCCGAATCTTGAGAGAAAGAGACTGAAGTATGCTAATCGAATGTTGGTGCCTATGCAGGGGGACGCATAGACATATACAGGACGTGAACGGCACGTGAATCCCCTCTTTCTCTCAACTAAGATTCATCTTGGTGAGTTGCTCTAACCGGGCTTGCATTTATTTGTACGCCCGAAAAAAATGATCTCTAGTCCACTCTGTTGCCTCGTCCTTATGATCAACGATACCACAATAACAAAAGATAAAGAGAAGATAATGAATTGAATCATATGCTGGATTATATGTGCCGCTTCATCTGTTTCCATATGATTAATATATATCGCCTATGAATATGCTTCAAATGTTTAAATGTGTACAGACGAACTTGTACACGTTGCTACAACAAAGAGAATTGTCCCAAAGCTAGGAGCTATAGCTCTGTCATAAACCAAAGCAAAGCATGAATACATGTGTTGCATAACAGTCGTCTTACAGAGTATGCATAGGTCCTGGACAACTTGTATACAAGGAAACTAGATCTCTCGGGCGGTTCTGGGGGCGCTTGGAATCGCTCGGCCTGGAAGAGATTGTCTAGACATTTTGAGGTACAAGAAATCTCGTGTGTTGCATCAATGTCCAAATAGCGACGAGCTGAACCCATGTGTCACAGCGGCTAATCACGGGAAACGATCCGTGGACCAACATATAGTTAGGTGCATTTATGAAATCAGAGTGCATTGCAACCTAACAAGAGATGCAGAGTTAAACAGTATATTTTTATATCGTATGCAAATTGTGTTAACCTGTCTTGCGCATGGATGACTGTCGGCGATGGGTAAGTTGGTTATGAAATATATTCTCCTGTCATGTTTCTTATGAATTGTTAAAAAGAACCTAGACAAGTAGAAAGAGCACTAGTAAATATGTAGCTTCATATGTTGAATTAGTGAAGATATTTGTGAGTTTTGGCGAACACTACCAAAATACAGTTAATTGGCGACGGCGTTTTAGCGACGGAATAAATCCGTCGTCAGTAGCTACGGACTACCGACAACTTGGCGACGACTTCCCGGCTAATCGTGCACCAATTTTTTTTTAAGGGTGAACATACGTCGCCTATCCGTCGGCACGCCGTCGGTTATATAGCGACGGAATAAAAATCCGTCGGCAAGTAGTCACTCGGTAATCACTAATTGGCGGAAAAATGTTAAAAAAATTGCAGAAAAATGTCACTAGTTGGCGGAGGAATTGACGACTGCTTAGCGACGGATAATCAGTCGACAAGTTGATGGAATATTAGCAACGGACATACTGTCCGTCGCTAAGTGGTCACTAAGTGGTTGGAAATTTTTTAAAAAAATCGCATGAGATTAACGACTAAGTAGCAACGAATTTTATCCGTCGCTAGCCCGTCGCTAAGTTAAAAGCCTAGCTTAAGTTGAACCAACGAGGGAAAATTTTTATTCCCCCCAATTTTTTATTTCTCCTCTCTCTCTTGGATGCGTACGATCGAGGTAACTCTCTCTCTCTTTCTTGGGCAGCGGTGGGGGGCGGAGGAGAGCCGGCGGTGGTGGAAGGGGGCGGGCAGCGGAGGGGTACTGGCCGCGGGGGGTGCTGGCGGTCGCTGCGGGTGAAGCTGGCGGTGCTGGGGGTTGCCGCGGGGGGGGGGATGGGTTGCAGGGGTTGCCGCGGGTGAAGCTGGCGGTGGTGGGGGTCACCGCGGGGGGTACTGGCGGTGATGTGTTGGGGTGGTGGGGGGGACGGGCAGCGGGTGGCCGGGGGGCTGGCCGTGGGGAGGCTAGCCCCCGGAGCGGTTGGGGGTGGGCCGCAGGGGGGGCTGGCCGGAGGGGGGATGGCCGGCGGGGGGGGGGGAGGGGTGTTGGCCGCGGGGGTGGCCGGCCGCGGGATTGCACTTATGTTATATTTATGCAGTGATCTTAGTTTGATATATTGATGCAGTGATCTTTCTTCTTCCTCAGAACTCTTTTCACCCTTCTTTTCTTTGTTAGAGAGATGGCTCCCAAGACTCCCCGAGTTGGTGCTGCTAGCCGAGGAAGGGGCCGAGACAAGGAACCCCTGGAGGTCGACATGGAGGAAGTCCACGTCGTTAGGGCGACCCATGCCGACGTTCTCCCGGAAGTGCTCAGTGGGTATTCTCTTGCCTTGGTCTTTGTTGCAGTGATGTTGGGGTGACCCAACTGTAGATGTGCTGCCGCATGTAGATGTGCTTAAGCTGACGCGCATGGGTTTCATCCCAGTTGATGCGCCAGAGATTCTGATGCGGCTCAGATGCTCATGTTGGGCTTCTAAGTCCTTTTTGCTAACTTTTCTTTGACTCTGTTGCAGTACCCATGCCGAAGGCGGAGGCTGTCGTGAAGAAAGAGATACTATATTCGTTCATCAAACAACAGCCGGTGACTGTTAAGGATGAGGTGTTACCAAAGGTCGAGGTCAAGGAAGAACCGATGACCATCAGGGAAGAAATTGCTCCCAATATTGAAGTTAAGGAGGAGCCGCCGTCAGAGAGTAGTAGCATCGGGACTGACCCTCCTGTCCCTACATAAGCCTCAACCAGATTGAGCCTTCGTATGCAAAGTGGCTGAGAGAATGGTACATGCCTCAACGCAACTATGATCCCTGGCTGTGAGGATTCATCGTCTGACTTGCGATCTTTGCTGAGGCCGAAGTCAATTTTTTTTATTAAATATTAAATATTTGTGTTTAAATATTGAATATTTGTGTGTTTTGTGTGAACAATTTGAATGCTTGGAATTATATTAGAATTGTGTATATTGGGAATGCCCAGTTTTATGCTTTTTTAAAAAAAATTTCCCAGCTACCGACGGACTGGCGACTAATAATCGACGGACTATCCGTCGCTAACTAGGGGATTCCCAATTAGCGACGGATGCGCGACTAAAAGCCGACGGATTATCCGTCGCCAAGGTTCTGGAATTATGAAAGATTTACAGGATAGGGCCGACAGATATTACGTCGGTATGCCGTCGCTAGTAGTCAGTAAAACACACAATGTTCCGTCGAATATTGGCGACGGATAATCCGTCACTATAAGGCCGATCGATTGGCGACGGTCTAGCGATGCCTCACGACGGAATAACGACGGATTATCCGTCACCAATGTTCTAGAAATATGAATAATTCACAGAACCGGGTCGACAGATATTCCGTCGGTATTCCATCGCGAATCCGTCAAAATGTAGCGACCATTCGCGACTGATTGGCGACGGAATTTGCGTATCAGAAACTCTCTGATACTCATTTACCGACCAAATAGTGACGGATATGTCCGTCGGTAAGTGATAGTCATTACTTCTTTTGATACGTGATTTGACGGCAATCCTTCGACGAGTCGGCGCAAACTGCACGAGTATGGTTGATGGCTGTCCGTCGCTAATTCGTCGCCGGGCGACAACTTGCCGACGGATTGTAGTTAGCGACGAGACTTTTTCCGATGACCTTTTTTAACCAATATCCGTCGACCATCCGTCGGTAATTAGATTTTTTGACGAATTTTTGACGGATATAGCCGTCGCTAAATCGATGAATTTTTGTAGTGGAAGAGCCGCTCGCCAGTACATGATGTGTGCTGACCCACGTTGTGGGCATCCTTTTCAGAAAGCAAAGAAGACATGGAGATTTCAAATGAGGCACTAACGCTCGTCTAGCCCAGTAGAGCTGTGGATTGCCTCGAAGCTTCTTTTCATTTCCAGTCAAAGTTGCAAGTTTCTTTTCCTTTGAAGGTGTCTTTACATTTCAGCATGTAATAAAGAGATATGATGTATGGGCATTGCGACTATTTTCAAAAGAGAGTTTTAAAGAGAATCATGTAGCCAAGATAAGGCAAATCTGAGTTTGCAAAGCTTTGTACTTGTATTCCTATCAAGTTTATCAATAAAAAAAGTATTTCTATTTCAAATTTCTATGTTCAATATATGGTTTTCTGCAATAAATGGGTGCGTGCGTGTGTTTTGCTTGACTAGTTGATTTGTGCAGGTACATTGGCCTTGTGCAACCGTAACTTAGGCTTGCACGGCATTACGCCTTAGCGATGACGAACGATCCCGTAGGAATCCAGGCAAGGCGGACGACCCTAGCGGGATCGGGGCGTGACAAAGTGGTATCAGAGCATAGCTTTACATCCTTGGCCTCTTGCAAATATCATTTTCGAAAAAGTATTTTGATGGCTTTCAAAGGTCCCGATTTTGAGTTATGAAAACCAATGCCCCATACAACAAGTCCATAATATTTTATGAGACTAACAGAAGTTATACTCTTTTGTAGAGAAATGGCTCCTCCTCGACTATCTGGCTCAACCAATCCGATAGAGAGGATCATGACCATGATGGAACTACAGAGGCAGGATAATGAGAAACGTGGCCAGATACAACAGGCCCGTCTGGAGGCCCAACAGAAGCAGTTGGATGCCTTGACCCAACTTGTAATTGCGCTAGCGGCAAATTGAGATACCACCGCAGCGACCAAACCAACGGAAACACCTGAGATTGAGCCCGTGGATGGTAACAAACCCCAGCCGGCACAGAGGCGCACTTTCTTTAGGCCAAAGGACTTCTTAGACGCAAAATCTCCAGAATTTGAAGGTTTGACATCACCAGATAAGGTGATGGACTGAATCGATAAAATGGAGAGTCTGTTCGCGTTCGTAGGAGTTTCGAGTAGCAAGAAGGTAGTTTGTGCTGCTTTGTAACTACGGCTACGGGCAAAAGATTGGTGGAAAGCAAAGAAACCAGAGCTACTCACAACTGCTAGGGGTGGAAAGGTTTCTTGGGTCTCGTTCAAAAAAGAATTTTTGGAGCAGTATCTCCCTTCTGCTATCAGCCAAAAGATGGAGAATGATTTCATATCATTAAAGCAAGGAAGCATGTCCATGGAAGACTATGAATATGAATTTGCTAAGCTGGCAAGTTTTGCTGCTGTTATGTTACCAACGGAGCAGGTCCGCATAAATCGGTTTGTTTAAGGTCTGAACGATGACATTCAGTTGAGTGTACTGTACCGAGAGTGTGAGTCATATCCTCAGGCCTTTGAGGCAGCGCTGCAAGTGGAACAATTTAGCCTGAGGAAGGCGTCAACAAAATTTTAGTACAGTCGCAATCAGCCTACAAAAAGATACCACGACGGCGAGAAGAAAACAAAGGGAGATAATCGCAACAGAGTAGAGTGTGGATTCTACGGCCGTCCGGGCCACACCATAGATAATTGTCGCACGAAAACCTTGGAATACAGCTACTACGGCATGAAGGGCCACACAAAGGAAACATGTGTAGAAACCCTAGAGGGGGGGTGAATAGGGTCACGCTAACTAATCAAGCACTTAGCACAAGCTAATGGACAATTTTAAAATACAAGTGCAAGAGAAGAAGCAATAACAATACCGACACACGATATATCCTGGTATCCTCCCAAGAGGCACTCCAGTCCCGGAACTCTCTTCGGCTTTAATCCACTATTTGAGTAAATAGTTACACACGAGTTTGGATCCGAAGAACTCGCCAACTTCTTACACGAGAGCTTTAATCCGAAGGCCTCTCCGACTTCAACCGAGAGTCTGGATACGAAGACTCCCCAACTTCAACCGAGAGTTTGGATACGAAGACTCTCCAACTTCAACCGAGAGTTTGGATACGAAGACTCCCCAACTTCAACCTTTCACAATAGGTTTTGATCTCCTTATACAATAAGATGAAGATCTCACTTTTCAACTCAATAACTCTAACACAATTTGTGGATGGCAAATGAAAGCTTTGTAGAGTTGTTTGTGGATAGGCTTTGGTGGTTTAGAAATTTTTAGGCACAAAGCATCAACCTTGAATGAAGGGGTTCAAGGCTATTTATAACCAAAGCATTGAAAAGAGCTTAAAGACAACTTTTCAGACAGCGACCGGTATACCGCCGGTATGAGTCGGCATACCGTCGGTATACCGGTCTGGGATTGCAACGGCTCGAAATATAGCCGTTGGGATCATTTAATGCTGGAAATCCGACCGTTGGACTTTCAACGTTACGGAATCGGTATACCGTCAGCATTATCCGGTATACCGTCGGTATGCCGATTTTGTGGACAGAAACTTTCTGTGAACAAAATTGGTATACCGTCGGTATGCTCCGGTATACCGTCGGTATGCCGGTTTTCATCCGAAAATGATCTTGGGCTGGTTTCTACCCTAGCTTTCAATTTTGCCATCTATTTCTTGTGTTTATAATTATTCCTAAGACTCATTACAGACTCCAGATATACTGTAGCAGGTGCAGGCTTCTTCAGAGTCTTGAAATGATGATGGCATGGCTTGGCTTCTTCCTTTGATAGGTGCTGGCTTTTTCATTGACAGCAGTTGTCCAAAGATATCCAGTTTGCGAAAACTGAATACCTTTCGGGGGCTTCGCCCCCGAACCCCCGACGGGGGGCGCTGCCCCCTCGACCCCCGTCTGCTGAACTCCCGATGCGTGGCTCCGAAGATGTCGTCAGGCGGTTCAGAGAAATCTTTGTGGAATACCATCGTCTTTGGTCCACCATGATTTCTTTATTACATATGTCTACATTTGATCTTGCTAATTGCTTTTCTGCAAATACATGTTAGACGAACAAAGCAATATACATGTAGCAAGTATGATATGTAAAAGCACATTAGGACTATGCAAAGTTTAAGTATCAATGCTATAGTGATAGCATAAATATTAGTGATATCTTAATGTTAAACTTAATTGAATAACCATAATCAAACATAGTTCTGATTTAGCTCAATTAAATTTAAGATATATATAATAAAAACTCATATCACTAATATGTAACACAATAAGCACATATCACCAAAGGTACAAGTATAAGTAGAAATGTTATAGTGATAGTATAAAGATTAGTGATAAAGAATTGCTAAACTTAACATATTAACCATATTAAAAAATATGATACAATCATTGGGCCAACAACCTGTCGTTCCTTGATCAAAGCTTGTTTCGGTTGTGGCCAGCAGGGGCACGCCGTCAAAAATTGTTCAAAGAGAAATCGAAATGATACAGAGGAGCGTGGGCCGTTGAGGTACCCACCGCCAATCAGAGATAATCCTCATAATCAACAGTTGCAGAATGCTGCCGCTACTGCTCGCGTCTTTAATCTCTCCACCTTACTTGATACTGATAGTAATTCTTGTGGAGGTGAGTTTGTATCTTAAGTTTTGAGGATAATTTTTTTTCCAGTGGATTATTATGTAGTGCCCCGCTCCTCGCGGTCCACTATGTAATACCCAAGGCTTGCTGACTCAGTCTTGAACTGAGTTTTTGGAAAAACCTTTGCCGGTATCGATTGATCACGGATGAAATGCAATGAACCTTTCCAACTGATGGATCGGCTTCTATTGAAATGAGTCCAATAGTTTTCGTTGGATGTTTTCTTTCGTTGCTTGGTTTTGATGAATGCGTTTTCGTGTTGGTTTTCGATGATTGCTTTTCATTGTTCGCTTTCATCGCATATCACATTCATTCCGAATCTTTAGAGAAAGAGACCGAAGTATGCTAATCGAATGTTGGTGCCTATGCAGGGGGACGCATAGACATACACAGGACGTGAACGACGCGTGAAGTCCCTCCTTCTCTCAACTAAGATTCATCTTGGTGAGTTGCTCTAACCGGGCTTGCATTTATTTGTACGCCCTAATAAAAATGATCTCTAGTCCTGTGAGCACCCTGAATTTCGGGTTGATTTTTTTTAAAATTTTTCTGATTGAATTAGTTTCAATAAATAATTTATACTGTTTATTTTATCTTTAAATGTACTTTTTCGTGCCTTTGATATTTGGAGTGTCAGGGATGTTCATCTCTGGAAACCTTCTTCATGAGTTTTGTAGTGGACATGATTACCTTCATTTTGGTATATCATGTCCCATCCAAACTTGTTCCCTTGTACTTTTTTTGCTTCGCACAACTTCGGGTCAATTTAGACCATTTGATCATTAATTAATTTCACACTTTTTTTCTTGATCATCATAAGCACGTTGCCGTGACTTTTAATTTGGGAGCACAAGACCAGTCGTTTTCTCAAAACCAACTCCTCATGCATGATCTACTCGAGATACTCTTTATGTCACGACCCGTACCCTAGAGTAAGGGCACGAGAAGTGGGTACGTCCCGCCTACGCCGCAGTGTCGGCGGCAGAACGCTGTCCTAGGTCAATCATCTAACAATATATAAGGTACCTGTACAGTATATACACTCCGAATGGAGGTGACATAGCAAATACAGTCTCAATCACATCTAAGGTGGAATACGATAAAAGATAGATAGATAAAACTGAAATCCACAAGAGATACAGCAGATAGAAGTCTAAGTGTCTAAGATATCACAAATCCAGAAAAACATCTCAGATCTCAAATACAGTAATCCATAGAGTAAATACAGCTCAAGACAACCGAAAATAAAATAAGAAAACCTTAGCTATCTACTCCAACCTCTACTGTGTCTCCTCTAGGCTAGCAGGTAACCTCCAAGCTATCTGTAAAATTTATCAACAGGTCCAGTCAGGACGGGAGCGAGTACAGTACATCTCACGCAGTTCATAATGTGACATGATATATAAATATGCAATAGAGTAAGATACATGAAACGCTGAGAATATACATGAGTAAAAGAGAAGACTGTAATGAAATATCTACTATAAGTAAAGAGCTATAGTGAACTAGTGATTTAGAGTACAAGCTAGACATGTGAACGGCTTGATAATAAACATGAGAGTTTGCACATGACTACACTACTTTGAAAATTTTCCACATGACTATTTACACTCCCCCGTACCCCAATCAATACACAAGGATCCAGACAGGTTATGTTATTGCACATGATATCACATGGGGGCCCATAAATGGGTGCATATGAATGTAAACATGGGGGCTCCGTGAACATGAGAGTACATGAATCACGAGAGTGCACATGAATGGTGAAAGCACAGGAATACATGATGAAAGTGAAACGCACATGACATGATGTAACCGATGCTCCCGAGGGGGATAACATTTCATGAAGGGATCCATATAGTACCAATCCTTTTTAACAACTTGACAGCATCAAGTAAAGTAATCTAGAGCGTAAATGTAAATCCTATCAAGTATGAAACGGTCAGAGAATGTACTCGCCTGATTGGGTTGGAGTCGACGTGCGCGACACGAACGTGTCGACACGAAGTAGGTATAATGCTATGCTCCACAGATGTCCTAAACGACGACACGGGCAGTCCCAATGAGTCCAGAATAGTCCAAATAGCCTAGTTTGGTATATAAAAGTCTAAAATCAGGGTTTGGTACGATAACAATCAAGAAATAGAAAATGACTATCATAGTCGCGATTAATGATTTCAGAAAAAATATAATTAAATAAATATAATAAATTTTGGAAATCCTTTATAATGTTAAAAACTATATCTGTATTAATCAACATATTTTAGATAATATTTCAAAATCGAGAAAATCATTTCTGTACTAATATTCCTATTTTGTCAAATATGAATTAGGGAAAAAGATTAACTATACAAAAATTGTTTATAATAATTTAGGAAAATAGATATTATATTAATCGAGATATTTTGATATTAGTTAATAATAAGGGAAAACATTCTAGTATCAATATATTTATAATTATATTAGTAAAACTTACTCTTTGGGCAAATATCAATAAATGAATAATTAACTAATAATTTAGGTCAAAACTTACTATAAATATTTTAGAAATATTATTATATATTTTTATATCATTTCAAATAAGCAATACTACTAGTAACGATAAAACTAATAATAAAGTACAATGCATACACATTATATACATGTATACACCATACTCATATACATATATTATGGCCCAAAACCTATTAATGGTAATTATAAAATCTTAAAATCCTAATTATTAACTAGAATAATACCGACAAGAATTTGTAAGTAAAATAATAAAATAACAATAAATACCCTCATTATTTCCACCATTATTACAATATATATATATATAAACTAATATATAAACTATTATATATTAATCCATAAACTAATATATATACAATTATATATTAATCCATAAACTAATATATATACACTATATATTAATACATAAACTAATATATATACAATTATATATTAATACATAAACTATTATATATTATGTAACAAAGAAAAGGGGGGTTCTGATCCCCAATTTCTCCACACAGAAGAAAGGCTCACAGCGGGGGGTTCCGGTCTGCGGAGGCGTTCCGGCGCGGAGCAGCGCTCGGCGGGTCTCGCCAAGGGGCGACGACGGAAGGACGCGGCCAGGAGTGGCGGAGCGCTGCTGGGGTCGGCGTCGCTCAGCGGCGGGGAACGCCGGGTGGACTTCGGGGCGGCGCCATGTGGAGCGCTGCTGATGGAGGGCTCGCGGGGATCGGCGGGGCACGCTGCCGGGGTCGGCGGTGGTTGTGGCTCGGGTGAGGACATTCTCCCCCCTCTCTCGCTGATTGTGGTGGCGGCTGTTATTGGTGGTGATGGTGGCGGCTATGGCGGTTCGGACCGGTGGTCAGAGAGGCTGTTGGGGGTGGTCTGGTGCAGATGTGGTGGCTTGGTTGGTTGGTGAGGAGGCGGAGATCCGATAGGGCAGTGGAGGGATGAGGACGAGGGCGGTGATCCCTGGCCATGGCGATGAGGTGGTGGTGGTTGCGACTTGGTTGTCGGGGATGTTGGTGGCAATGGTGATTAAGTTGGAGGAGGAAGAAACAAGTGTGGCCATGGTCGGATGGCCGGGAAGTCGAGGCCAGTGGGGGTGGCTCGACTTGGGTTTCCTGTGGTGATGGTGGTGATGCAGTGGCGGTGATGGGGGTGGCTGTGCCGTGATGGTAGGGGGCTGTGGCTACGACAGAAAGTTTGGGGGGTGGCGGCTACAGGATTAATTCTAGGGTTTGGGAATTTCTAGGTTTTTGGGATTGGGTGTAAAAACATTGGGAAGGGGGTCTACTTATAGGAGGAGTGGGAGAAACCCTAAAAATGTACATGTAATAGAAATTAGGAAATTTAGTGGAAAATTAACATACTAACCACTAACTGCTAATCCTAACATTATCCATCTGCTGATTAATTAGCACTAAATAATTATTAGCTATAAATTAGTTAATTACCAGTTACCACTAATTTAACAATGGCTAATTACAATTTAGCCAATATTTTCTAATTACTAAAATAATACTAAGTTATTCACTAATTATATATATATATATATATATATATATATATATATATATATATATATATATATATATATATAACAAAAAAAAAAATTTAACAACCATTTATTTAGTAAACAAAATGTATTTTGAAATTCATAACTCGATAATGTTTTTCTTGTATTAACAATATTTATAACTTATTGATTCAAGAAAAATGACAGAAAAATTCCAATAGGATAAAATCGCATAAAATAGTAAACCAAAACCAATAAGGACCGATAGCAATTACGGTCGAAAGTATTTTCTCAAAAACTAGAATTTGCACGTTTTTCGAGATTCAGAAAATTCGGAGTTTTGAAAAATACAAATAAAATATAAAAAAGATTTTAAGAAATAAATTAACGGAGGTTACAAATCTACCCTCCTTAAAGAAATTTCGTCCTCGAAATTAAAGGTTGGCAAGGGAGTTAAAACATGATAGAAATTTAGGCAATAACTCAGACACGATCAAAAGACAACGACCTTGGCACGATCAAGATAATCAACTCGAAATTGTTTAGGCACGACTATTGATTTGGCACGATAGAATCATAGTATGGTCGAATCAACTAGGCACGATTTAGAACGAAGATTCAGTATCTTAGGCACGACTCGAGTCACGACTAATATAATCAATTGTTGTTTTGGTTATGATCAAGATAGGATCAAATCCGAGTATAGCACGATCAACAGAATCTAGGCTCGATAAGATCAGAGTTAAAGTCGCACAAGCACGAACAAAATCAAGACCTGGTATGACCAAGGATAAAATTTTGGCACAATCAAGATACAGAATTAAAGTCTTATAGGCACGATAAAAAATCTGATGGACAAGATTAATTAAGTCGTGAATCAGGGCTCGGTCGTGATTAGAAATTTGAAGATGATTTAAATCACTTAGGCATGATCAAGGATAAGTTACCCAAAATAAAATCTAGGCATGATTCAGGAATGAACTCATAGCCCGAGCAGTTATAGAATTGAAATCTAGGCATTAACAGAAAATTTGTTCAGACATGATCAAAATCAAATTCGGACACGACTAAGTTCATATATAGTCGTGATCAAAGATAAGGTTTTTAAGCACGATTCAGAGGCAAAATTGGTACGTATAGTCATGATCGTTAAAATCACGACCATGGGATTCATAGTCGTCTAGTCATCTAGGCATGACTAATCACAAGGAGTTCAGATATAATCAGAAAATAAAATCATGGTCAGAAAAGAGTTTGGGTACCAGTGTTAAAATCCGAACATGATCATAATCGTTAGTTCGACACGATCGAAGATGAAGTCAGTCTAACCTTGGTCAAATAGTATTTAGATATGATGAAGAGTATGATAGTAGCCTAGGCATAATCCAACATTAATTCCCGGTACGATCAAGAATAGTATGAAGCTTAATCGCGATTGGAACATAATTTAGTCATTTCAAGAATAAATCAGAGTTTTATGCACGAGTGATATTAGTATCGAAGTTTGATTGCGATCAAAATTAAAATATTGACACGATGAAGAATAAGGCTAATCAATATTTGAATTTAGGTTTGAAAAATTTTAAAAACGAGATTTTTGAGCACGAGCAACATATTGATAGAGATCCAGGTCACGGTTGAATTTAAATCAATTGAGTACGGTCAAGGATCAAGACTATTGGTACGATAAGGGGTACTATTCAAGAAAAATCAAATCAAAAGTTCAAGGAACGAATGTCAATAGCATTGAAATCCAATATATTAAGAATATTTAGTCTCGATACGATCTAAGTTGATCAACTCTGGGTAATCAAGATTTGGGCAATATGGAGGACAAGTTCATCGAAGTCTGAGCACGAGCATACAAGGATGGAGATTCAGGTCGCATTTAAACTTAATTCAATTGAGTAGGACCCAAAATATTAATATGATAAGAAAAGATGATCAAAGTCGATTGATCGTGATTAAGGGAGCTAGGATTCAATGATATTGAAAAACCTTTCAGGAGAAAACAAGAAAAGATTTCATACGAAAGTCAAGTTAAACATCTCTCTCTGATACTATCAGTTTATCATTTGCCAATCATATTTTTATCTCATAAATCCCAATATAAAAATCGACCGTTATATGACTACCATCAAAATTATATCCTTCCGTCATAAGATTTGACCTTGCCATGATCACTACAGGATAATTTCTAAGTTCCGAAACATTATTCATGAAGCATACCCTTCTTACTAGGAATCAAAACTGACCGCTTAATCATCATAAATCTAGATTCTTCCACCTTGTCCTAAATTGGATCCGAAGCCTCTAAATCAAGTTTTATGTAATCCTTGAACTTATTCAATTTACTCTCCTTGTATTATTTAAATCTAAACCCACTAGGTCTTACAAAACTTATTCTTCATTATAAATTCAATCTTCATATTTCCTCCAACGTACACCTTCAATATTATTCTCCTGAATTTTAAAATTTTCATAAAATGTCTATATTTTATATAACTCAAAATCCTTGCGTTCTTTCTGTTTCTAGTCACCCTCTTACAATATCTGGTTCAATTTCGTATAATCATGGAATACAATTAAATCTCTTTTCCATTACTAAATTTCTACATAGTCTTAGAGTAAAAGTTCCCAAGAATCAATAACCAAGATTTTTTAAGTTCTCAAAACTGGATTGACCTTGAATATCCTCATTAGTTTTTGAAATACATCCATGAATTACTCATAACCAAAATTTTCTGTGATTGTTTCTAAATTGATAACATTTATCTCTCGATTCCATTCTAAACCTTTACCACATCTCCATCTCAAATTTTTCATATTTGACATCCAACATTTTGATTCCTACAAAATCATCATATGATAACCAATTACGTCATTTTCGAACTAGGTGATTTACGTCACTTCCTCAACATTTCTTAGGTAAAATGATATGAAGATTCAAGGGTTTCAAAGTATAGTTGACAAAAATAGATACGAGACAGGGAATTGATGTAATCAGGACAGTTATATAAGACAAGGAATGATGGTAATAAAATATTGGCAGGAAAAGAAATGATAATAGAATCTGTTCTGCTTATTTGTTTAAAAGAAGGAACCATTTTGAAATCAGAACTATAATATCAAATCCAAGATAAGGTCTAGCAAAAATTATCGATTCATTGTATTATGAAGAAATTTATAGCAAGAAGTTACACAATAGTTTATAATAACAGCTAAACCTACTCCTACTCCCACTCCTAAGTTAAATAATGAGAAGCAAAACAAAACCCAAAACAATAATTCTTTTTCTGAAAGACTGAACAAAAGTAGAAAAAACATGTTCAAAAGCTTTTAAGGTACAATCTGATAATCATATGCGTCTATCCAAAATCACGGTACTCTAAATCCTCGTCATACTAGTAAGCAAGGCTACGATAATCACAGAGTCCTCGATTAAGGCACATACCTCTAGAATCATGGTATTTAAAATTTCCGCGATGCCGCTAGCTTGGCTGCGAAAATCTTAAATTCCTACACCCGAGAAATATACCCAAAATCAGACTATATGTCCTCACCATGCTGGCTAATGTGACTGTAGAAGACTAGATTCCATAACTGAGATGACCTAGCCCATATAATTTCATCTTGACAAATTTTTTTTTTAAATCAACAATGGATACCAAAAATCAAATTCATTAACAAACCAAGAAAGATAAATAAAAACTGTTAGAATCAATTTTCGAGATATTTTATAATGAGATTCTCAAGGGTCGTCCCAGGAATCTCTCAAGGAATCCTAACGGTGATTGAGTACCTTCAAAAATACATCCTAATCCTACTGCAGGCTGTAGTGATACTCTAGTGCGAATACCACTACACAAACTCGACCTGCATGGGCCACCACTAAAAATGTGTCACGATCCGTACCCTAGAGTAAGGGCACGAGAAGTGGGTACGCCCAGCCTACGCCGCAGTGTCGGCGGTAGAACGCTGTCCTAGGTCAATCATCTAACAATATATAAGGTACCTGTATAGTATATACACTCCGAATGGAGGTGACATAGCAAATACAGTCTCAATCACATCTAAGGTAGAATACGATAAAAGATAGATAGATAAAACTGAAATCCACAAGAGATACAGCAGATAGAAGTCTAAGTGTCTAAGATATCACAAATCCAGAAAAACATCTCAGATCTCAAATACAGTAATCCATAGAGTAAATACAGCTCAAGACAACCGAAAATAAAATAAGAAAACCTTAGCTATCTACTCCAACCTCTACTGTGTCTCCTCTAGGCTAGCAGGTAACCTCCAAGCTATCTGTAAAATTTATCAATAGGTCCAGTCAGGACGGAAACGAGCACAGAACATCTCACGCCGTTCATAATGTGACATGATATATAAATATGCAATAGAGTAAGATACATGAAACGCTGAGAATATACATGAGTAAAAGAGAAGACTGTAATGAAATATCTACTATAAGTAAAGAGCTACAGTAAACAAGTGATTTAGAGTACAAGCTAGACATGTGAACGGCTTGATAATACATATGAGAGTTTGCACATGACTATACTAGTTTGGAAATTGTCCACATGACTATTTATACTTTCCCGTACCCCAATCAATACACAAGGATCCAGACAGGTTATGTTATTGCAGATGATATCACATGGGGGCCCATAAATGGGTGCACATGAATGTAAACATGGGGGCTCCGTGAACATGAGAGTACATGAATCACGAGAGTGTACATGAATGGTGAAAGCACAGGAATACATGATGAAAGTGAAACGCACATGACATGATGTAACCGATGCTCCCGAGGGGATAACATCTCATGAAGGGATCCATATAGTACCAATCCGTGTTAACAACGTGACAGCATCAAGTAAAGTAATCTAGAGCGTAAATGTAAATCCTATCAAGTATGAAACGGTCAGAGAATGTACTCGCCTGATTGGGTTGGAGTCGACGTGCGCAACACGAACGTGTCGACACGAAGTAGGTACAATGCTATACTCTACAGATGGTCCCAAACGACGACACGGGCAGTCCCAATGAGTCCAGAATAGTCCAAATAGCCTAGTTTGGTATATAAAAGTCTAAAATCAGGGTTTGGTACGATAATCAATCAAGAAATAGAAAATTACTATCATAGTCGCGATTAATGATTTCAGAAAAATATAATTAAATAAATATAATAAATTTTTGGAAATCCTTTATAATGTTAAAAACTATATCTGTATTAATCAACATATTTTAGATAATATTTCAAAATCCAAAAAATCATTTCTGTACTAATATTCCTATTTTGTCAAATATGAATTAGGGAAAAAGATTAACTATACAAAAATTGTTTATAATAATTTAGGAAAATAGATATTATATTAATCGAGATATTTTGATATTAGTTAATAATAAGGAAAAACATTCTAGTATCAATATATTTATAATTATATTAGTAAAACTTACTCTTTGGGCAAATATCAATAAATGAATAATTAACTAATAATTTAGGTCAAAACTTACTATTATTATTTTAGAAATATTATTATATAATTTCAAATAAGCAATACTACTAGTAACGATAAAACTAATAATAAAGTACAATGCATACACATTATATACATGTATACACCATACTCATATACATATATTATGGCCCAAAACCTATTAATGGTAATTATAAAATCTTAAAATCCTAATTATTAACTAGAATAATACCGACAAGAATTTGTAAGTAAAATAATAAAATAACAATAAATACCCTCATTATTTCCACCATTATTACAATATATATATAAACTAATATATATACTATTATATATTAATCCATAAACTAATATATATACAATTATATATTAATCCATAAACAAATATATATACAATTATATATTAATACATAAACTATTATATATTATGTAACAAAGAAAAGGGGGGTTCTGATCCCCAATTTCTCCACACAGAAGAAAGGCTCACAGCGGGGGTTTCCGGTCTGCGGAGGGGTTCCGGCGCAGAGCAGCGCCCGGCGGGTCTCGCCAAGGGGCGGCGATGGAAGGACGCGGCCAGGAGTGGCGAAGCGCTGCTGGGGTCGGCGTCGCTCAGCGGCGGGGAACGCCGGGTGGACTTCGGGGCGGAGCCATGTGGAGCGTTGCTGATGGAGGGCTCGCGCGGATCGGCGGGGCACGCCGCCGGGGTCGGCGGTGGTTGTGGCTCAGGTGAGGACATTCTCCCCCCTCTCTCGCTGATTGTGGTGGCGGCTGTTATTGGTGGTGATGGTGGTGGCTATGGCGGTTCGGGCCGGTGGTCAGAGAGGCTGTTGGGGGTGGTCTGGTGCGGATGTGGTGGCTTGGTTGGTTGGTGAGGAGGCGAAGATCCGATAGGGCAGTGGAGGGATGAGGACGACGGCGGAGATGCCTGGCCATGGCGATGAGGTGGTGGTGGTTGCGACTTGGTTGTCAGGGATGTTGGTGGCAATGGTGATTAAGTTGGAGGAGGAAGAAACAAGTGTGGCCATGGTCGGATGGCCGGGAAGTCGAGGCCAGTTGGGGTGGCTCGACTTGGGTTTCCTGTGGTGATGGTGGTGATGCAGTGGCGGTGAGGGGGGTGGCTGTGCCGTGATGGTAGGGGACTGTGGCTACGATAGAAAGTTTGGGGGGGTGGCGGCTACATGATTAATTCTAGGGTTTGGGAATTTCTAGGTTTTTGGGATTGGGTGTAAAAACATTGGGAAGGGGGTCTATTTATAGGAGTGGAAGAAACCCTAAAAATGTACATGTAATAGAAATTAGGAAATTTAGTGGAAAACTAACATACTAACCACTAACTGCTAATCCTAACATTATATCTGCTGATTAATTAGCACTAAATAATTATTAGCTATAAATTCGTTAATTACCAGTTAGCAATAATTTAACAATGGCTAATTACAATTTAGCCAATATTTTCTAATTACTAAAATAATACTAATTTATTCACTAATTATATATATATATATATATATATATATATATATATATATATATATATATATATATATATATATATATATAACAACCATTTATTTAGTAAAAAAAATGTATTTTGAAATTCATAACTCGATAATGTTTTTCTTGTATTAACAATATTTATAACTTATTGATTCAAGAAAAATGACAGGAAATTCCAATGGGATAAAATCGCATAAAATAGTAAACCAAAATCAACAAGGACCGGTAGCAATTACGGTCGAAAGTGTTTTCTCAAAAACTAGAATTTGTGCGTTTTTCGAGATTCAGAAAATTCAGAGTTTTGAAAAATACAAATAAAATATAAAAAAAAGATTTTAAGAAATAAATTAACGGAGGTTACACTTCACCCATGACCTTCGTGTCCCACTCAGACACACCATCTTGTGCTCCATTTGCTTCACATAACTTTCCTGTCATGTGACCCGATTTTAATTCATCCCACGGTGTCGCATTTATTTCTAACTTGAATTGTGGATACCCTGTCGACCCAAACCTTCAACCCCAAATATAGACATGGCCCACATGAAGCCTACTACCTGCATGATACTTATGTCCTATTTATTTGAGCTCCCACATGCTATTTATTCATCCATGATCATAAATACCTACAAATAATTCATTTATTGTACCTTGTCTGTTTTGACCTATCCCGGCTCCACCAAACCCAGTCTAAGCTTCATGTTACCCTCCATCATGACACCCTCACCCTCATTGCCCTTGAAAAATATTAAATACCTAGTCTATCTCTTTTAAAAATTCATTTGATAATCCTTTGATTTACATCCCTAAGAAATGTTCTATTCATATTCAATCCTAACCCTTTGATTACTCTCCATCAATCCACACCACACATTGTTTTTCCACACTCAAACCCACACACCCTTCATTCCTAGCCGGCCTAACTCCCAAACACTTCTTTCTCTCTCTACTTTCTCTCTCTAATAACTCTCTCTTTCTTTCAAAGAAAGAATACTCAACTATCTCTCTTTCTTTTTAGCAACAGCTCATTCTTTTCCCTCCTCCCATTGTGGCCGAACCACCACCATCATCATCCTCACAGCCTCTCCATCCCGAGCTCTTCTCCTCCTTCATTCTCCTATTCTTTATCATCATCTCTTCTACCACCATCACCATTAACCGAGCTCCCCCCACCTCTCCTACTTCTCTTCTTCTCCATGCACCACCACATCTCTATCATTCTTCTTCTTCTTCAGCTCCCTCCACAGTCGAGCACCAGCCCACTCCTCTTCCTCATCTCCTTCTTCTCCGACTGAACCCGAGCCTCCCCCTCCATCGCAAGCATCACCATTAACACCACCGCCACTTCAACCATCACCACCACCACTTCAACCACCATCACCTCTACTGAACTATCACCACCACGACTACAGCAGCAGCAATGAGCAATGGCAGCAGTAGCAGCAGCGAGCAATGGCAGCACAGCCGTGCAGTTCAGGCACCGTCGTCGGCCGCGTGCCGTCGTGGCCGGGCCTCCCCTGGTTGGGCGAACTCCGAAAAACCCTCCGGGTGCGCCGCCTTCCTCCCCGGTGCGCTGCATAGCCTATTCGTGCATTCGCACTAATTTCCGTCGGCGCGAGCTCGGAATCAACTCAGAAATTACGTTTGGTAGCAGCGTCTTTGCACGCGTTTTTCGAGAAATCCGACCGTTGGATCGGCAAACTCTTTGCTTCTTCACAATCTTAGTATATCCATCTTCACTCCCCTCAATTTTTGTCCGTTAATTTTATCATTTGATACATCAAAACCGGCCGCCAAGTTGACCGTTTAAATTGTATAAATTTTGGATAGTTTTGCGGAGCCAATTTCGTCGGCTCATACCTCCTCCATCGCAGCTCCGTTGGGAGTGTCACCAGTTCCTATACACAGCTGGTATAAACCTCTTCCTACCCCTCCAGTTTTGTTTCATTGTGAGCTTGTTTGATTGGTTGAATTTGACACCAAAGTTGGCCGTCCGAATTCATAATTTCCAACTTGTAAAATTCTATTTTTGAACTCGGGACTCCAGATTTCATTTCCGACACCACCAGAAGACTCGTGGTGTCGTTCTAGCACGAATTTATATATAATTTGTTAGATTTGGAGGACGTAGGCCCTGGCACGCATTTCGGTGCAAAGTGGGCCCCACAGTCCGGGTCAACGGGACTTTTTGACGCCGGCTTATCGGAATCCAATTCCGGATATACGTGCTTCGCTTAACAAAATGCCTGGGAGGAATTGGCTTTTGAAAACAAAAACAAGAGGAAAAGTACAAGAAGTACAAATTCGATTATGGGAAAGTATTGCTATGGAAGTCTGATTCGTAAATGATCACTTTGTTCCTTGGACCATATGATGATGATGAAGATCACTGCTTTAAGTAGAACAATTTGGAAGAACTAATGCACCAGAAAGGTATCGACGCACTTGGGCACTGATGGCGAGGCCGAATGCTTTCCTGCTTTGCTTCACTCTGTTCTGAAAGAAAGATTGAAGAAGAATGCTCTGGAGAATCAAAATCTCAAATTTTTGATCTCTCTATTCTCTCTTGTCTCTGTGTCTGTGTTGTATGAGAAAAATGAGTCTATTTATAGACTGGGGCTTCCGTGCGTAAGAGGGCATCAAAATCTGTCTTTACGCTAACAACTGCCATCCACGATCAGAGTCATCCTCTGTATATGCTGACACGTGTCCCATCATTTCAGTAAGAATATGATACATGTACACACGTTCTTCGAAATATGTGGCATGAAGACCACGTAGGCACACCACGTTCCAAACTGGCCAGAACGAATAGGGCGTAAAAAGATGAGCGTAAACTAGCTCTGTCATAGATTTTCAGCGTAAAGTGGTTATTGAATAACCTTGAGCGTAAAATGGCTCAAATAGACTTCACGCACACATTGTTTTTTATGAGCGTAAGGACTCATGTAAAACTCCGTGCGTAAAAGAAACCATTCAGTGAGCGTAAAGTAGCTCGATCTCTATAAACGACAACAATGGTCTTTGTATGAGACAAATTCTATTGAATTCTATGGTAAATGCCATCATTGATATCTTCATGTCAAAGTCTGCATTAAATGCGAGATTTGATAGCTTTTGTCCAGCGTGAAAGAGGCTGCTCAGTCCTTGGCGTAAAATTACCGGTGTAGACCCAAGCGTAAAATGATCAATCTGCTTAGGTGTAATACAATTAGCCTTGTCTTGGGCGTAAAGAAATTACCTGTTCTATTAGGCGTAAAGCAGGCCACTTACGAATGAGATGACTCTTTGTTTGAAGCACTTTTTACGCTCCTACAAGACCCCCTTCAAAGTTTTCAAATGTCTCCAAAATTTGAAACACTTTGAACAGAAGCGTAAAAGTTGAGATTTGATGAGCGCAAAATTCGGGATACGCAACAGTCATCCGCGTAAGAGCGGGGATATCCAACAGTCAGCGTAAATATAGGGATATCCAACAGTCGGTTTTGAATCTCTCTATAAATAGGCCTTTTTAGAGAGAGAAAACACTTTTACTCATCTTCTTGAATCTCTTCGCCTTTTCTTTCTTCGAAACTCTGATCTGATGGCTCCTAAGAAATCATCCGCCGCCGGCAGCAAGGGGAAGAAACCAGCCATTGATTCCTCGTCGACTGATCATGTGAAGACCTCTACTCAGTCATCACCACCACAACGAAACCCTAATCCGGCCGTGGCTCCGCCTGTGATAGGTAAAAACCCTAATCTTCAGTTGAGAGAAAATAAATCCGTCGGGGAAGAAGAAGATAAACCAATCTTTCAGCTCTTTACGCCCACGTTGTACGTGTTAGCGTAAAGTTGAAATAACATTGTACGTCCACGTTGTACGTGTTAGCGTAAAGTTAAAATAATATTGTACGCCCACGTTATACGTGTTAGCGTAAAGTTAAAATAATATTGTACGCCCACGTTGTACGTGTTAGCGTAAAGTTTAACAAGAATACGCCCACGTTACACGTGTCAGCGTAAATCTGTTTTTGTGCCCATAACTAATATGCTAGCGTAAAACTTAACTACGCTCATCTTAAACCATGTCACGCCCCAGAACCAGAATACTGGAGAGCGGGAGCAGACATAGCCAGCTACGTATAACGGAATGGAATCCACACCGCTATACGGTCATGGCTGTCTAGATATGTGAGGGTTTCACTACAATCCATCAGTATCTTAAGGTCATAAAATAGCCTATTGTCTCAATCTCAACCAACTAATAGTAATTACAAGATGTCAGATCTCCAAATATACAATTGTAAAACGTCCCAAACATTATATATCCAGATGATCATGAAGCTAGTCGTTACAAAATGTGAGGACTAGCAAGAGTTCAGTCAAACATGATCAACCCCCGGGGCTTGTCAATCATGTTACAGCCCGTAGGCAGACAATAAGTAAGTACAATCGAGCTAACACTTGCTCGTCGGCTAAACGCCTCAAAAGAATAATTTACAATATTACAGTGGGAGAACAAAATAAACCCACTCGATGCCCTGGTTACGCCTGGTGACCACCATCGGGCTGGAAAGCAGGGGGATCCTTTGGTGCTGCTCCGGTATCTGGCCATACAAAACCAGCTGGGTCAGACCCCAGAAAGAGCAAGTGCCACAAAGGAGGCTTCACTTAAGAACTAAAGCCAGCAATTAGCACAATAATATAATTACATAATAAGAGACAGTAATTTAAGAAAAAGCATGATAGGTAATTATAAAAGACAATCTTGCATAGAATCACTAAAATACAGGACATATGGAAAAGCATGCCAGGATGATATACGATGAGATAACCATGTGACTATTCAGATAGCTAGGTTACAACCCGTAAACCAAACAAGGACCGGAGTTGTAACCCTTCGTCTGAACGGAACTTGATTTCTCTCACCATTTATCGGCAAGATAAATATAAGAAATCAGGTCAAGTAACAATCTGGAGTGACAATCATTATAGTGACAATCTGGAGTGACAATAATTCAATCATTCTGGTACAATCTTGCAATCAATCAATTCTAGACAATACCATACTGGACTAGACTCCATCCAATCAATCACGGCCAATCATTGCCTACGGCTTTCTACATTAACTAACTAGGGTTATCACAATCCTAGTTACTAGCAAGATGCAATGAGATGCTCCAAGTAGTCACAGGCCCTGCAGCTATCCAGGTTATCCAGGCAATTATTATAGTGACAATCTAGAGAGTACAATACATTAGAGTGACAATAGAATTCAATCATTTAAAGTGACAATCAAGAGTGCCCCACATAACAGTGGGCTGGAAATGTGCCCTACTCGTCGGCAGGCTACAAGTCCAAACATTTGCGGCCGGGATAACGGGATCGCCTGTAACTGGGGAAAACATCTCCTCATGACTAGTGAATTATAGTAATTATTAACCTTAGTCCATTTCAGTAGGTATTCCTGACCGTGGTACTCAGGAGTCTCCTCCTAGACATGATGCAAGACAGGACTGGATTATTTGTACAAGCACAATCGCCCACGGTATCATGATTAATTAAACATGTCATGTCATGTCAGGTAGCCGTCGTAACAGCTATTCGAGATAATCATGTCAGGTTATCATGCCAAGTGTACTTTGTCAGGAGTGCACCACGACCGGCCACTATCAGGTCATGTCAGGCTTATTATGTCAGGAGTGCACCACTACGGGTCACTATCACGTCATGCTCAATTATCAATTCCAAACATATCAAGTAAATTCGTGATTATCAAGTTCAAGACAAAAGGCGTAAGGATATAAAATGGACGTAAAATATCTAATAAAATATCAATATACAGGGCTATAGAAGAGCCAAGCTTAAAGAAAATAAAACCAAACTGGCACGCTGACATAAGACCAAGCCAGCCAAAGGCCATACGCTCAGTGCAAAAGTCATACGCTCAGGTCAGGCTACGCTCAGGCTACGCTCAGGCTACGCTCAGGCCAACCTACGCTCAGGTCAAGCCACGCTCAGGTCATACACTTCCAAAAGGCAGCGTATGGGGTCCATACGACTCCTTGTCAAGCAAGCGAGCGTATGCGAGTCATACGCTCCCAAAAGGCAGCGTATGGGGTCCATATGACTCCTTGTCAAGCAAGCGAGCGTATGCGAGTCATACGCTCCCAAAAGGCAGCGTATGGGGTCCATACGACTCCTTGTCAAGCAAGCGAGCGTATGCGAGTCATACGCTTCCAAAAGGCAGCGTATGGGGTCCATAAGACTCCTTGTCAAGCAAGCGAGCGTATGCGAGTCATACGCTCCCAAAAGGTAGCGTATGGGGTCCATACGACTCCTTGTCGAGCTAGCGAGCGTATGCAAGTCATACGCTCCCAAAAGGCAGCGTATGGGGACTGCGCTGCGCTAAAGAGCGCGTGCAACTCAGTGGCACAAGCTAAAAAGCTCGTGCACTGCTCACTGTCTTCTCCAAATCAACAAGAACTCCATAGTTGAACCCAAAGCTTCAAAAGTCCATAACTTGGTCAAAATAAGTCCAAATCCAACTTTGTAAAGGTCAAAATTGGGTAGAATAAAATTCTCTACAACATGGAACCATCAAAACTTGAAAACAAGGAAGTTTGATAGATCAAAACCACCAAAATCCAAAAATAACTAATTCCTAGATCTACAAAAAGTTAAGCCTCAAAATGGAAAATAACAAGTTCTAATGTGTCTTAGAAACATGAGGAGAAGCTAATGGAACAATAAAAATGAGCTATCTTGTGGAAGCAAGATGCACTTGCCTAGACCTCTCTCTCCCTCTCTTTGGTAGGTAAGGAAGTAAATGAGGAAGAAGAAGATGATTATGAAGAGAGAGAAAGAAGAATAGGTAATAAATATGAGTGGTGGGGGTAGGTAGGGAGTTCACCCCTTGGTTCATGATGAACCAAGAGCAATTCCAAACCGAACCAAGCCGAACCAACCCAGGAATAAACCAAGCCCAAATAAACCAATGAATTATTAAAAGTAATTAAACTATCAATGACAATAAAACCAAGCCAATGCAAAATAAACCAAGACAACTAACCATGAATAAATAAAATATGGGTCCAAAACACGTATACGTACACTAAATACGTATCACAAATTTGGGACATTACATGTTCGTATATGCCAGCATAAAAAGTTGCATTACGCTCATGCCACTGTATGGTAGCGTGAAGTTAATCAATCTTTTCTGAGAGGTTTTGTCGAACCAATACTGCATGAGTTTTTCCTCAACTCTTAAAAACTTCGAACTAACTTGATCTCTTTTGTTATTTCACCAGTGGATCTGCAAGTTCACCCCCCTCGCTGAAGTTTTTGGATCATCAGTTGGCATGGTAGGTTCGAACTATTTGGAAGATTTATCTCATGTCCAATTTCCTCAGTCGAACCCCGAGTATCCGGCAGAGAGGACACAGTTGATAGCAGCTCAAGGGGATAGATTGTTACTATCCATGATAAATGGGGAGTTGTTGAATTCACTAGATGGACAACACTTCGCAAAACCAGCCTTTCTGTTTGGAGATGCCATTGATTGTAAATCCCAGACACACCCCAAGAAAGAGTCTTGGGTTTTTAAATTTGGGAATAGAGCTATGTATCTTTCAGATATGGACAGAGATTATCCTTTATCGGCATTCGTCCATGCCACTCATCCTCGACAGATGTTGTGGAATTTGACTCCCAATAGTCATGGACGCCCGGGTAGAATTGTCTTCAAGAGAGAGCGTGCCAATGACATGGGATACTTTGCTAGTGTTCCCAATGGAGGTGTTACTTCTATCTTTGACCTTATGCCAGGCTCTAATCCAAGCAAAGATTCGGGCCTAATACAGCCAGTTCAAACCCCGATGTTTGTTAATAAATTTATGAAGGAAGCTATATTATATCCTCAAACCAACCCCAGACTGCCAGGATGGTTGACTCCATTCAACCAGAGTTGGATTCAGATAAGCCTTTGGATGATGAAGAACTTTGAGGAAGAGTTGAAAGATATTGGCTTATACGAAGCAGTAGCTTCCACCAGCTATGGTATTCCTGCGAATGGAAACTTATTTCTGGCCTTGATGGAGCTATATTTAAGTTCAACTAGAACTTTTACTACTCTGAAAGGTGAAATGGGTCTTCCCCTTCATGAGATGCAGTTTATTTCGAAGTTGCCAATGGGGGAGGCCCCATATGAAGAATACGTTCCCTCCAACAGGGAGCTTGCTGAGATCAGAGAAGTTAACCCTCAGTTAGTCGAGACATACGAAGAACTGATGTGCCACTACCTGACTTGTACCACGATGCATGAAAGTACGTCCCATTTGGCGTATATCAACAAATGGACGACTTATCTTTTCTTCCACAAGGATAAGATCTCCAAGGAAGATAAAGAAAGGTTTCAAGATAACAAAGCTCCAGTAATCAACATAGATTCGACAATCCCTTCTAACAAGGTTCGGGATATGATGGTTACTTACAAATTCCCGAATAAATATCTGTCTATGAAGACTGGAGAATTTCCTGCAAGAACTGAAGGCTTGAGCTTCCTCAGATATGGTAGTCAGAAAATCTCTCGAAGAGCTTTGCTGGCAGGCTTTCTTTCTTTATGGTTGAGAAGATGGGTTGTACCGGGTATTGGTACTGTTGACAGAATTCATCGCAGTGTACTATGGCCAGCAATACGTCTGGTATTTAAAGTCAGGATCAACCTGCTGTCGGCCATGGTGTGTCGGGTAAATGCAGGTTTAAGAACCTTTGGTGAGGAGTTAATCAACAATGCTCCTCATCGGAAAGTTTTCCCTAGGGTAGAGATGCCCTACACTTATCTGATGGGCTGGTTGTTGCATCACAACTGCAGATTATTACCGCCGGGCCCAGGCGATGATGCGGAGGTCTTTCTCCAAAAATTCAGCAAAGCTACATGGATTGCTACAACTGTAGCAGATACCCGAGCGGTTTTGAATTATTCATACGGTTGGAACTTCTTTTGTACCCGACCGCATGTTCCGGCAGATTGCTTCGGTGTTCAGTTTGAAGATGAAGTTGACGAAAGAGTTGTATTGCCACAGTTAGTCTTTAGGTGGCTTCAGTGCATCAGACCATCTCATCTGATGTACAGAAACGAAGACAATTGTGCGTTCGAACCATACTTACCTAGTAGGTTTGCTCGCCAATTTGGATACGACCAACTTCATGTTGGTAATCTTTTAACTAATTTTCGTTACTATGGGAAATTACTTGACGGAGCTAGAGGATAGAGGTATTTTGGGAGTGCTCAGACTGGTGCTAAATTTAGAATTTCGACTGCCACCAGCACTACAGAACTACGTATACTCCATACGTATGCCCACTTCTATGCTTCAATTCGTTCCTTTGCCCATGGTTACAATATGAAGGGTAGTCTGAGGTGGCCAAAAGAAGGGGATATTGAGGAACAGGTCATGGTACCAGCAGACATCCCTGACGATACTGGCATCCCAGATCCATTTCTAGTAGTTATCCCGACAGGAGTTGGAGAACCAGCTGCAGAACCTATCATTATTGGTAAAGGCCGAAGGAGAAAACAGAGTGCAGTCGCCACGTCTCCAGAAAAAACTCCAGAAAAGAGGAAGAGGTCTACCACAAAAGGGCCTTCCAAGCCAAGCGTTCACACTCCAGAAGAGGATATTGAAGAAGATCCTCTCGTCGGTCCTTCTTCAGTTCATCCTGGAGAAGGGTCTTCAGCCCCTCCACAGATAGTTGGATCAGGATCTGTAACACTTTTGTCTCCTGGACGTCTTAGCACCTCGCTTCATTTATCTTTGCCGTCCAAGGCACAAGTTACGGAAGGTACTACTACTGTATCTGCTGCTGATCAAGATCACATTCCATCAGACGAACCGGCTCTTGACTTTGAGGATGATGACTGGGATGGTGATTATGACACATATCTTGAAAAAAATGCACATATTCCAAGTATTATACAAAACCTATACGGAATTATGTATCAAGGTTTCGCATACTAACTTATTTTTGTTCATTTTGCAGATGTCATAATTGCACCAAAGCCTGTAGTTCCTCTTCCTCAAGAAGAAGAAATCTATGAAGAAAATAAGGAATCTGAAGGGGAAGCTTCCTCTTCAGGAAACTCAGATGCTGGAGAAGGGGGAGTGCAAAAGCCTGAGATGGAGCCTCTAAAAGAACATCCTCCATCATTTGAGGCCCAACAAGCACAGTTTGAATTGTCTTCTCTTGTTGAGGATCAGCACCAAGAAGAGACAAGAGTCGATCCCACTGTAGGTGATGATGAAACTGCTGGAGGTAATCCAGAATTGAACAAAGAATTAGCTGTAAAAAATTTCACCATAGCTGAAACATTGGGAAATCCTGCGGAGTCATCAACTGAAGGAGATGCTGGAGGCATACTTGAACTTCCAACAGAAGCTGGAGAGATGATAACATCCTCTACTGTTGTCACCGATTCAGTACCAATTTCTGATAAGACAATGTCAGAATCTGAACCAGCTCCTGTAGTTGTCATCACACCCATTGATATTACCGCCGCCAGAACTCCAGAAACGGCTGGGGTGACAAATATTGAAGATGTTGATGCTGAGGTCCCTGGGAACCAGACAACAATAGTAACATTATCGGTTCCATCTCCATCTGTTGTTACACCGATTGGAGACATAATCCCTGAAGCTCACCCTGCTATTGTACCACCGATATCTGCTTCTGATCTCCAAGAAAAAGACCTGTTGGATATTGTTGCCAGGCCAAGTTCCAGCACAGAAATGAATCTTCTAGTTGAGATTTATACCGACACCTTTTACAAAAGTTTGGCAACCTTGATAAAAATGGTCCTAAACGAGGGCCTCAATTATGAGACTTTGAAGACGGCAATGGCTTCGACCATCAATAACGTTGCTCTGTTCAGAGATGCAGAGAGAGCTGCAAAATTGGAGAAAATTGTGGAGGACCTTGAACAACCAATCAGTGAATATCTCAGGCTGTCAAGTAGAACTGTAGAAAGTCTTATTGAGGAGGAATATGAAGCCTTAATAGCCGATTACCTTGCTCGGGAAGCTACATACAATGAATCTCTTCGTGAACATAGTCTGAAGGTTGCCAAAGAGAAAGCATTCTTGGCTGGGATAAAGCTCTCACTTCATAGTCACATAGTAGCTTATGATGCTCTGAACATAGATATTCAGAACAAAAATCATGAAATCCACGAGTTCGAGGCAGGGTTGTTTCGCCTTAAG
Source organism: Iris pallida (assembly GCA_029216955.1). Lineage (NCBI taxonomy): Eukaryota > Viridiplantae > Streptophyta > Magnoliopsida > Asparagales > Iridaceae > Iris > Iris pallida. The sequence goes on along the minus strand of JANAVB010007399.1, from coordinate 9,873,184 downwards.
GCTGAAAGAGAAAAGATGATCGAAGCTCGAAATCTGCACCTTACCCAGAGCTCGGTTTTAGAAGAGAAAGCTTTTGGGGCTGAATCAACTATCAGGACCCTCGATGAAGCTAAAGAGGGTTTAATAACCACCTTCGCTAAGCTTTCTTGCATTTGCACCCCTGAGGCTCGACGTGCCGAGGCTACAAAGAAAGTTATGAGTTCTCTTGGTAAACGGCTAGAAGAACTACGGCAGTTACTTCTAGATATTTCTACTCCACTTTAAAAGAATTTTTTGTAATCCATTTTGCAATGTTTCCAAGATGAATGAAATATATGTTTTATGATCCTATCGTTTATTTGAAACAATAGGTATGAGATAGGAGATACTTATCAGAGGTTATAGGAACATGACAAGTCTTTTAAACTCAATGCATTATATCTATCCAGAGGTAATATGGACATGATAGATAAGTAGATTTAATATTCATCCAGCGGTCATGAGAACATGATGAAATAATAAATTCCATTAATCATCTGATGAGACAGAAGATTAATCTCTGCTTGAGAATATACAATGCCATCAGAGGTAATATGGACGTGATAGTATGTAAGAACTCAAAGAAGAGTAGATTAATATCTATGCAGAGGTCAAATGAACATGATAGATAATAAAAAAAAAGAAATACTTATCAGAGGTAATATGAACATGACAGTATATAAGAAGTAGATAAATATCTATGCAGAGGTCAAAATGATAGGTCGGAAGATTTGGTATTTATTCATAGGACTTAAGATCGTGATAAATAACGAATCCAACTTTATGTGCCAACCGGCAAGATATAAGAAAAGAGATGAGTAGTCAGCTTGACCAAACCTTGGTAGCTAGGGGATAATAAGACAAATGTCATTGAATTTCTTTCGAATTTGATAAACTAGAAGAGAATTCTTTTTGTATATCGTCATAAAAAACGTGGGACGGATCATATCCCAACCCATGACGAGTCTTCTGGTAAAACGGATCACCGCATAATGGTAGTCGTCTACCCTTTCCTTGATTAAGACCTTGCATAGTCTTTAAGTCATATCCCATATTTTGGATGATCTTGATAGATTGTTAACTATATTTGTCAATTCGGATTCTTCCTTTATCTTTATCCTTCAGATCATCTGTCTGAGTAACAGGAATATTTCTGGCCAGGCCAAATATAATTTGGCGCTTGTTTTTCTTATCAGATAGGACCACGAAATAGGATTCTTCGTATCGTCTGAAAGTTACGCAAGCTTGTGATGAAGCGGCTACAGGAAGCAGATAGGGAGAAGATGTCAAGAACTTTTGAGCATAAGGTCCAATATCAACATGAGGAGGGAAAGAATTCTCTTTATGATCAATGTATAAAATTTCTTCCGGCTCTATGTTGTCTTTATATTGATGACTTTGATTATCAGAAGATAAAGTCATTCTCTCAATAAACTTGACAGCCATATACTCGAAAAGGAAATCTTCATTGATATCAAAGAGATGAGCAATATTTACATCATTTACAGTCTGATTGCTACGCTTCGGATTAGTCAACAGTGGACCATCATCCGTCTTCTGCGTAGAATTACCAATATTAACGATCAATGGTGATTCTGGATCATTCGTACCAGAAGTACGCCCTTTGACTTTGATTATAAAAGGTTGAACTTGGCTCTTAGCAGGAATTTTTATTGATTCCTCAGATGAAGTTTGAGTTCTTTCTTTAACCTTGATTATCAAAGGTTGATCATTGACAAGTTGAGATTGGATTCGTCCCTTGACCATGATCTTCAAGGGTTGTTCCTCTGGCGGATCTTCATTAATAGACTGATCCTCAGATGATGATTCTTCAGCCATGTCTGATATCTCTTTTATATGCTCTTGTTTATAAAGCCTTGAATCAGAGAAGTAGGCTTCGACACCCTTGAAAGGATTAATATCAGCAAATTCAGTTTTCACAACTCCTTAGGAATCCACATATTTGAAGCATTGGTGGAGAGTTGAAGGCACAATATTGTGCTCATGAATCCACGGTCTTCCAAGAAGAATATTGTAGGATACATCCGAGTTGATAACATAGAAAGTTACCATGGTTCGAAGATCACCAATCTGAATCTGCAACCGAATCTTCCCCAGTGGCTTACTCTTGCCAGAGTTAAAACCAACAATAGTGGTACTAGTGTAAGTCAGCTCACTAGTAGGAATCCTCAGGGGCCTTAGTATACTCTGAAGAATTATGCTGATTGAGGACCCGGGATCAATGTAGATCCTGTCAATTTCAGTGGATCCGATATATCCAGTGTAGCACAGAGGCCTATCATGCTTGTTGTGTTTCAATAGCATATCCTCTTGTGTAAAGATGATGTTGGGAATTGCTTCCATCACACTATGACATTGTGGACATGACACTGACATATTATCGGGAGTCTTGAGTTGAGCTAAGCATGAATCTGCTTGAAGTAAAGCTTCACTCAAAGTCTCTCTGCTTTCTCTAGAGAGGCGAAGCAGTTCAAATATAGACAATCTAGCCGGAGTATTGGCTAACTGAGCTAGAATATCGAACTTGTAAGGCTTCATTGTCACCCCCTGACTGGAAGCAGACTTCAATGGGATATCAAAGCGTACTGCCTTCTGTTTTCCCTTTTCAACCACAGACGGTTTAGCAGGAATAGGAGAAGGTTGAACCGGTAGTGTTTCCACTACATCTTCTGCTTCTTTGGAGGATCCCTCATAGTCTTTGTGGTACTCTTTTCCAGATCTTGTACCAGCAAAAGTTTCTTCTTCAGACTCAGGAGAAGAAAGTACCATATTGCAGGATTTAGTCTTTCTTCCTCTAGCCTTTTTCTTGTGAGGATTGTTACGAGGAACTTCAGAACCCAATCCAGCGGTAGAATTCTGATTTTGAATTTATAAAGGAAGACGTATTCCTTTATCATGGTTCAAACCTTCTGCCTTTTGAAAGTCGTAACCCATCTTCTTCATGAGAATAACAGATTGCTGACTATACAAATGGATAGGCAGTGGACTTTGAATAGGTGTTTCAACACAGGAAGAGGAATGAATCTCTGCAACTACAGGAGAATGAAGTACAGATGTCTCTGTAGTTAAGGGAGGAGAAGGATTCGGGATACGAGGAGAAATCCCTGTTGGAGCTTTTTCATAAGCAGCAAAGACTTATTGTGCCCGGTATAAATGAACACTATTTATGGCTAGCCACTGCTGATGAGTAAGCTTGAGCTTGGCAGGAAGAGCTAGACTTGGAGGACAGATGTTTAGTCCTTTCAGTCTATCTTCTAGAGGAATGCTGTCCCATAGGTGATCCAAGTCATCAGGATCTGGGATAATATGAGAAATCATGTTGCAAGTTTTGACTATCTTGCCTTTCTTGGATTTTGAAGTTTTACCTTCATTTTCCAATTCAGGCACTAAGTCAGGATGTACCCACATGATTTCACCATTCTTCAATGTGAGAGGCAGCAATCCTGTATTTTCTTTCCTGGCAGGCGGGATATTCACAATCTTCATCGTCGCCTTCGGGATTGGGATAATTCCATCTGGGACTTGCTGTGGAGGAAAATGCCCAAACTGAAGAGAAACCATATTGGTTGTCACCGTATGGTCATCATTGGTTAAAGCGATGGCGCCACCATTTATCAACTCTTGGATCTTCTTTTTCAAGACATAGCAAGCACTGGTAGGATGATTAATGTATCTATGATAGATACAATACTTGGGATTGTCAGTCAGATTCACCTCATTAGGCCTTTTTGGCTCTGGAATCTGAAGTTTACCACTTTTTACCAGACATTGAAATATCCCTGGGATATCACTTTCGTCAAAGGAGTATTCTTCCTTTGGCCTGGAAGATTCCTGATTACTTGGCGTCGTTTTGTTCTTGGAAAGATTGACCATAAGAGTATCTTTTTCCTTCACATTACGATTGCCAGGATTATTGCCAGGATTATTTTTCTTCCCTTTGTCTTCTAAAGCGAAAATCATCCCATGTTCGCGAGCCAACCTACCATTAGTCTCGGCAGAAACTGCTGCTATGATGAACGAAGCCCAATCTGTGAATTGGGAACCCGTGAAGACAGCGATGGTTGGTCGCAGATTCATCTTGCATGTGTCAATCAACGTTTAATCTGGTATACCAGGAGGCATCTTTAGAGTAGCTTGTCGAAAACGTTCAATGAACGTCCGAGTATCTTCTTTCTCCTTTTGTTTGATTTCTATCAAGGAGGACATGTTCATGTCCATACCTCCTTCATAGAAGCGGAAGAGGAACATTGCTTTGAATTCGTCAAAAGACGAAATAGAGTTATCGGGTAAGCTACGATACCAGTCGTAAGCTGAACCCGTCAGGCACCCAATGAACACTCGAGTGAGAAGAGCATCATTTTTCTGCAAGTGTACAGTCATAATATCAAAGTAATTGATATATTGACTGGGAGATGCTTTTCCATCGAACAAAACCATGGATTGTGGCTTGAACTTCGGTGGAAAGGGTACATCATTCCAATGAGGAGGATAAGGTTGCTTAATCCCTAACCTCTGGAGTTGATCTTTGTGCCTTAAAACTTCAAACTGTGCTTTAAGTTCACGCACTGCTTGAATGGATTCACTGGTTTGAGGAAGCACATTTGACTGAGTAGTCATTGGATGTACCATAACCCCCACTGGAGGTGGTACATCTTCTGGAATGATGGGATCCGGAGATGCAGAATTTTGATTAGCTGCAGGCTCTTGAATATTCAAAGGTATTTCAGCCCCTTGACTATCTTGAGTTTGTGCTGCTACTGGTGCCGGTGTCACTACTGTCGGTTGAGCAGTTTGCTGATTCAAAATTATTTGATGCATGCTTTGCACCATATTAAGCATATCCTTCAGTGATTGTTCAACAGCAGTGAGACGTTGTTCTGTATTAGCAGATGACGTCTCTGGTTCATCTCCAACAGCGTAGGAGTCAACCTCTCTTGAAGATACAGAAGGATTTGTATAGAAGTACGAATCCATGCTATCGGTATCAGACTCAAAAGATTGAGTACCCCCAGCTTCTGAATCAGAAGTCTGCAATTGTCTTTGTCTTCTTGATCGAGTATTCTGATATACTCCTTCAAAGGAATCAAGAAGCCTGTTGAACTATTGTTGACTTAGAGTTTGGGACGTGTTCCGTCTTGGATGTCGTCCTCTGTTAGTATGAGATGTCATGTTGACTGACACATATGGCAACTCATGTTCTTGGTCTTCAGCTTGATGTGGAGGCGCATTGAAACTCAATCGATCAAAAACTGATCGTCTTGAAGCTGAACAACAACAGTTGATCACAACCTGGTGGTATTCACAAAGATGTTTTTCTTGGGGGAATGTCACCGGAGATTGTCTATTCTTACGCTTTTGCATTAGCAATTCGCGCAAATCAGAAGGAGTGGATGAAGTATTCTTCTTTATTACATTTGGGGTAGAAAAACGTTTAGTCCCTTGTGTATAGAGAAGATTACTGGCTGCATTCGCAGAACCGAACTGTACATTTTTACGCGTTTGGAGTTGTGTGCGTAAATCTTGAGATTTAGCACGCAGGACTCCATTTTCTTGGCGTGTGATTTGTAAGTTTGGTACCTTGCGTAAAGCAGTATAAGAAGGTTGTTGGTGTAGAACAGAAGTTTTACCAACAATATTTTTACGCTGCACACGTTTAGATACATTCACATTTGACATGTGAGCATCATTGTGAATTTCATCTACACTGTCATAGACTCATCTACACTGTCTAGATACATTCACGTTTAGATTTATCTTTACGCATGGAACGTAAAATCTTGTTATCTACCACGTTACCAACGGGAGATTTTGTTTTACGCGAGGGGCGTAATTTATTTGGGCCTACCACGTCACCGACGGAAGACTGATTCTTACACCCAGAAGCACAAACTTTAAAGTCTGTCCCATTACGAATGGGAGACTCATTCTTATGAATTGAGCATAAAATTTGGTTCTTACCCACTGAGCGTAAAACTTGATTTTTATGCAGTGGACGTGAAACCTGGTTATCTTCACCGTTACGAACGGAAGATAAATCGTGACACTTCAAGTGCAACTTTGAAGTAGGGACTGCCTCGTTATGAACGGGAGCCCCTACGACATGAGTGGGAAGAATTCTCTTGTCATCAGAAGCAGCAGAGAGATCAGAAATCATTTTGGATTTGGGAATCCAAACTTTTCGTGCTTTGCGAGACTTTTGAACATTGGAGTGGCGAGAACCACCCCCAGTTCAGAGCATTTCTTCATAGGCAGTCTGGTCGAAGTGCACCACCAGAGTCTTCTTGGTCGAACCGACCGAAACATCATCATATTGAGCAATCACCTCCTCGTCAGAGGAGAAGGTCGACCCCAGCAGAGTCGCCATTTTTGTTTCGCTTAACAAAATGCCTGGGAGGAATTGGCTTTTGAAAACAAAAACAAGAGGAAAAGTACAAGAAGTACAAATTCGATTCTGGGAAAGTATTGCTATGGAAGTCTGATTCATAAATGATAACTTTGTTCCTTGGACCATATGATGATGATGAAGATCACTGCTTGAAGTAGAACAATTTGGAAGAACTAATACACCAGAAAGGTATCGACGCACTTGGGCACTGATGGCGAGGCCGAATGCTTTCCTGCTTTGCTTCACTTTGTTCTGGAAGAAAGATTGAAGAAGAATGCTCTGGAGAATCAAAATCTCGAAGTTCTGATCTCTCTATTCTCTCCTGTCTCTGTGTCTGTGTTGTATGAAAAAATGAGTCTATTTATAGACTGGGGCTTCCGTGCGTAAGAGGGCATCAAAATCTGTCTTTACGCTAACAACTGCCATCCACGATCAGAGTCATCCTCTGTATATGCTGACACGTGTCCCATCATTTCAGTAAGAATAGGATACATATACACACGTTCTTCAAAATATGTGGCATGAAGACCACGTAGGCACACCACGTTCCAAACTGGCCAGAACGAATAGGGCATAAAAAGATGAGCGTAAACTAGCTCTGTCATAGGTTTCCAGCGTAAAGTGGTTATTGAATAACCTTGAGCGTAAAATGGCTCAAATAGACTTCACGCACATATTGTTTTTTATGAGCGTAAGGACTCATGTAAAACTCCGTGCGTAAAAGAAACCATTCAGTGAGCGTAAAGTAGCTCGATCTCTATAGACGACAACAATGGTCTTTGTATGAGACAAATTCCATTGAATTCTGTGGTAAATGCCATCATTGATATCTTCATGTCAAAGTCTGCATTAAATGCGAGATTTGATAGCTTTTGTCCAGCGTGAAAGAGGCTGCTCAGTCCTTGGCGTAAAATCACCGGTGTAGACCCAAGCGTAAAATGATCAATCTGCTTAGGTGTAATGCAATTAGCCTTGTCTTGGGCATAAAGAAATTACCCGTTCTGTTAGGCGTAAAGCAGGCCACTTACGAATGAGATGACTCTTTCTTTGAAGCACTTTTTACGCTCCTACAATACGGTTGAGTTCGTATCGTCATTCTGGACTCGTTGACATATAGTTTGCTGAGTCTTGAGAACATTGGCTCCGGTACGCATTTCTGTGCATACCAGAATTTCAATGTTCTGGTCAACGGACCAAATTAAGATCGGGTCAACGGAATCCAATTCCGGATATACCGTTGGGTTCGTATCGCTATTTTAGACTCGTGGACATATAATTTGTTATATTTTTTTGACATTTTTTTGTACATTTTTCGATGCAAAACGGCTCCAACATGGATACCGTTTTTGATCCGAAATTACCTTTTTGCCCTTGTGTCCAAACTGGACCGATGGATAGGCTATCCTACCTAATTTGACCATTCTGGACATGTTGGCGATGTTTAATTCATCATCCGACAATGTTTGTAGATATTTTCTCTATGTATCACATTTTATTATAGTTAATTCTTATATTGTTCGTATTTCGGGATTAGTACAACGAAACTGAGATCAGTCGATTCCAATGATCTCATATCGCTGAAATTGATAAAATGAACATGTGGATCACTATAATAAGATTATTAACCTTACCATTGATCATCTTATCTCGATTTGCGTGTCGTAAGTTTCGATGTACGAATAACGAGGTACAACCTTATATCTTTAATAATTAGACTAAAATTGACCCTGTTTGACCAGAGTTAACCAGTTGACCAAAAGTCAACTGTAAGTCAACACTTGACCTAGTTTGACTAGATTGTTGCCCAGAGTTGACCTAGAGTTGACTTGACTAATTAGAAGAGCCTAAAATAATATAGATTGCTTGTAGAAATTCATTTATTACAACTTGAACACCTTATAACTTGTGTTGCTCTAAATAGGACTCTGTGGCTTCAGTTGGACCTCTATACCTATCAGCTGTTCAGGTTATCAGGCGAGTACATTCTCTGACCGTTTCATGCTTCATAGGATTTACATTTACGCTCTAGATTACTTTACTTGATGCTGTCATAATGTTAACACAGATTGGTACTATATGGATACCTTCATGAGATGTTATCCCCGTCGGAAGCATCGGGTTACAGTATGTCATGTGCGTTTCACTTTCATCATATACTCCGGTGCTTTCACCATTCATGTGCACTCTCGTGATTCATGTACTCTCATGTTCACGGAGCCCTCATGTATACAATCATGTGCACCCTATTACGGGCCTTCATGTGATATCATGTGCAATAACATAACCTGTCTGGATCCTTGTGTATTGATTGGGGTACGGGAGAGTATAAATGGTCATGTGAACAATTCCAAAGTAGTATACTCATGTGCAAACTCTTAGATTACTCATGTGCAAATTCAAGCCGTTCACATGTCTAGCTTGTACTCTAAATTACTAGTTCACTGTAGCTCTTTACTTATAGTAGATATTTCATTACAGTCTTCTCTTTTACTCATGTATATTCTCAGCATTTCATGTATCTTACTCTATTGCATATTTATATATCCTGTCATATTATAAACTGCGTGAGATGTACTGTGCTCGCTCCTGTCCTGACTGGACCTGTTGATAAATTTTACAGATAGCTTGGAGGTTACCTGCTAGCCTAGAGGAGACACAGTAGAGGTTGGAGTAGATAGCTAGGGTTTTTTTTATTTTATTTTCAGTTGTCTTGAGCTGTATTTACTCTATGGATTACTGTATTTGAGATGCTTTCTGGATTTGTGATATCTTAGACACTTAGACTTCTATCTGTTGTATCTCTTTGTGGATTTCAGTTTTATCTATCTATCTTTTATCGTATTCCACCTTAGATGTGATTGAGACTGTATTATGCTATGTCACCTCCATTCAGAGTGTATATACTGTACAAGTACCTAATATATTGTTAGATGATTGACCTAGGACAGCATTCTACCGCCGACACTGCGGTGTAGGCTGGACGTACCTACTTCTCGTGCCCTTACTCTAGGGTGTGCGTCGTGACAAGTCCACTCTGTTGCCTCGTCCCTATGATCAACGATACCACAATAACAAAAGATAAAGAGAAAAAAATGAATTGAATCATATGCTGGATATAGTTGGTTATGAAATATATTCTCCTGTCATGTTTCTTATGAATTGTTAAAAGAACCTAGATAAGTAGAAAGAGCACTAGTAAATATGTAGCTTCACATGTTGAATTAGTGCAGATATTTGTGAGTTTCGGCGAAGTGCCGCTCGCCAGTACATGATGTGTGCTGACCCACGTTGTGGGCATCCTTTTCAGAAAGTAAAGGAGACAGGGGAATTTTAAGTGAGGTACTAAAGCTCGTCTAGCCCAGTAGAGCTGTGGATTGCCTTGAAACTTCTTTTCATTTCCAGTCAAAGTTACAAGTTTCTTTTTCTTTGAAGGTGTCTTTACATTCAGCATGTAATAAAGGGATATGATGTATGGGCATTGCGACTATTTTCAAAAGAGAGTTTTAAAGAGAATCATGTAGCCAAGATAAGACAAATCTGAGTTTGCAAAGCTTTATACTTGTATTCCTATCATGTTTATCAATAAAAGAAGTATTTCCATTTCAAATCTTTGTGTTCAATATTTAGTTTTCTGCAATAAATGGTTGTGTGCGTGTGTTTTGCTTGACTAGTTGATTTGTGCAGAAACATTGGCCTTGTGCAAGCGCAACTTAGGCTTGCACGACATCATGCCTCAGTGAGGACGAACGATCCCGCAGGGATCCAGGCAAGGCGGATGACCCTAACAGGATCGGGGCGTGACAGAAGCTCCTCCAGATATGGAGGATATTTGGTTGGTACGAGGCTGTTCTTGTAACAGTTTCTATTTTAAGTCGAATTCGAGTGACCCTTGTAGTTACGGGAAGAGACATAAGACCCTTGCTGGGTGGCAAAGATTAGTAGATCGAGCTACGGTGCGTATTATTTCTTCCATTATTGAAATATTGTTAGTTGAGGGCAGTGGACATAAAAGGCATACAACGTTAGGGAAGAGCAAATGCCGACCGATACCGAAAAACTGACCGAATACCGATTAATACTATCCCGAAAAACCGAACCAAAATTATGTACCGATGCCGAATTGCCGAACTGACTAGAATATGGTATAATGGGTAGTGGTGACGGTTTGAGTGTAGTACCATACCGAAAATACCGAACCGAACCGATTATATATATATATATATATACTTTTTTTAGAATGTTGTTCTTGATTAATTTTATACTACTCATTTTTATTTTTATCTATGTTTTGGTCAGTTTCTTAGAACTTAGAATAGATTTTAGTGGACTTGATGTTATGTTAAGAATGCTAAGCATTTAGTTTTTGATCTTTTGAGCTTATATTTTTGTGTTCTCATAAAATTTTGAAGTAAATTTTGGTTACTTAAACTTATACTAAAGATTAAACTTAGTAACCACGTTTGGTCTTTTAAGCTTATTTTAGGTGTTTGTGACTTGTTACATGCATATTGTTCTAATAATTCTGATTAATTGCTTGGTTGGTAGAGGCTTGTCTTTAAAATTTAATGTTTCCAAAAAAGTAAAAAAAAAAAAAAAATTATAGGTTAAGTGGTTCTACAATATTAAGTGTGTTGGTTGATCAATATTAATTGGTAAAATATCGATACCGAACAAAAATCGACCGAATATCGATTAAACTGAAACCGAAAAAATCGATTCTAAATTGTATGATATTGGTATTAAAAAGGCACCGAAAAGTTTGACCAAATACCGACCTATTATACCGACGCTCACCCCTATACAACGTAGTATGCACAAAAATCCGTGCGTAAGGACGAACATTTAAAGAAAACATTTTCTATTTAAATGCTAAAAAAATAAAAAGAAAATAAAAGAAAAAGAAAAAGAAAAAGAAAAAGAAAAAGAAAAAGAAAAAATTCTAAAAAACTGTGTTGAGAGTGGGATTTGAACCCACGCCCTTTCGGACCAGAACCTTAATCTGGCGCCTTAGACCAACTCGGCCATCTCAACATTTGTTATGTGACTTACATAATTCTTTATATTAAGTGTAAAGAGATGATTTGACATACTGCTCACTGTGCTGAATCACGTAACGTAGAGGAAATATATAGATGTGATGCACAATTTGACAATCCATTTTTAATTTTTTATTTTATAATTAATATATATAGTTGTGTCGAGGTACAACTATCAACCCTCAAACAGTATATGTCAGCTGACAGCCATAAAATATCAAACAGTTCGACTACAAAAATTAAAATAAGAACTCAAAATAAGAACTGATAGGTGGACTTATTTTCTACTTATGTCCTTAATTTTTTTTTCTTTGGATCCTTAAAAATATCAAAGTAAGAGATGCATTTAATCCCATAGTTTTCATTGACGAGTTAAAAAATTATTAACACATGCGCTACTATAGCACATTTATCGATGTATATTTTGTATAATATATGTATTGATAAATATAAAATATATATTGGTAAATGTGCTATTATAAGTACTTATATAAAATATATATTTATTAATATGTTAACATATGCCCTTAGGGTTTGTTTGGTAACCGAATATTACTATTTGGATTTGGATTTGGAAATCCTCCAAATCCAAATCATGAATTTTACTATTCAAATCCAACTCCAAATCCAACTCCAACCAAACATAGGATTTAGTTTTATGATTAATAACTATAAATTAAATAATTAATAATTAACGATTAATAATAGTAATTATAAATTAAATAATTAATAATTAATAATTAGTAATTAACGATTATAAATTAATAATTAATAATTATAATTATAAATTAATAATTAATAATTATAATTATAAATTAATAATTAATAATTAATAATTAATAATTATAATTAAGTAATAATTAATAATTAACGATTATAAATTAAGTAATTATAATTAATAATTAAATAATTAACGATTATTAATAACAATTATAAATTAAGTAATAATTAAATAATTAATAATTAATAATTAATAATGAATTAATAATTAATAATTAATAATTAATAATTAATAATTAATAACTAATAATTAACGATTAATTAACTATAAATTAAATATTTTAGAAATAGTAATTATAAATTAATATTATTATGATTAGTAAATTATTAATTAAATTATTATAAAATATGATTCTAATTGTGATTAAATTATTATATATTAATATTATAATAAAATAGTTATTAACAAATTATTAATTAATATTATAATAATACTAATAAATTATTAATTATGATTATAACGAAATTAACTAATTAACTAATTAACTAATTTTTTAATTAATAATACTAAACATAGGATATGATTGTTAATTAATATTATAATAATACTAATAAATTATTAATTAATATTATAATAATAATATAATAATACTAGTAAATTATGATTATTAACTAAATAATAAAATATTATTAATTAATATTATAATAATACTAATAAATTATTAATTATGATTATAATAAAATTAACTAATTAACTAATTTTTTAAATTAATAATACTATTATTTTATTAATTAATAATACTAATAAAATAGTTAGTTTTTTATTAATTAACTAATTTTTAACGAAATTATTAAAGGATAAATATTTTTAATGAAATTATTAAAGATTAACTAATTTTTAATTTACTAATTTTTAACAAAATTATTAAATAATAAATATTTTAACAAAATTATTAAAGAATAATTTTTTCTCCAAAATCCAACCAAATTCAACTTTTGGATTTTGTCATACTTTACATGTCCAAATCCATCTCCAACCAAACATAGAATTCCATGAATTTGTCTCCAAATCCATAAAAATCCAAATTCCACCTCCAAATACGATTTACCAAACGGACCCTTAGAGTTAGGACACATGTTGACAAATTCTTGTTTTAAATGCTATTTTCTCAGAACCCTCAATTACTAACATTACTAGTTGTGAGGAGTCCAACCTGTGGTGTAAGGATGTGGAATTAATATTGTACGGCCGTAGGACACCTCTAGCAGGGGAGGAGAGTGCAGAGGAATAATAATTTTAAATTAAAAATTAAGCAACAAATAACCAACTACAATAAGATAATAGTATAAAATTGCGTAAACTAAATGAGTAGAGAAGAGCAAACGCAAATACCGATGTTTATACTAGTTTTTTTCTGAGAGGACTAGTTCAGTTTCGAGAACTCTAGCTCAATGTTGAATCTACTATAAAGTGAAACACAAGCTTTGATCCGAAGCACTTGTAACTTTTTATAGACTCATGTGTTTTTGATTCGAAGTGCACGACCACTTCACAACCACAAGTTTTTATGCGAAGAGCTTGTCGACTTCAACTCGGATGAAAATGAAATTATTTCAATCCTTTTTACAACTCGAACCAAACATCTAGATCGAACTGCACTAGCACTGGACTGGTTATAGGAGCTGTAAAGCTTGGAATGAAAAGTTTAAAGATCAAAAGAATCCTTAAAGAGATAGAAGAAGAGAAGAGTGAGTTCATGTGAAATGAATGAAAATATCTTCTAGGGTTTTGGGGGACCAAACTCGGGTAGAGTTCGGTTTTCTAACGTTCAAAATATAAACGTTGGGAGCCAGATTTTTAGGTGGACCTGATCATTAGGGTTATTGGGTTAAGGTGACCGAGTTCGGCCCGAGTTCTGTCGGAGTTTGGTCCGAGCTCGGTCCCTTTGTATCCAGCAGGGTCCAACTCTGATTTGGGTTTATTTGGGTTTTGTTTTGAGCAGAATTTTGGTTTATGAACTAAACTCGGTCTAAAAGTAGGTTTGACTTTTTGATAGAGGGGCTAGGAACCAGACCAAGTGACAAGTGCGACATGATGTACATATTATTCCTAGACTCAATAAAAAGCAAAATACATAATAAATTAAAAAATTATCCCGTTGAGCAACTTTGATGATGTCGCACCGTCAAGGTTCAGTCAGTTGCAGTCTTCATTTGTTTATTTATAAGTTGTATCGAATCAAACTTTTAACGATTATCGAAATCAGGCTTGACCATGACCTATGGGCAAACAAATATATGCAGAAAAGTGATATTGATGGGTATAAATTAAATTCTAAATATTTATTCCAAATAGAAATGTAGAATGATTGCCTATACCCATGGCAGGCATGGGGTAAGTTAGACAAGCCATCGAGCTTGGACAACCTCCTTGATTAGGACACACCCCAAGCCCTTAAGTCCCCAGCTCGCTAATAGAGCCTTTGCGGTCCACCCAAACTCGTTCTAGACAGTTGAACAAACAATCTCCCATGTCCATATTTTGAGATTTTAATGAGAAGGCCTCGAGTAGCTCAGGATTCAAGAGAGGAATTCGGAATCCGAGCTTCACGCCGCGCAGAACCGGATGCAATTGGCTTCTTGATGTTCGTAAAAAATTACTGGTCTTATTTTTTTGGCCACAACATTTATAACTTTCATCTTGCTGTAATTTTTATGATATCTTTTTTTAGAGTCAAGGGACAAATGGCAACAAAAAATTAGCTTCGAATAGGACAATCCAATCCCTAGCCGGCCCTGCCTATATGTAGGAAATAATAGTGCCTTGTTCTCATTGCTAGAGTTGTGTTACAATATATATAGTGTTTACATTTGGGCTTATGGGTATGGGCCATAATTACATTACCAATATAATCTAACACCCCCCCTCAAGTTGGAGCCTGCAAGTCACAAATGCCCAACTTGGGAAGGAAAGAATCAAACACTTGCTTTCCAAGGGGCTTGGTGAAGATGTCAGCCAGTTGAGAAGAAGTAGGAACATGCGAGGCTATGACGGTGCCATCTCTAATAGCATCGCAAACAAAATGCAAATCCACCTCAATATGCTTACTGCTCTCATGAAATACCGGGTTCTGAGCCAGGTGCAGGGCTGACTGACTGTCACAATACACCAACATAGCAGATTCCTGACGAACGCCCAAACACACCAATAACTCCTTCAACCATTTCAACTCACAAACAAGCGCAACAAGAGATCGGTATTCAGCTTCAGCGGAAGATCGGGAAACAGTTGATTGCTTCTTGGTCTTCCAAGAAATAGGAGACCCCCCCAGAAACACCAACCAGCCTGTAACAGAGCGGCGAGTCAAGGGACAACTTGCCCAGTCGGAATCACACCAACCAGAAAGACGGAGATCACAATCAGCTTTCAAAAGAATACCCTGTCCTAGTGCATTTTTGAGATATCTGACAACTCTCAAAGCAGCATGCCAATGATCTTGTCGAGGCTCCTGTAAGAATTGAGACAAGATATGCACGGCATAGGCCAAGTCAGGGCGAGTAAATGATAGATAAATCAACCTCCCAACCAGCCTCCGATAAGTCTCTGCATCCGCCATCCTCGGACTAGTCGATTCTGCCAGCTTGTGATTGGGCTCCATGGGAAAACCAGCAGGGCGAGACCCCATCAAACCACATTCTGAAATGATGTCCAAAGCATACTTCCTTTGACACAAGGAAATTCCTTCCGCACTCCGAGCTACCTTTATGCCAAGAAAGTACTTCAACACGCCAAGGTCCTTCATATGAAAGCAAGAACTAAGGTACTTTTTGAAAGCATCTAAAGCACATGTGTCATTACCTGACACAATCATATCATCCACATAGATCAAAACATGCAACTCTATCTTCTCCTTAAAAAAAGAGAAAAGGGAATAATCGGAATGTGATTGAATAAATTCATAGGATATCAGAGAAGCAGTAAGCTTAGCGAACCAACAACGTGGTGCCTGTTTCAATCCATATAGAGACTTACGCAGGCGACACACTTTGTTGGGTTCACCATGCGAAAAACCTGGCGGCAACTTCATATATACTTCTTCAGTCAGATCACCATGAAGAAAAGTATTGTGCACATCCATCTGGTGCAATGTCCAGCCTTTCACAGCTGCAACAGCCAAGAACGCCCGAACTGTAGGCATCTTAGCTACCGGGGCAAATGTTTCTGAATAGTCGATCCCCTCAACCTGATGGTTACCAAACACAACTAGCCGTGCCTTTAAGCGCTCAACACTGCTGTCAGATTTGTACTTTATTTTGTACTCCCATCTACTTCCCAATGCTTTCTTTTCAGGAGGCAAATCGACAAGACTCCATGTCCCATTATCTTCCAGAGCCTGTATTTCAGTTTGCATAGCCGTGCACCAGCCTGAATCTCGCGAGGCCTGGCGATATGAAGTAGGCTCAACACCTGCAGTGATGGCTGCAAAAAAATCTCTGTGTCCAGCAGTAAATATGTCATAACTTAGAAATTGTGTTAGAGGATACGAAGTACCTGAGGAAGTGATGGGAACAAATGAACTGTGGTGAAGGGGGGGACTTTTACTTCGAACATCATTCATCACAAAATCCTGTAATCGTACTGGCTGTGATTTCTTTCTCATACCTCTTCCTAATACTACCTCGTCAGACACCTCTGGCAACACTGTATCCCCTGTATCATTAGTAGTATCCACATCACCCTCAGCGGACTTTCCTGTCAATACTTCTGTATCGACCTGTGCATCCTTGCCAGTCGGTGCCGAGCCACCAGCAACCACTTCGGCCTCAGCAACCGTAGCCGGCACCATCCCAAAAGCCTCTATATCGTCTCCCGGCACCTCAACAGATGTATGGTTTGTCGCAGAAGACATCTCGCTAGCAGAGCCACACCCAGGAAATTCTTTTTCATAATAAGTAACATCACGGGACACAAAAAATTTACCAGTCTCCAAATCATACAGTTTCCATCCCTTTTTATCAAGTGGATACCCAACAAAGATACATTTTCTGCTCCTGCTAGCAAATTTATCATGTCGGGATTTCAAATCATACGCATAGCACAGACAACCAAAAATACGTAAATGATCATACGAAGGAGCCGAACCATATAAAACTTCATAAGGAGACTTAAAATGTAAGATACTAGAAGGGGTCCTATTTATCAAATAACATGCACCCAGAACACATTCCCCCCAAAAATCCACGGAAAGAGAACCCTGAAATCGCAATGCCCTGGCGACATTTAAAATATGTCGATGTTTTCTTTCCACCCTTCCATTCTGTTGAGGTGTTCCAACACAGGATGTTTGGAACAATATACTTGAGATAAAAAATAATCTCGTAAACAATTAAATTCAGTGCCATTGTCACTCCGCACTCGACGGATATCAGCCCCAAACTGACGCTTCACCATAGCAATGAATTTAAGAAACGCAGAATAAACAGCACACTTATCTGTCAATAAGACAACCCAAACAGCTCTAGAAAAATTATCCACCAAAGTCAAAAAATATCGTGCCCCATTGGATGACGGAACACTATATGGTCCCCACAGATCACAGTGTATAAGTTCAAAGCATCTCGAAGCACGATTATTACTATCAGGAAAGGCATCACGAGTCTGTTTAGCTTGATGACAAATATCACAAGCCTTATGAGAAAACACTCCACTACCAGAGAGAAAAGGTAAAGTCTGCATTACTTTATCTGAAGGATGTCCCAGTCTACTATGCCAAACCTCGGAATCACTCTCTTTGCATGCCAGGATCACCGAAGCCAAAGAAGCTGGAACCTCCCCCAAGAAGTAAAGTCCACCCCGTTGTTCACCTGCCCCAATCACCATCCTCGTACTTCGGTCCTGAACAAAACACAAATCAGGAGTAAATAACATATCACAAGTTCTGGCACCAATCAATTGGGAGACAGAAATCAAATTGAAGTCAATGTCGGAACATAAAGAACATCCGTCAACACCAACGAGGCAGTCAAAAATACTTTGCCTCTCAGAACAGCCTCAATAGTGCTCCCACCAGGCAAAATCACAGGGCAGACAGGGCCCTCAAAGCAATCAACTAAACAGGCACGAGAGCCTGTCGCATGCAGAGTAGCCCCAGTATCGAATATCCAAGGGACAGAAGAATTCTTACCCATCAGACGATCAGAGTTTGAAGAGCCAGGGTTGGAAGAATCGTCGTTACCCAGCAAGCTCATCAGTTTCTGTCATTGTTCACCTGAGAGTGGTGAAGGATACCCTCCATGCATTATATCTGCTGAACTTCCAGCAACACCAGCAGGGACACCATGACCAGCAACGGCGACATGATGAACAACCCCTGCGCCACCAGCACCATGACCCCCATCACGTCTCTGTGGTGGTGTCGGGCCTCTGCCACCACCAGCACCACGTCCGCCCTCACGCCGAGGACGAGTCTTCCACCACTCTGGATAGCCAATCTTGGCAAAGCAAGTTACAACATCATGACCTGTTTTCTTGCAATGAGTACAGATCATACCTGATTTGTCCCTGGAATCTGAGGTTCTACTATTAGAAGGAGTAGAAATACGAGATGAAGACTTGATAGCCAGCGCCATCACCTCCTCAGTAGCAGATTGGACCGGAGATTTTCGCATATCCTCCTCCTCACGGACTGCCTGGTATGCCCGATCTAAACTTGGCTGAGGATCCTGAGCCAGAAGATTAGATTGGGTATGACCATACAACTCAGCATTCAACCCATACATAAAATCCTGAAAGTGGTCTTCATCCCTCATAGCCTGTAGCTTGGCAGCAAGTTCACCACAGGTACAAGTTGGCAATAGAAAATAAGCAGCTTGTTCATCCCACAAAGACTGCAATTTCCAAAATAGGTTTCCACAGACATCGACGCCGTTTGTTTGCACTCGGCCAAAGCCACCTTAATTTGTTGCTTCCGAGTGCCGTTGCTAACAACAAATCTTTTCGCCAACAAGTTCCACAATGGATAAACCTTCTCAAAGTACGGCAAAGATTTCTTCAGAGACGGATCAATGGTATTAAGAACCCATTGAACCAATAGTGCTTGCACGCATCTCCAATCAAGCAATTTGCTAGCATTATTAACAGGTTTGACTTCAGTACCCTCCAGAAAAGTGATCTTTCGCCTAGAGATCAGGGAGAGACGTATCGACCGAGACCACTCAGCATAGTTTGGTCCACGGAAAACAATAGGAGTAATGATATTCCCTGGTTGATCAGCAGAACTCAGAAAATATGGATCCTTCGGATTAGGATAATGTGGGTTATGTGCACTGCCACCGCCAGTCGCGACGGAGTAGCTGGACGCAGCATCATCTGCCATCGCGGATGTCGGGTGTACAAAAATTTTGTACAACACCGACGAAACGGCCGCTGATGGACGGGGTCGACGGCGAATCGGCCGCGATTAGGGGTGCCGGATCTGGCGCGTAGGGACGAGTGGATGTCGGGTGTACAAAAAATTTGTACAACGCCGACGAATCTGCGAAAGAGATAACAGAGATTTATATATATATATATATATATATATATATATATATATATATATATATATATATATATTTTGACCTCTTCACAAAAGGCTAAGCCTTCTCTGCACAGAAGACTATTTGCTGTGCTTTGAAGTTGCCGAAGTAAAAAAATAACCCAAACAAGCCTTTTTACAATAGTGGAAATGCTTCAAAGAGAATTTTGTTGTGCTTTGTTCTCTGCACAGAAGACTTGGCTTCACCGAAGAGACTTTGCCGATGCGTAGTGCGGCGTCGGTGCTGCTGACGTGTCTGGTCGGTGCGGCGTCGGGTCGGTGCGGCGTCGGATCAGACGCGTAGGGGATCGGCGGGTCCGTAGCGGACGTCGGGTCGGTGCGGCGTCGGATCGGCGCTGCGGACGCGTAGGGGATCGGCGGACGCGTTGGATCGGACGCGTCGGGTGCGTCGGGCGCGTAGAGATCGGATCGAGGATGGAGAATATGACGGCTAGGGTTTTTCTGGAGGCTCTGATACCATGTAGGAAATAATAATGCCTTGTTCTCATTGCTAGGGTTGTGTTACAATATATATAGTGTTTACATTTGGACTTATGGGTATGGACCATATTTACATTACCAATATAATCTAACACTATACCTCTCCTATGCTTGTCCTTTTTTCTCTCTTTATTTTATCAATATATATGCTTGAATACTTTTGTAAGTTAATATTGATAGAAGTTTTAATTAGTATGAGTGAGAATATATGATCCAAAAATATAACTGCGCCATGGCACACTCCAATCGGAAGATAAGGAGAGAATCCGAAAAAACTTTGATACCGAAGGGGATATCAAAGTTTTGATATCCCCTATGTATGGTGGGTCCCCTCCCTTTTCGTAATATATATATATATATATATATATATATATATATATATATATATATATATATATATATATATATATATATAAACTTTGAGGGACCCATGTGTCATACATAGGGGGTATTAAAACTTTGATACCCCCTTCGATATCAAAATTTTACTTGAGAGAATCATATTGTCCGTTAGCATAGGTGGAACTATCTAGGGGCTTAGGTGGTCTCTAGTCATAGCCCACCCTATTTCAAATTTCAGGTTCGGCTCTTGTCTATTAGATTATTTTTCCAATGAAAGTTTAGGCAATGAATAAAACCAAGCTTTATGTGATTCCAGTAATTGCTGCCTTACTGGAACCTGAATTTGCTAGGTAGCGTTCCATAAAATCACCTTTCTGCATTGTGCTATTTAGTAAGCCAAAATTTCATAAACTGAAATGTACTTATACACACCACACTCATTGTGACTTGGAACGTTTCCGTTAAGATAAGAGTAATGAGGAAGCTAGCATCTAAAATTATGAGGGTCTGAACTTTTAAGTATTAGCTTGAGCAATACATGAACACTATTATCCAATCACATAAATAGCAAATTTTTAAAAGTTTATTTTACTCTTAATTGTTGTATAGAATAAAACATAACTAAAAAATATTTAAAAATTAAAATTAGTTTTTTTTCTTCTTTTTAAATTTAGGGTTGGACTACAGTCTAGTCATGTCCATGTGTAGCTCCGGCTCTGGATAAGAGGCTATAGACGATGGAGTACCATATACTCCATCATTCCAGAAAGAAAGTAAAGGTTAAGATCTTGGAACTTTTTATGAGAAAAAAAAAAAAAAAAGCATCGATCAAAGGGGTTTGGATGAATTGATTCGGAGCCAAGGAAAAGCATGTTCAATGTGTAATATTCTTGGCCTCATTGTGACCGTGAATATTTCCGTTAGAGTTAAGTTTCACTATTTGTCACCAAGAAAATAAGATATCTAACCTTAATAGAACAAAAGCTAGGAAACATAGGAGATATTGACCCATAATTGCTTTGGTTCTAGATCTTTCTTGTAGGGAATCATCGTCAACCTTTAAAGTACTCATCATTTTTTCCTTTTCGATGAAAGTGTGGAAAATTTGTATTGATGTTGCAAATTATAATTTTACAATGAAAGTTCTATCTATAAATTATAGAGTTCTAGAGAACTGCGAGGATAGAATCTGGTTAGCATGCGATTACTTTGTTTCACGACAATCCGAATTCAAGATAGAGTTTTTCTCAACGGCAATGAGTTCTTCTCGGATGCATTTGAACTCCATGACGTCAAAAACTTGTTGTCGAGCTAAAGGATAAACACTTTTTTTTTGTTAGAGTGGCTTTTGCAAGAAAGCACGTAGCCAACTTGACTTGAGGGAGATCGGGTCGTCCCATCATAGCCTATTATAATGGGACGGTTAGAAACCCACCACCAACGCGTAGGTGCCACACCTGGCATCCGGTAAGTGTAATACCCCGTCCCGCTCAGCTCAATCGGAGGAATCGAAATGCCAACGGCGTTCGGACTTAGCCATGCAACGGCTTGCTCGAAGTCCCGCTCGGTCGAGACGACTTCTCGCTCAAGTGGGTGACTTCAGTGAACTTGCATCAGCTTGGCTTTCACACTAATAAAACAAATATTTTCAAATGCATAAGTAGGATTGATAATAAAAGAGACGAATCTACATAGCTAAGGGAATAATCCCAAATCGGGTCGATTGAGTTAAGAATATGGAAAAGTTCCAAGGTCGGCTTAGAAGTGCTGCACGTTGTGCTTTCAAAATGACACTCGGTCCTTCGTCATGTGGCTTGGGAGAAGAAAGTTGGTTTAAGTTGCCACGAAGTTATGGACTTAGCCTAAGTTGTAGGCGTCGCACGTATGAATGCTTGATAAAGCATGTACGGTCCCATCGCATGTATGAATGCTTGATAAAGCATGTACGGTCCCTTTGCTCGTCCTACGGATTAAGTTGTTGCACGATTTAGTTAGACAAAAGTTATGTTGGGCTGTCGAAGTTATTCTAAGCACTGTCCCGCGCTTTCTGCGTTGTTAAGTCATATAGTTCCACAATCTCAAGGCTCGTCATATAAGGTATGACTTGGACAATAGCGTCACGTAGAACACAAGTCGGTTTAAGGCACGAGCCACTGTTGGCATTATGAAAAGTTAGCCACGGTCTATGGCACTTAAGGAACACGTTTTATTCAAGTTAAGTAGGAAGGCTATGCATTAGTCATTACCTAAGTTCCAAAGAAAGGAAAGTTCATGCGACCGTTTATCGCCGAAGCGGTCCCACGTTTTGGGAGTCTCCAAGGATGCACGTTTTGCATCGTATGGTTTTGATGCACATTATGCATCGTATGGTTCCAATGTACGTTTTGCATGATATGGTTCCGAGCACGTTTTGCCAAGTACGGTTCTAGTCGTACCTCAAAGTAGGTCATGCATTTACGCGAGTCTAGGTGTTCTCGTAGGTGCGTGGTCATGGACAACTTGTCAGCAAAGATTTCTTCCTCGATTGGTATTACGTCGAGGCGCCGGGGTCAGTCGACCTAGGGGGAAGACGTTATAGCAGCGCTGGATTGTACCGCATGGGTAGTCGAGGGCTTTCCATGGGACTAGCTACCTTGCATTGAAAGACCCGCCGCCTACCTGAGCTATGTCTACGATGGCTTGGATTGTCAGTAACTTTCATATAGATAAGTTCTTGCGCTACATCGAGTTGAATTGATGCAAGTATTGATTTTAGTTGGTTTCATGTGCAGGCTATCCATTTACGTTAAAAAATTAGATGTGGATATTTTGTCTCATTTGCAACGGGTCCGCAAAACCTAAATCACCGCCTCACAACAGGCTGAGACTTGGACACGGTAGGCCATAATCGATCGAGTAGTTCAATAAAACAAGAAGTGTCTGAATGGCTAAGTCAGAAGATTTGGCCGTGCAATAAAGATATGAAATCGAGCCGCATCGGCTCGGCAAACGACAAGGCGTATCGGTTTAAGGCGGAAGGACTGACTCTTTTTTTTACTCCTTCATGCCTAAGTAAGAATGTATCATTGTATGCTAAGTTAACCTATCGACGCCACGGGCGTGGTCCGATCAGAAGATAAATCATAGTGAGTGTCGAACACTAGTTAGAATAATTGAAATGAAACGTGCATCAAATGTACGAGTCGCGAGGGAACATTGGATATCGCAAAGGCGAGCGCCTCGGTACGCAAGCCACAAGAACATGGGATAACTATATTCGGCTAGTGCCTTTGTGTACGAGCCATTCCGTGCCTTCGTGCATGAGTTAGAAAGGCTAGCACATTGAAAGATTTTGAAGGCGAGCGCCATAGCGTGCGAGCCACGAACATTGTACATTAAGGCTAAGAATTTGGAATTATGGTATCGAGGCGTGCATCGCATGCACGACTCAAAGAAATGAGAACAATCATGTCAAAGCGTGCCTACATGTACGAGAATCATAAAAGATGGCTTCGTTACAAAAGAGTACAGTTGTGGCATGAATGTGACGAAACTGTCGGATATGACATGATGCCTCGAAAAGTGTTCGGAACCTTCGGATCGTTTGGTTGACGAATATTGAGTTGAGGTATGATGCCATTGAACATTGAAACGAAGTATGAAATGTGAGAACATAGAATGTTAATGGAAGAAATATTGAGATGATAAATTCTGAGTCTCGGACTCAAGACTATGTTTGGTTGTTTGAATAATAGTACGTTGCATGGTCGAATGGACTTGAGGAAATTGTGATAATCTTTCGTGCACGAGAATGTTCCCTCCGAACGGGTGCGCCGGGACACCGGGACCGTTAGGCCTAGGAGGAATATAATCTTTGAGGGGCGCACATCCATAAGACGATTATCGACCGCTTAACGAGATGTGAAAAGCCACAAATGATCGTATGCAACGGAAGGTCTTCGTAATTGGGATAGCAACCCACTATGAAAGGCGCCGGGCTACCCAATTTGAGAAAGAAAAGAAAGAGAGAAAAGAAAGAAAGAGAAGAAAGAGAGAAAAAAAAGGAAACAAAAAGAGAAACACCTTTAGTCCATTCGGGCGTGGATACGCCAACGACCTTCATATAGTTAAAGAACGATGGATTGAAAGTGCAGGTACGTATGCATCCTGCACACATAGATCCTGCACAGAGAGCACTTATAACATGACAGGAAAGGAAGGGGCGTATTCACCTTACGTCGATGCAAGGGCGAGTGCGTCTATGTTGGTAAGAAGTCGCGCCACGAAACAAAAACGAGATTGCTTGCCTGTTTGCATATTCAATTCGAATAATATGCTTGCCATGATAACATGCTTTACCGCTTTCGAATATGCCATGAAATTGACCCTAAGGAGAATATAGCAAGATCATAAGCTAAGTTGCATGATTCAACATAAATATTAAATGTCGGTTTAGAAGTGGGTCTTTTCATCAGTACATGCGAGGACGAATGTATTGATCCCCTATCAGCTTTCATGTAGGGTACAGGGAATGGATTTTTCGTGATGAAGCTTCGCTTGATCGCGTAGAGGCATGGAATGCCGTAGCGTTTGAAGTGTGCGATCGCATTGACGCTCGGACTTGCAACATGATTGATACGGCCGAGATATAGAAGGCATGATGTATGGAACGGTGAAATCCTTTATGGGTAAGAGAGAACCGGAGTGTTGTAGCCAATCTGGCAAATTTAGTTGGGCTATTGAAAGCCTTTTTAATCTCAGTTCATTGTCAATAACGAGAATTATTTCGTATACTCTGTTTTTCTTCTGTTTGCTGATATCAAACTAAAGATAACCATTTTAAAAACTTGTCATCTTGCCTTGCACGAGCGAAACTCTAGGCTCGTGCGGCATCACGCCTCCTGCGAGAATGATGATTCGGATGATTCCGGGCCGGGACATGACAAATTGGTATCAGAGCTCTAGGCTCAATTTTCTTAGGACGTTTGCTTTATTTCAGTTCCAAAGAGTTGTCCACCACCAATCGAATCACTCTTGACCTTACTCGATGCCGCACTGGATGTTCCATACAATAAGTCTAATACAAAGTCGGGTAACGTTGCCGTAAGTACTTCGAATTTATATGATGTTGCGGAGAAAATCGTGAAAACGTTTCGTTGCATTGAGTTCAACGAGCCGTGAAATATTAGTTGCTGCAAGTACAACAAATTGTGAAATACGATTTGAGATATTGTTATTGCAATGGAACATGTTGAATGATAAATAAAACGATACATGAAGTACAATGGTTGTGAATATTGGTTGCACCAATGTAGAAACTTAAATAATGCGTTCCAGGAAGTACAACGAGTTGATTGTGAATATGCGTTGCGATGAAAGTGATAAGTCAATATTGAATATGTTGAACGGACTTGAGCATTGACTTTGAATGTCGAAAATGAATTGTTGCACGAGGTGCAACAGATGTCAAAAATAAATCGTTGCACGAGGTGCAGTGAATGTCGAAAATAAGTCATTGTACGATGTGCAATGCGTGTCGGAAGTAAATTGTTGTACGTGGTGTAATGCATGTCAAAGTAATCGCTGCACGGAGTGCAACGAATATTGGAAATAAATCATTATATGCTGTGCAACGGGTGAAACTGAAATCATAAATCGATAGAAACTAATCGTTCGATAGTGTACCGAACTTGAACTTGTATTGACGAATGTACACATTAGCCGAATTGTGTTGAATTTTGATTAATCAAAGTTACGGTTGTGGTCATGCACGATCACTGCAGAAATTGTGAGTCGGAAGAGATTATTGGTTCATACCGAGTATGATGCGAGGGAAATGACTTAATTTTTGAGTGGTATATGCCATATCATGTATGCGATGACTCGATTCTGAGTGGTATATGATATACCACTTGTGCGATGAATTGTATCGACGCGTTGTGAGAATTACGGAAGCTTTGTCCACAACGGACGGATGAATACCGAGACTCGATTGGAAATTTGTATGACGGTATGTTAATACAAGTGTTCTTCGATAATCGGTTGGAATGATAGGGTGGGTACTCGTATCAATGAATGATACATCAGATGTAAATTATAAGTCGGTCGGACGACCGAGACTAACAAAACTATTATGCCTTGAGGCAATGATTGGATCGATCTGATAAGAAACTTGAAGTTATAAACGAGTCGCACGACTTGTGATCTCGATGAAAATGTTGGGCGATACAAATTAAAATCGAATCGCACAACTTGCGATCTCGACAAAAATGATAGAATATGCGAATGGTAATCGAATTGCACGACTTGCGATCTCGATAGAAATGTTAGCCGATGCAAAGTGTAATCGAATCGTACGACTTACAATTTCGATGAAAATATTGGTTGATTCGGATAGCCACACCTAAAAAAGATAGTTGGTTATGTCGAGACGAGACTCACTGTGAGCATGACGAAGTCATATGAAACTTAGAGGGCACGATTGCATGTCTCGAGGGCACGACGTCAGAAAATTGGTAACTTGGTTACGCGATCGTAGTATAACGGAATGCAATGAATCGAGAAATGATTCGAGATGTATAGAAATGTTTGTGGAGAACTTGGATGTATGTAATGCAAGTTGTCGACGTTGAAACAGAATCAAAGTTGACCCTTACGCTATCGAAATTGATACGACGTATCGAGATCAATACGTAAGGAAACGTAAGCACGATGTGAGCATACAAGATGGAGTATGCCTCACGCTATCAAAATTTTGTAAATAATAATATGAGAATGAACGAACTGGTTGATCATGAACTTTGTGATTGATCAAGACGAGACTATAAGTCATCGACGATTGTTTCGATGCGTATTACATCTCGGGTGTCGACCGTGGGTAGACAGACTTAAACTCAATACGAGTAGATGTTTCATGAATTTCAAAATCATCGAAGATAGTGCATGACTTTACTCGGAGGATAGTTGCGCATCAGTTTCGCCGATAGAAATAGTTTCATTCAAAATTGGATACTCGCATAGAAATCATCAGAACGTGATTTGGCCCTGAAATAAGATATAGCATGGTTCGTAGTAAACTGTCCTTCATTAATGATCCACAATTATCGAGCGTAGATTCGGGACAGCTGACCCTAAAAGACTTGACCGCCAAATCAAATTGAATGTTGCAGACCGTAAGATGACCCATGTGATATCGCATATGAAATTGCATCGATAACAAATATAATGTGGTGCATATTGATGATAAGTCTAGGCGATTTTGAGAATCGTGCTATGCACGAGCGTGAGTGAATAGAGAATGACTTACGAGTTATGTCGTTAGATTTGGATTCACCTTACAATTGATCTTGCGTGAATCAAATTATATTTGATGTTGCGAAACGGATAAGTTAAAAATTTGGCTAGTAAATTCTTACTTGTTAGGAATCGAATGTAAGATACATCGTAGCGACTTTGAGTCAAAGCAATTTTTGTCTTGAGCACCGTCGCCTTGATGTAAACTTTTGTGTCGGATAGATTGTGGCCTTTGTGCAATGTCAATTTAAAGTTGCGTTGGAAGAATTTAAGCACAGTGTCTAGGTAAGTAACTGTAGTGCCCCGTCCCGCAAACTCAATCGGAGGAATCGAAACGTCGATGGCGTTCGGATTTAGCCTTGCAACGGCTGCTCGAAGACTCTCTCGGTCGAGGCGACTCCTCGCTCAGGTGGGGTAGTTTCGATGAACTTGTCTCATCTTAGCCTTCACATAATAACTCGCATGTTTTTAACTTGCACAAGTTAGGCCTGATAATAAAAGAGACACATCCACATAGCTAAGAGAATAATTCCGACGGGTCGAAATGTGTTAGAACATGGAAAAAGGTCCCACGGTCTGCTTAGAAGTCAGCTCAGCATGCTTTCAAAATGACACTCGGTCCTTTCCCGTGGCTTGGGAGAAGGAAGTTGGCCTAAGTTGCTAAGTTGCCCTAACGCTCGATTTAGCCTAAGTCATAGGCGTCGCCCGCGTGAATGCTTGATAAAGCATGCACGGTCCCGTCGTCCAAGGCTTGGCATAGCCTTCGTACGTCCCGTGGGTTAAGTCGTATTGTACGGCTTGTGGCTTAAGTCTAGGCACCCAAGAACTTGGTTGTTCAAGTCGAACGTGTGCACGGCATGTTCTCTCGATGCGAAGCTCGATGCAGCCTTTGCTCGTCAAGTCATTGCACAATTAAGTTAGGCAAAGTTATGTCGGTCGATCTAAGCCATTTTTAACACTATCCTGCTCTATCTGCGGTTGTCAAGTCGCAGAGTCCCTCGAGAACAAGGCTCATCATAAAAAGTATGTGACTTTAGCGATAGCGTCACCTAGAGAACAAGGTCTGTCCAAGGCACGAGCCATGGTTGATTTAGTGAAAAGCATGCCACGGATAAAGGAAGTCCACGCGACTGGTTGTCGTCGAGATCGGTCCCGCTACTTGGGAGTCTCGATAAGCAAGTATACGAGATCGGTCCCGCTACTTGGGAGTCTCGATAAGTCTCGGTAAGTAAGCACGCGAGATCGGTCCCGCTACTTGGGAGTCTCGATAAGGAAAAGTCACGAGATCGGTCCCGCTACTTGGGAGTCTCGATAAGTCTCGATAAGGAAGCACGCGAGATCGGTCCCGCTACTTGGGAGTCTCGATAAGTCTCGTTCACAAGATCGATCCCGCTACTTGGGAGTCTCGATAAGTCTCGATAAGCAAGCACGCGAGATCGGTCTCGCTACTTGGGAGTCTCACTAAGTCTCGATAAGGAAGCACACGAGATCGATCCCGCTACTTGGGAGTCTCGATAAGTCTCGTTCACGAGATTGGTTCTGCTACTTTGGAGTCTCGATAAGTCTCGTTCACGAGATCGGTCCCGCTATTTGGGAGTCTCGATAAGTTTCGATAAGCAAGCACGCGAGATCGGTTCCACTACTTGGAAGTCTCGATAGAAGATGGAAAAGCATGGTCATGGTTAAGGAAGTACTTGATAGATCGAGTTGAGTCTTGTATGGTCATCGGACAACTTGTGCGCAAGGGCAAAATTCCTTGAACGATCCCGGGGCGTCGGGTTCGTATCAGCCTAGGGGGAATTGTAGATATTGTACGACCTTCATCGTCGATACGACTCGATTGAAGTGAACCGTTACAATATAGGCTGTGGGTCATTCGGTGTGAGCTCGTACCTCGCCACGAAATGGTCACCGTATGCATAAGATTCAGGATAGATTGATATTGCTAGTGACCACTCATATAGATGTGTCGACAAGAGCGGCTATCCGTATGTATGCCTTTGGATTACGTCGAGTACTAGCAGAATACGAGTTGGGTTAACAAGTTATGCTTATTGCAAGCACTAACATTGAGTTGGCACGAGTTGGGTGTGCACGGTTGTATCACCATTCTGGAGCCTAAGAGTTGGCTATAGCAAGGATACGTGCTTCAGCATGAATGTTGCATTGTCTCGAGTTAAGTCAGGAAGGGCCGTAAGGCAAGTTGGTTTAGTCGGGTTGATCCTTGTGAGGTACGGTCTCGGTCTTAGGCACAATCATGTCTATCGACACGACCAGCACGAGTCATCCCCGTGACGTCATTGGCACGTGAATGGTCTAGTAGCACATGAAAGAATTGAAAGTCTTGGCACGACCGAGTTGCATAAGTACCACTCGACAAGGCACTGCCTCGAATTCATTGAAGTCACGAATAGAGTATAGCATGACCCTATCGTTGCGTTGCCAAGTATAGGCCAAGAGGTCTTTGTCCTAAAATGATCCTAAGGCAAGAGTAGAAAGACAATCAAAAAAGAATTAAGCTGCACAAAGTAAATGAACGTGTATGTTTTGTATGGGTGGGCGAGGAGCTCACCCCACTAGTACAGTTGAGTACTGACACCCACACAGTTTTCATATGCATGCACAGGTAGAAGCTCGTGGTGCGGAGCTCACTTGGATGCGTCGAGGCACGGAGTTCCTCGGCGATTCGAAGCGTGCAGCTATGTGGAGTCAAGACTTATACGGGACATAATGTATGGACATTGCCTTCCGAAGCATCCGCTGGCTCAAGTATTGTATCGAGAGATGAGAGAGAGCAGAGTGACTTATAAAATGAGAGAAAAGTGAGCCTGAGAGACTTGTAATCATGGCCTTGCGTCCCATTGTAATCTTATTGTTCAATATCAATAAAGGGCACTTTTAAATAACTTGTGTTTGCCTCTAAATTTCTACTACATGTTCAATATTTCTGCTTGGGACTTCTGTGCGACGACCCCGTCGCAGTCGCTGTAATCGACCGTTATGAAACTGCCTTGCACGAGTGCAATCTAGGCTCGTACGACATCACGCCTTAGCGAGGACGATCGCTCCTACGGAAATGGGGCGTGACAGTAACCTAGCGGGTGTACTCCTGAATGTTGACACATTTGCAAGTCAACAAAGGAAATCATATCGAGATGAGTTACCTAGCCAGACTTCGGAAATAGTTGGATAGCGATTTCGAATGCAAGGCGTTGCGAAAGACTTGTTGCGATTGCACGCACAATGGCTTTATGCAACACATAGAAGTGGTATGTTAGTGCGAAACTTACAAAATGTGAAAAACGATTTTTGAATCGCGTCGCATGCCGTGACCTTATTAGACAATTGTATACGGATCGAATATGCATACGCAATAAAAATTTTGAGAATGACTGCTAGAGATTTTTGTCCGATACGGGAGTACGAGATGACAAGCATAGGATTAAAATTTACCTGTCAGCTTTGTTCCAATTCTCTACTATTGGGCTTGGCGGAAATACATATATTTTTGGGACGCCCTGAATAGTTGTACGATCCAAATCAAGTTGTAAACTGAATTCAAATTGAGCTGCAGGAAAGACTGAAAGTTAATAAAAGCTTGTACGAGTGTTTGAAACGGAACAATGATAGTTTGACGAGATCGTGAAACGATCTATAAAATACTTAATCGGAGTGTTGATTTTGGTTCGAGGATGAACCTTATTTTGAGTGGTATATTCTGTAATATCCCGCTCTGTACGGCACATTACGCTGAGACGTTGACTCAAAGAGTCGCGTTGACCGAACGAAATATATCGATGCAAATCGATACGAGAGTTACGTTGTTCCGCACAATATATTAAAATAAGTTGATACGAAGAGTTGCATTGCCCCAAAGAATGCATAGAGTTAAATCGATGCAAAGTGCTGCATTGCCCCGAAGGATAAGTGCGTTAAGTCGGCTCAACGATTCTAAGAAATAGAATCGACCAAGGCGCAAGTCCTAATCGATGCAAGTATTAATTTTAGTTGGTTTCATGTACAGGCTATCTATTTACGTTGATATATTCGAGGTTGACATTGGCCTCATTCGTAACGGGTCCGTAAAACCTAAATCACCGCCTCCCAACGGGCTAGGACTTGGGCACGGTAGGTCGAAATCGATCGAGTAGTTCAATAAAACAAGAAGGATCTGAATGGCTAAGTTAGAAGATTTGGCCGTGCAACAAAGATATGAAATCGAGCTGCATCGGCTCGACAAACAACAAGGCGTATCGATTTAAGGTGGAAGGACTGACTCTTCTTTCTACTCCTTCATGCCTAAGTAAGAATGCATCATTGTATGCTAAGTTAACCTATCGACGCTACGGATGTGGTCCGATCGGAAGATAAATCATAGTGGGTGTCGAACACTAGTTAGAACAATTGAAATGAAATGTGCATCAAATGCACGAGTCGCTAGGGAACATTAGATATCGCAAAGGCGAGCGTCTCGATGCGCAAGCCACAAGAACATGGGATAACTGTATTCGGCGAGTGCCTTCGTGCATGAGCCATTCCGTGCCTTCGCACATGAGTTAGAAAGGATAGCACATTGAAAGAATTTGAAGGTGAGCGCCCTAGCGTGCGAGCCACGAACATTGTATATTAAGGCTAAGAACATAGAATTATGGAATCGAGGCGTGCATCGCATGCATGATTCGAAGAAATGAGAACAATCGTGTCAAAGCATGCCTACGTACACGAGAATCGTGAAAGATGGCTTCGTTACGAAAGAGTACTATTGTGGTATGAATGTGACGGAACTGTCAGATATGACATGATACCTTAAAAGGTGTTCAGGACCTTCGGGACGTTCGGTTGACGAAAATTGAGTTGAGGTATGATGCCATTGAACATTGAAACGAAGTATAAAATGTGAGAACATAGAAAGTTAATAGAAGAAATACGAGATGATAAAGTCTGAGTCTCGGACTCAAGACTATGTTTGGTTGTTTGAATAATAGTGCGTTGCAAGGTCGAATGGACTTGAAGAAATTACGATAATCTCCCGTGCACGGGAATATTCCCTCCGAACGGGTGCACCGAGGCACCGGAACCGTTCGACCTAGGAGGAATATAATCTTTGAGGGACGCATATCCATAAGATGATTAGCGATCGCTTAGCGACATGTGAAAGGCCGCAAGTGATGGTATGTAACAGAAGGTCTCCGTAATTGGGATAGCAACCCACTATGAGAGGAGCCGGGCTACCAAATTTGAGAAAGAAAATAAAGAGAAAAAAGAAAAAAATAGAATAAAGAAAGAAAAGAAAGGAAAGAAAAAAAGAAACACCTTTCGTCCATTCTGGCATGGATACACCAACGACCTTCATATAGTTTAGGAACGATGGATTGAAAGTGCAGGCACGTATGTATCCTGCACACATAAATCCTGCATAGAGAGCACTTATAACATGACAGAGAAGGAAGGGGCGTATTCATCTTACGTCGGTGAAAGAGTGAGTGCATCTATGTTGGTAAGAAGTCGTGCCATAAAACAAACACAGGATTGCTTGCCTGTTTGTATATTTAATTCGAATAACATGCTTGTCATGATAACATGCTTTATCGCTTTCGAATATGCCATGAAATCGACCCTAAGGAGAATATAGAAAAATCATAATCTAAGTTGCAAGATTCAACATTAATACTAAATGTCGGTTTAGAAAGTTGGTCTTTTCATCAGCACATGCGAGAACGAACGTACTGATCCCCCACCATCTTTTATGTAGGGTGCATGGAATGGATTGCTCGCGGCGAAGCTTCGTTTGATCGCGTAGAGGCATGGAATGTCGTAGCATTTGAAGCGTGCGATCGTATTGACGCTCGGACTTACAACAGGATTGATGCGGCCGAGATATAGAAGGCATGATGTATGAAACGGTGAACTCTATTGTGGGAAAGAGAGAACCGGAGTGTTGTAGCTAATCTGGCAAATTCAGTTGGACTATTGAAAGCCTTTGTAATCTTAGTTCATTATCAATAAAGAAAATTGTTTCATATACTCTGTTTTTCTTTCGTTTGCTGATATCAAACTAAAGATAACCATTTTGAGAACTTGTCTTCTTGTCTTGCACGAGCGCAACTCCAGGCTCGTGAGGCTTCACGTCCCCTGCGAGGACGACGATTCGGGTGATTTAGGGTCAGGGCGTGACAGGTTGCAACCCAGTATGGAGCCTAATATTTGGCTAAGCAAAGATACGTGCTTCGGTACGAGATGTGGCGTCGAGTAATATCACGACCCGCATCCACTTTTCAGACGCGAGCTCGTAAGCATGCCAGCTACGCATCAAGCGGACTCCAGCCCGACTCGAATATGTAAACGCTGTCACGGCTAGGGTAAACTGCCAAATCATGGCAAACAAATCTATATCTCAAACCCACAATAATTGTACAAAATATGAATGAACACTATGGGTCGTGGTCTGCAGTCCACTAGCATATATGTCCGATAAGACTCAAAGAATATAATAAGAGTCTCTAAAGTGAATTAATAAGCAGGATATCTCATGATAAGGAATGTAAAGTACGAAGGATAACAATGTAACATCAATGACAAATACCTGAATCATGCATCACAATCATCTACTATCCCCCTCTGCTAACTAACTCCATGCAGTCGCTAAACCTGAAGAGATCATCAGGTCCTCAGGGGACATAGCAAGATACATAAAAACATACCTATCTAGCAGTTTAATCATGCATAAACTATAAACAGGATATAAGCAAAGAACGAGACATACACATGGCAAGAGACTACGACCAAAATCGCTAACAAGTGACTATCAACAAGTAGCTACTGATAGGTGACTATAAACTGGGATACAAGAACAACTACACGTAACTGAACTTCTGGATGAACAAGTGAACACGAGATCAATGGAATACCAAACCCTCGCCCCGAATGGACTCACAGGTTTGAACTAATCACTAACCCTTGTCCCGAGCGTGGACTCGCAGGTTAGTTTACGGCAAGGCACCCTCGTCCCGAGTGTGGACTCCCTGGTGCAAGTACAACATTCTCGTCCCGAGTGTGGACTCACGGATGTAAACAGATCAAGACTAACACCCTCGTCCCGAGTGGACTCTCTGGTGCCAAAGAAACAACACCCTCGTCCCGAGTGTGGACTCTCTGGTACAACTGATCAACCCTCGTCCCGAGTGTGGACTCTCTGGTTGAGGAAAAACGATACAGGGAAATAGCAGTTCAACTACACGTACTTGTTCCAAAATACGACTCAGTCAGGGTACAGGTGAGACAAGGTATAACTCGGTCAAGACACAGGTAAAGACTGCTCTAGCATGGACTATAAAATAAACAAGCTGGTATACTACACTATCAAGTCAAGCAAGATAATAAACATGTGAACATGGTATGAAGAAAACATATCAAGTCAATTTAACTTGAGAACTAAAGATAACATATAAATCCATCACAACTAGGGAACTTGAAAATAACATATAAAATAAAAGACTATAAGCATGTAATTAAACTGTAGAGGAAGGCAAGGTATCTTGCCTGGTGGTAGCACGAAGGACCAACAATAAACTGTCCACTGGTAAGCCAATAAGTCCAAATCTCACAACTGTCTCCGAAAGATGAAACAGACATTGCCAACATTCTCTGAATAGTTAAATTAGCTAAGATTGCCTGTCCTTAAGTCCAATTTTGGATACAGGGGCAAAACGGTAATTTTGGCCAAATCGGTGTCCGCCGTTGGACCCGCTTTGTACCGAAAAGTGTGCCAGGGTAAATGGTCTCTAAAGTCGTCAAACTATATGTCTACGAATTTGTTTTGACGATACGAACCCAACGGTAGGTTCAAAGTTGAATTTCGGTGGGCTGTGCACAAAATTGCCGTTGAATCGGATCGTGGGGTCCGCAAAACGGCAATTCGGTCAACTGTTCCAGAATCGGATCAAACTTGGCATACAGGACCAGAAAAATAATACGGTCATGTTGGCATAAATTTTGTCTCGATTTGACGAACGTGCACAGAGTAATTGGAAAATTTGCACAGAGGCCGATACGGTAAATTTCGACGGATACGCATCAAATTCGTCGCGCACACGCGACCAATTTGAATTCCGTCAAATCCCATACGTCCGTGAAGCCGATAAGCACATTTTGATGCTTTCGGTTCGCGATCACGTCGCCCGGTTTGGCGAGACGTACGTCGTATCGGACTATTTTATTGAAAATTCACGGTTTTGAAAACGGGTTTTTGTTCATTTTGGAAATCGAATAACTTGGCGCTCGGTCGATGAGATCAACTTCTGCAGAAGAGATTGGGAAGACCTATATGTTGTCTATAAACATTTTCAAACATATTTCTGAACCAATCGAAGGATTTGCTGGAAATCGCCTTCCAACAGGGTGTATGGACTGCTCGGTGATTCATTTTCGGGACAGGATTTCTATCAACTTTGAGTCGATATTTCGGACAGGTTTTTCTACGATTATCGAAGCTATTTGTTGACACAAAGTCACAGTCAACCAAATATTGACTACATTGACTAAATAATATCTGTATAAATTCAATACGACACACGACGTCTGCTTTCAGTTCAGGACAAACGACAGCTCAGTTTCCGACTCTCAGTATATTTTCGAGTCTGTACTTTTACATTTCATTGAGTCTAGAAGTTTGTACTCTGAGTTATGCTGAGCTCTTGAAACTTAGTCTACAAGCCTACCCAAAATCCCAAGCTCCACCAAAACAAAATTGCCCACAAGTCCCACTTAGAATCACTCTGTGCTCTGGAGACAGAGTTCGGGCCGAACTCTGCCTCCACACAGAGTTCGGGCCGAACTCTGTCCCCTAGAAATCAGGAACCCTAATTTTAGGGTTAGCTGGTTGCTAGCTGTCCAACGGCCAAATTTTTTGAATTT
The DNA here is from genome assembly GCA_029216955.1 of Iris pallida. Lineage (NCBI taxonomy): Eukaryota > Viridiplantae > Streptophyta > Magnoliopsida > Asparagales > Iridaceae > Iris > Iris pallida. The sequence goes on along the minus strand of JANAVB010007399.1, from coordinate 9,836,399 downwards.
TCCTACCCGAATTCTGGCCGAATTCTGCCTCAAAAATCAGTATAAATAGGGCATGAATTCTCTCATTTTGAATCACTTAATCTTCTCTTCTCTTCTCTCCTACAAGCTCTATAAGCCATACCCTTCCCATCTACTAGCCACAAGCCTCCTAAGTCTCGAGTGCTCAGCATCTCTCAGTTAGGATTCTTGTACAAGAGTGAAGAAATCGCTTGGACAATTCCAAGCAATCGCCACTGCGATTCTCTGTAAGAAGTTGACGTGCTCTTCTGAAGTAAAGGCACGGGTTGTAAGCTACTATTTCACAAATAGTGGATTTAATCCTGAGCTAGAGTTCTCAGGCCTGGACTAGTCCTCCACGAGGGAAACCAGGTTAAAATTACTGTATTTGCGTATGCTCTCTTGTCTTTCATTTACATTCCGCATTTTACTCTGATTATTCATTGTTCGTGAAAGAGTAATTTTTTAATTGGTCATTATATATATATACTCTATTCACCCCCCCTTTAGAGTTGCCAAACTGTTCTTCAATTGGTATCAGAGCTCTGTTCTCTTTATAAGGACTAACATCCTAAGAGCTGATCCATGGCAACCACACAATCCTTGATCTCCAATCATGGTGAAGGTCAGTCCACTCATAGGCCTCCCCTATTTGATGGGACTAACTACACATATTGGAAAACAAGGATGAGTTTTTATCTGAAGTCTCTAGACTTTGACCTGTGGACTGTCGTAACTGACGGTTACAAAAAGCCCGCCAGAATAGTTGTCGATGGTGACCTCACTGAGAAACCACACGACAAATATTCTGTCGAGGAGAAGAAACAGACAAGTCTAGATGCTAGGGCTATTAATGCTTTATTCTGTGCTATAGACAGGAACGAGTTTAACAGGGTCTCTACATGCACCACTGCTCATGAAGTATGGAGACTTCTGGAAGTGACGCATGAAGGAACCACTCAAGTCAAGGAATCAAAGATAAGCCGTCTCACTCAAGAGTACGAAGCCTTCAAGATGAAGCCAAATGAGACGATCACTCAAATGTTTACAAGATTCCTCGACATCATCAACCCGTTATCCTCGCTTGGTAAGCAGTACTCAAACCATGAGAAGATCCGCAAGCTACTCAGAGGGCTACCAAAGATTTGGAACCCTAAGGTGACAGCCATCATAGAAGGAAATGATCTCACAAGTATGTCTATGGAGACTTTGATGGGCAAGCTCATGACTCACGAGCTTGACCTCAAGGACTTCGAAGAGCCTGCTCCGAAGACCAGGGAGATCGCACTCAAAGTTCATCGACGAAAGGTTGATCACGATGAGACTGAAGACGATATCTCAGATGATGAAGACCAAGCTCTCATGGTACGTAACTTCAAGAAATTCCTTCGCTTCAATCAAAGAAAGAAGGAACCACAAGAAGACGATGAAGAAGAGCCAACCTGCTATGGTTGCAAAAAGACTGGACACGTCAGAAGAGACTGTCCGCTCTTAAAAAAAAGCAACCGGTATGAAAAGCCCTACAAGAAGAACTCATCAAAAAGGTATGCCAACACAAGCATTTGGCATGAAAGCGAAGCAAGTGACTCCGAGGAAGAAAAGAACTCTCCTCAAGACAAAGCAAATGTGTGCCTCATGGCAAATTCCACCAAGGTATCAAACGAAACTTTAGATGACTTCTCTTTTGATGAACTTGGCGATGCTTTCACCGATTTACTTGATGATCACAAAAAGGTTATCGGTAAATACAAGCATGCCAAGGACAAAATCAAAAGTCTAGAAGATGAGATACAAAGAATTTCTTTACTTCTTGATAATGTTAGAAACACATCACCCACAAATGACACTGATGAAGTATCCAAGCTTAAATTAAGCTTACATGATGCTGAAGCACGCATTGAGCAACAAACTCAAGAAATCACTACTCTCAACACGTTGCTTGCTGAAGAAAAGAGTAGACACAAGATTTCCATGACTAAGATTTATGGCTTAAATATCAAGATTGATGAACTGCAAGCTATGTCTAAAAGATTAGAAACCAAATTGGGTAAACAGGTTGTTCAACCTCAAACCCAATCACATGGGCACAACACCACTCATACTAGTCAACCACGTCATTCTCATGCAGCACATAACCATGCTTTTATATACACAAACTTTCACAAACCACGTGCACGTAAGAATATTCCTCATACTCATTATACTGCACAAAGACACAACCAATATCACTCTACACATAGACAAAGTCATCATACCATACCACATCAACATGCCATGCCACGTAGACAAAATCATCATGTTATGCCACATAAGCAAAATCATCATATCATGCCACAGCATCACACTATGCCATATAGACAATCTCAGCATGCCACTCCTCACAGTCAATATCATCATGCTATGCCACACAGACATCATCATCATGCCACTCACTCTATGCATAGTCATCATTACCATGCTAACTCTCCATATCATCCTCATCCTGTTGCTTATAGATATCATTCTCATGCTCCCAGTATAAATAAAAATGCTATCTGTACTTACTGTGGAATACATGGACACATCTCACCACAGTGTAGAGTTAGAAGATTGGTAGACAAGAAAATATATGCTTGGTTTCCAAAAACTAACTTTTCAGGACCCTCAAGAAAATGGGTACCAAAGGTTACATCTACTCTTGATGTAGGTGGACCTTCCCTCCTCAACTGAGAGTAAGTGGATTCTCGATAGTGGATGCTCGCGACATATGACGGGAGACGCAAATCTTTTTGCATCACTATCGATGAAAAGAGAAGGATACGTATCCTTCGGTAACAATCTCAAAGGGCACATAATAGGTAACGGTATCATTGGTCATCCTCCTTCTCCTGTTATAAAGGATGTCTGCCTAGTGACCGAGTTAAAGCATAACCTGCTCAGCATTAGCCATCTTGCTGATCATGGATATGATATTAACTTTGGACAAAACTGTTGCTATATCTATGATAGGTCAACAGGAGACATTGCTTTTGAAGGGAAAAGAGAGGACAATATCTATATTTTCTATCTCTCTATAAATACTAACCATGCAGGTAGATGTTTATATGCCCACAAAGACGAACGACTACTTTGGCACCAGCGTCTCGGTCATGCCAACATGGATGCTATATCCAGGCTTTCTACCAAGAAGCTAGTGAGAGGATTGCCTGACATCACATTCAAAAAGGTCACGGTATGTGCCGAATGTGAACTAAACAAGGCAACTAAATCCTCATTTCATTCCATCAACTCTGTAAGTACTACTAGACCCTTGCAATTACTTCATATGAATTTATTTGGTCCTAGTAGAATAGCTAGCCTTGGTGGCAAACTTTATGCTTTTGTTATTGTTGATGATTTTTCGAGATTTACTTGGGTTTTCTTTCTCGCTAATAAGAGCGACGCTATCTCTGTTTTCAAAGTTTTTGTAAATAAAGTTCAAAACGAAAAAGGCTACATGATTACTCGAATCCGAAGTGATCATGGAGGCGAATTCGTAAATTCAGATTTTGAAAGTTTTTGTAATGCAAATGGTTTTGATCATGAATTTTCTTGTCCTAGAACTCCTCAACAAAATGGTGTTGTGGAGCGGAAGAATAGGACTCTTGGCGATATGGCTAGAGTCATGTTGAATAAATTTTCTCTTCCGAAATATTTTTGGGCAGAGGCTGTAAGTACAGCATGCCACATTTTGAATAGGGTGCTTATTCGTCCCATTTCGAAGAAAACACCCTATGAGCTTTGGTTTGGGAGAACCCCAAATGTTTCTTATTTTAGAGTTTTTGGCTGCAGATGTTTTATCCTTAACACCAAAGACAACTTAGGCAAATTTGATGCCAAAGCTGACGATGGTATCTTTCTTGGTTATGCCGCCAAGAGTAAGGGATATAGAGTTTTCAATAAACGCTCACTTATTGTGGAAGAGTCAACAAATGTGACTTTTGATGAAGACAACAGTACAGCAAATACTCTTAATGATGACATTGAGCCATCAACTTCTACTCCAATGAATACTTCAACGAAACTAATTCTCTGGAGGGTTTGCCTAAGAAATTCTCTTTCAAACCTTCTCATCCAGAAAATTTAGTCATAGGTGAAGTTTCACGTGGAGTTACTACTAGATCATCATTAAGAGACTCTGTTGCTAGCACTGCCTTCATTTCACAAGTAGAGCCTAAAAACATTTCTGAAGCTTTTACTGATGAATTTTGGATCTCTGCTATACAAGAAGAACTCAACCAATTTGAGAGAAGCCAAGTATGGAAACTAGTTCCTAAACCGGCTAATCACTCAATAATTGGTACCAAATGGGTGTTTAGAAACAAAGTAAGTGAAGATGGTTCAGTCACACGTAACAAAGCTCGTCTAGTAGCTCAAGGATACAACCAAGAGGAAGGTATCGACTACGATGAGACATATGCTCCTGTTGCTAGACTAGAATCCATTCGGATGCTTTGTGCTTTTGCCAATCATCAGAACTTTAAATTATTTCAAATGGATGTTAAAAGTGCTTTCTTGAATGGCTTTATTAAGGAGGAAGTTTATGTCAAACAACCCCCTGGCTTTGAAAATCACAAATTTCCCGACCACGTGTTCAAGCTAAAGAAAGCGCTTTATGGCCTTAAACAAGCCCCCAGAGCTTGGTATGAAAGGCTAAGCAGCTTCTTGCTTGAGAAAGGTTTTTCTAAAGGGAAAATTGACACTACACTGTTTATCAAATCTTTCAAAGACACCATTCTATTAATTCAGATTTATGTTGATGATATTATTTTTAAGTCTACTGATGAAACTCTTTGTCAAGAATTTGCCAAGTGTATGCAGACGGAATTTGAGATGAGCATGATGGGAGAGCTCAACTACTTTCTTGGTCTGCAAGTAAAACAACTGGCTAATGGAACTTTCATCTGCCAATCAAAGTACACCAAGGACATGCTGAAAAAGTTCGATCTTGACAACATCAAACCAATCAGCACGCCAATGGCCACTTCTACCAAACTCGAACCAGATGAGAGCGGCAAACCTGTTGATCAACGTAAGTATCGAGGTATGATAGGCAGCTTACTTTATTTAACTGCTAGTCATCCCGATATCATGTTCAGTGTTTGCCTATGTGCTAGATATCAAGCTAATCCTAAGGAATCACACATGACCGCAGTTAAGCGTATCTTTAGATACCTTAAGGGTACGGTTACAGTAGGCCTATGGTATCCCAAGTCAACATCATTTGATCTTATTGGTTACTCTGATGCTGACTTCGCTGGATGCAAGGTCGACCGTAAAAGTACGAGCGGCACGTGTCATTTATTAGAAAAAGCTTTAGTCTCCTGGTTTAGCAAGAAACAGAACTTTGTTGCACTATCCACAACAGAAGCTGAATACATAGCAGCTGGGCGTTGTTGTGCACAAATTCTATGGATGAAGCAAACCCTGGAAGACTATAAGTTATCTTTCATACATATTCCTATATTCTGTGACAATACTAGTGCCATCAATTTGACTAAGAACCCTGTATGCCACTCACGCACTAAACACATTGAGATCAGACACCACTTTTTGCGTGATCATCAGCAAAATGGCACGATTAACTTAGAATTTATTGACACTGATCATCAGCTGGCAGATTTCTTTACTAAGCCACTATCCGAAGAGCGTTTCAATTTTCTTTGTCGTGAACTTGGAATCTTAGATGAAGCAGTCATAAATTGAAACTCACCTGCGTAAATATTGAGTATATTGTGATTCTTTTACGAAGTATTTGGTATGGATACAAGCCGAAAGGGTCCTTCTGACAACAAGGCGTAAAAGCCTAAGCGACACGGTGCACTAGTCCTCAGGACTACCGCTAGCTGGGATCCGGCCCCTGCAGCTAACCCATGGCAAATTTGGACTATTGAACCACAATATATATCCTTATTTATTATATGGCTCGTTTCGATTTAATATTGCCTAATTGATATTTTCTAAAAAGTTCATTCTGTTTTCTGTGTACCTCTCCTTCTCTATCTATTCTATTCTCTTTGGTGTCCTCAACTTTCTTTTGTTTAACTCTTAAATCTTTTTCTTTGTTATCATTTCTTGTTATTCTTCAACTTTTATTTTCATTTTAGCCTTTGTTCTGTTCTGGACCAATGATCCAGAACTCGGGCCGAACTCTGCTCCTATCCGAGTTCGGGCCGAGTTCGGTCCCTTGGTTCCAGGGTCGGGATCTGGCTCTGCCGTTGGATCAATTCTTATCCTATGGTCAATATTTCACCCAACCAAAGACAAAACCCTACTTTATGTCGGGATTCTTTCTCTCTCCTTCACTATTACCACCTTTTCTCACCTATACACACTCTTTCCTTGAAACCCTAACCCTAGTTTTTGATCTAGAGTGCCTCATTGCTTCTCAAATCAAGAAAAAGGTGTCTCCTCTCCATTCTCCTCCATTGTTCTTTACCTGTTTGAGGTACCATTTTTTTAAAAAATCTTTTAATGGCTCCTTGCTTGTTCAATCGTGGGAAGAGGATTCGAGTTGAGAGTATTTCCTCTTCGGATTCTCCTCCATCAATTGAACAAATCATTGAACAACTTCAACCACCTCACCCTTTGTTCAATCCACCTCGTCCTCAACATCCTTCCACTTATGACAATAGACTTTTTGTCTCACTTGATGCATCAAACAACTGGTTTAGTGACTTTCGGAATCGTCAGGTATTCACAGGACATCCTATCAATTTTTCCATATTCTCTCAATATGATTCTTTATTCCATGACCTCTATATTGATGAACTAGTCACTACATCTTCTGCTATTTATCGTCATGCCGTTCAAATGTTCTACTGCAACTTAACCTTTGATGACCTTCGTATTTATTCACGAGTTGCTGGTATCGATATCTCGTTTGATGACTTTGAACTAGCCGAATATCTTGATCTTCTTGAGCCAAGTTCTTGGGAAAGGCTTGTTGATGCTCGCTCATTCCGTTTTCCCAACGGACTTTCACTTGAAAGCTTCAAGGACGATTTGTGCACTCCATACACACGTCCTCGAAAGCTCATGACAAAATATCTCAACCCATATTTTTCTGATCTTCATTGGATCATCTCTAATACCATTCTACCCAAGATCGGTTCCCCTGATGAAATTACTTATCTTGACATTTCTGCTCTTTATCATCTTCACTTTGGAATTCATTTCAATCTTCCACGTACTATGATGGACTGGATGATTCGCTGTAGGAGGAAACCACGAGCTTTGGTTTATCCTCTGTATCTTCCTATGATCTTTCGTGCTTTTCGTACACCACTTGATGCTTGTCCGTTCCTGCCGGCACCTACCTTTCTATCTAAGGTACGACGCCTTCAGCCTGTTGCTACTACTGAGTTGTCTGCTGATGAGGAGCCTGACGCCCCTCCGCTCGGTCAGACTGCACCTCCTGCCAACCTGGATTCGCTTCAGACTATGCTTCGCGATCGTTTTGCTATTGAGGATGATCGCTGGACGCAGCAGGATTACCGTACCACTCTGCAGATTAGTGCCCTTGGGAACTCTCTGCATGATATGCGGTATTCACTCGCTCGTCATCCTGATCTGCATGTGCCTATTGAGCGGGATCCAGATCGAGCGGGTCATCGTATAGACGATCCGTGGGTCATGAGGTATATGGATCCGGATGATGCTTTCGTGGACCCTCGTCGCTCTTTCCCTGGTCCTTCAGATGTTCCAGGACCTTCTGGTGCTCCGTAATAGAGACTGGCTTGTTATGCTGCTGCCACTGCTGATGGTCTTAGTTGCTTTATGTTTTTAGTTATTTAGTTATGGATTTATGTACTGGATTTTTATCTTAGAACCCTGATGATGTGTTTGACATTCTGGTTGGTGGATATCATTTTATGCTATTTCTCGTAGTTTCTTTTATGCCAATGCACTCTCTTGTCTAGTATTATACTATTTTTTCTCTTGGTGTGGTTGCATTACTATTCATTGCTTATTTATATTGCTAACTGCCAAAAGGGGGAGAAACATATGTATATTTTTGTGCTGGCTTGTTTTGGGAAACTATTACAGGTTCTATGCAGGTTCTATGCATTCATCTGTGTATATCTGTGCTCGTTCTGGGAATATGTTATCTATCAGGTTACAGGGTATATGCACTGTTTACGGGGGAGAGCTACTACTTCTAGCTCGGAACCGTTCACTGATTACGGGGGAGCTATCCGATTCTAGCTCTGCATCAGTTATGGGGGAGCTATGTTGTAATCAACTGTGTCAAGGTATGAATATTGAAATATACATATATTATTTTGTCAATTATCAATATGGGGGAGATTGTTGACACAAAGTCACAGTCAACCAAATATTGACTACATTGACTAAATAATATCTGTATAAATTCAATACGACACACGACGTCTGCTTTCAGTTCAGGACAAACGACAGCTCAGTTTTCGACTCTCAGTATATTTTCGAGTCTGTACTTTTACATTTCATTGAGTCTAGAAGTATGTACTCTGAGTTATGCTGAGCTCTTGAAACTTAGTCTACAAGCCTACCCAAAATCCCAAGCTCCACCAAAACAAAATTGCCCACAAGTCCCACTTAGAATCACTCTGTGCTCTGGAGACAGAGTTCGGGCCGAACTCTGCCTCCACACAGAGTTCGGGCCGAACTCTGTCCCCTAGAAATCAGGAACCCTAATTTTAGGGTTAGCTGGTTGCTAGCTGTCCAACGGCCAAATTTTTTGAATTCTCCTACCCGAATTCTGGCCGAATTCTGCCTCAAAAATCAGTATAAATAGGGCATAAATTCTCTCATTTTGAATCACTCAATCTTCTCTTCTCTTCTCTCCTACAAGCTCTATAAGCCATACCCTTCCCATCTACTAGCCACAAGCCTCCTAAGTCTCGAGTGCTCAGCATCTCTCAGTTAGGATTCTTGTGCAAGAGTGAAGAAATCGCTTGGACAATTCCAAGCAATCGCCACTGCGATTCTCTGTAAGAAGTTGACGTGCTCTTCTGAAGTAAAGGCACGGGTTGTAAGCTACTATTTCACAAATAGTGGATTTAATCCTGAGCTAGAGTTCTCAGGCCTGGACTAGTCCTCCACGAGGGAAACCAGGTTAAAATTGCTGTGTTTGCGTATGCTCTCTTGTCTTTCATTTACATTCCGCATTTTACTCTGATTATTCATTGTTCGTGAAAGAGTAATTTTTTAATTGGTCATTATATATATATATACTCTATTCACCCCCCCTCTAGAGTTGCCAAACTGTTCTTCACTATTTACCGGGATCTAAAGAGGGTCATGTGAGGTTCATACCAGCGTTGACGAATCGTAAAACGATCGATCGATCAAGCGGGTTGTTCGTCGCGAAGTCGGTCCGATGCACTGCCGCTGCTGCTGCCTTGCTCTGTTCTGCGCGCGCGAGGACGTCCGGCCAGTGGCCCACGGCGGCGCACGACGGTAAAGCACACGGGGTCAGGGTGGTTTCCCAACCAGCGGGGGGTGGCGTGGCATGGTTTTGCTTAGGGTTTTTTCGAGACTCTCGCGGCCGATCAATCCTTTATACTCTGTTAGAAACAGTCGGGGAAAGGATTCTGCTGCTGAGCCTTTGGGCTAGGCATGTGGGCCTGGCCCGACTGGGCTTGGGCCCGAGCTCAGCTGGGCTGGGATTATTCGTTTTGTTTTTTTTCTATTTGTTTTTCTATTCCTTCTATTTTATTACTTCTATATATAATATATATATATATATATATGTGTGTGTGTGTGTATCTATATATATGTATATGTATATATATACCTACCTTACATGTACAACTATAAGCATGTATACACATAGGTTCACATATTGTATCCATATATATATATATATATATATATATATATATATATATATATATATATATATATATATATATATATACTCACATACATAATACATGTATACGTGCACTGTATTTGGAACCATTCCTATATATACCTTTATATATATATATATATATATATATATATATATATATATATATATATATATATATATATATATATATATATATATATATATATAAACCTATTAACATATATATATTTTTACTCACAGTAAAAATGGCAAATACTAATAATACTTGGTCAAGTGCGTATATACCCAATTTGTATACACATAAATTAAATATACTAATATATATATATATAGGACTATAGTATTCTAGGAAACTCTCCCCATAATAAAATTGGCATTTATTATTTATAACAATTATCTATCAAATATATATACTTACTAGATCTCTGGTATAAACTATCATTACAAATATACCTCTACATAAAAGTCTTTGGTCGCACTACATGCCTACACGATTTGGATTTGGTTTGGGTCAAGTACGGACTAACTTGGTACCACCGGGCATCCTAAATATCATAGTCTTAATAAATAAAAAAATAAATCCTTTATAGGGGTCATGTCGCAACTTGGCCTGGTTTTTCTAGTTAAGACTCACTTATGGCTTGGCATTCTGCTACCATGGCTAAACACTAGTCAAAGCACACCACTTAACTATCCGTGCCATGATTCTTGCTCATCCTGTTCTCCCAATCTTAACCATGGCTAAGGTCACCTATCGTAATAATTAACTAAATAATTATTTATAAAAATCTAAAAATCACCATTTAAATCAAATAATTAATTACTAATAAAAAAATATTTCAAAAATTTCTAGGAAGGGGAGCTACAAATCTATCCACCTTAAAAATAATTTCATCCTCGAAATTCTAATTCATAGTTATTCCTTAAAATTCAAAAGAAAGTCTGCCTTAACCTTAATCTCCTCGAATTTAATTTCTTCAAATATTTTATGACATTCTCTAGTCATTTTATAACTCCGAATACTTGAGGACTTCTACCCACCTTTGGTCACACTACTCCTCAAAATTACGGTAACTAAAACCTTATAATCTTCTAACTAGTTGCTAACAATTCTACTAACAGATATCTTGGTGTATGGCATCTATAATCCTTCCTATCTATAAACAACCAAATATTCAATAGTTAAGCAATATTATACTATAATTTAAGAATTTTTGTTGAATTCTGGACAGCACGATCATTCGTCACCCCGAAATAGGAAGGGACAAGAATCAATGGTACGGGAAGGCAAGGAAGAATAAACGAGAGCGAATGCGAAGTTTCAAGAAGGGTAGAAAAATTTTTAAAAGAATTTTCAAGGCAGTGTGGATTGAGATTTCTAAGGTTTGATCATATTCGCAGGCTCGTATCAGTACAGTTACGTAACCGATACGATATGCTCTGACCTGCATGGGCCACCAAAAAAACTTGTCACGATCCGCACCCGCTTTTCGGACGTGAGCTCGTGAGCAAGCCAGCTACGCATCAAGCGGACTCGAACCCGACTCGAATACGTAAACGCTGTCACGGCTAGGGTAAACTGCCAAATCATGGCAAACAAATCTATATCTCAAACCCACAATAAGTGTACGAAATATGAATGAACACTATGGATCGTGGTCTGCAGCCCACTAGCATATATGTCCGATAAGACTCAAAGAATATAACAAGAGTCTCTAAAGTGAATTAATAATTAGGATATCTCATGATAAGGAATGTAAAGCACGAAGGATAACAATGTAACATCACTGACAAATACCTGAATCATGTATCACAATCATCTACCATCCCGCTCTGCTAACTAACTCCATGCAGTCGCTAAACCTGAAGAGATCATCAGGTCCTCAGGGGACATAGCAAGATACAAAAAAATATGCCTATATAGCAGTTTAATCATGCATAAACTATAAACAAGATATAAGGAAAGAACGAGACATACACATGGCAAGAGACTATGACCAAAATCGCTAACAAGTGACTATCGACAAGTGGCTACTGACAGGTGACTGTGAACTGGGATACAAGAACAACTACACGTAACTGAACTGCTGTATGAACAAGTGACCACGAGATCAATGGAATACCAAACCCTCGCCCCGAGTGGACTCGCAGGTTTGAACTAATCACTAACCATCGTCCCGAGTGTGGACTCGCAGGTTAGTTCACGGTAAGGCACCCTCGTCCCGAGTGTGGACTCTCTGGTTCAAGTACAACATCCTCGTCCCGAGTGTGGACTCACGGATGTAAACAGATCAAGACAAACACCATCGTCCCGAGTGGACTCTCTGGTGCCAAAGAAACAACACCCTCATCCCGAATGTGGACTCTCTGGTGCAACTGATCAACCCTCGTCCCGAGTGTGGACTCTCTGGTTGAGGAAAAACGATACAGGGAAATAGCACTTCAAATATACATACTTGTTCCAAGACACGACTCAGTCAGGGTACAGGTGAGACAAGGCTTAACTCGGTCAAGACACAGGTAAAGACTGCTCTAGCATGGACTTTAATATGAACAAGGTGGTATACTACACTATCAAGTCAAGCAAGATAATAAACAGGTGAACATGGTATGAAGAAAACATATCAAGTCAATTTAACTAGAGAACTAAAGATAACATATAAATCCATCGCAACTAGAGAACTGGATAATAACATATAAAATAAAGGACTATAAGCATGTAATTAAAATGTAGAGGAAGGCAAGGTATCTTGCCTGGTGGTAGCACACGAAGGACCAACAATAAACTGTCCACTGGTAAGCCAATAAGTCCAAATCTCACAAATGTTTCCGAAAGATGAAACAGACATTGCCAATATTCTCAGAATAGTCAAATTAGTTAGAATTGCCTGTCCTTAAGTCCAATTCTAGACACAGGGGTAAAACGGTAATTTCGACTAAAATGGTGTCCGTCGTTGGACCCGCTTTGCATCGAAAAGCGTGCCAGAGATAATGGTCTCTAAAGTCGTCAAACTACATGTCTACGAATTTGTTTTGATGATACGAATCCAACGGTATGTTCAAAGTTGAATTCCGGTGGGCTGTGCACAAAATCGCCTGTTGAATCGGATCGTAGGGCCCGCAAAACGGCGATTCGGTCAACTGTCTCAGAATCGGACCAAACTTGGCATACAGGACCAGAAAAATGATACGATCCAGTTGGCATAAAGTTCGTCTCGATTTGACGAACGTGCACAAAGTAATTGGAAAATATGCACAGGGGCCGATACGGTGAATTTCGACGGATACGCATCAAATTCGTCGTGCACACGCGACCAGTTTGAATTCCGTTAAAGACCACACATCCGCGAAGCCGATACGCACATTTTATGCTTTCGGTTCGCGACCACGTCACCCGGTTTGGCGGAACGCACATCGTATTGGACAATTTTATTGAAAATTCCCAGTTTTGAAAACGGGTTTTTGTTCATTTTGGAAATCGAATAACTTGGCGCTCGATCGATGAAATCGACTTCTGCAGAAGAGGTTGGGAAGAACTATATGTTGTCTATAAATATTTTTAAACATATTTCTGAAACAGTCGAAGGATTTGCGAGAAATCGCCTTCCAACAGGGTGTTTGGACTGCTCGGTAATTCATTTTCGGGATAGGATTTCAATCAACTTTGAGTCGATATTTCGGACAGGTTTTTCTACGATTATCAAAGCTATTTACCGGGATCTAAAGAGGGTCATGTGAGGTTCATACCAGCGTTGACGAATCGTAAAACGATCGATTG